>KK120666.1:13935-35512 GCA_000611955.2 Stegodyphus mimosarum | reverse complement strand
TTGTTGTTGTTGCTGTTATACTTGTAGCTGTAAAAAGCGACTGCTGTTTGTTTACTTAATGCTGTATTGATTGTAGCGATTTCGCTGTGAGATAGAACTATTTTATCTGTTTTGAATTGAGTTTTTGCTAAACGTTTGAGATATTGTGATATTGTGCGAAGATCTGTGAAGAAATATTTCAGCATTTTAATTTATTTGTTGTGGAAGAATAAATTTTTGTTAACTTTTTAACGACTTGTGCATTCAATATATAACGAACCCGTACGCACATAACAATACTAATAATAACATAACTCCTAACAGAAGCAAAATAATATAAAATATATGAAGAATTATAATTATTTCATAAATATCACACTTATTCATAAATGTTTAATACATAAATCAGCAATTAATAAATCCTGAATTCGAATATGTAAATGGCTTTAAAGTGTGGAATATACATCCTACTTAACAGCCTTGAAGAATGTTCCCAGAGACCTGTTGCTGATAAGACCGGTATGAGCGAACGCGGCCTCTTGATGATCCGTCACACAAGGGAGAAAACGATTTATTACCATCGCAGGGTGAAGACCATCGGGTTGAGAGATTCTTTTCCTTGCTCAGCGCAAACCCATTTCGTCGCTGCCTCCTGTAATCGTTATAAATTATTCGCAGGCGCTCTAAGGAGACCTGGGGTTTCGAAGAGATTAGATGGCTTCTTTAACGTTTCCGAAGAAGGTTGGACTTGGAAGGTTTCAAAACAGCCCCTGGGGATGCGCTTCTACCGTCGTGCCACAGATCTGGGCAATTTGTTTGGGTAAAACATCTCTTAGAGCAAAAAGAATGAAAAATAAAATGTCAGCTTAGGTAAATGGAGAAAAGCTTAATAGTTCGAAAAGATTTACGAGCATCGAGTTAATAGAGACGAGATCCTGGTGAGCAGTTTAAAACTCATTAAAGTTGCCAGGTAAAAACAGTAAAAGCTATTCAAGGAAAGGAGGAAAAAATCTTAACGCATAAATTGTAAGTAAAAGAGGCTTTTGCAATGTGGAAGCGCTTTAAACTCTGCCTATTCTTTTGGTGATATCTTTGATATATGGTGCAACGTTTAGGATCTTTTCAGCATTAATTACATGTTATTTTACATTAAATATGTCTATATTTCTTATATTTAGAAACATATCATAAAAATAAGAAAATTGTTTGGAATTTAATAGAAATGGCAATATACTCAAAGTTCCAAAATCACTGAGAAGTATGTAAATGTTTTCTTTTTAATTTTTACTTTGAAATGAAGTATTGCTATATTCTTCACTGCTTAAGATACCTTATGTTTTATTTTTAACAAACGATGCAGTGTCTTTGTCAAATCTATAATACTAGTAAGCCCTGATTTTCTAAAGCCTCGAATAATTTTTTAAATTAAAGTGACCAACCTGTATCCTGTCCAAAGTTTAACCCTTGTTTTCAATCCTAAGAGATTTCGAATATTCTTTTGTGTGTTAATATTGATTTTAACTTGTCGAGAACCAAAGGAGATCTATGTTTTATTACATAATGATCTCTCTTGTTTTGTTTACTCTCATTTGCCAAAACTTTACTTGTAAACGTAACTATTGATCAGCTGAGAGCTGAATTTGTTCTCTTCTTCCTTCTTTTTTCTGCGCAATTCTTTACCTTCTTCTTTCTAAATATTATTAACCGCTCTGGTGTAGAAAAGGGTGCCCTTTTATTTGGCACCAAATACCGACACTGTTACACTTACTACAAATCACGCATTTTAAATTTTGATCTTATTTTGAATTATTAAAATTTTAAGTGGCGTTAATTGACTTTGGTTTCATCATTTTCTCGTCATTTCCACAATGAAGTATGTTTGGTACCCTAAATAATCGTCTTTTTCATGATTTAAAGCGAATGAATAAGAAAGCTATAACGGACTGGTTATGAATGAAGATTTGAGTAGCCTTCGCTATGAATGTCAGATTTATACGAAAGATCATTCTGGTAGAGCTTAAGGATCAATTGGATGCTATAAATGGGTTTGTCTCGAGAAAGGCGCTCGAAACTGATGCTCATCCAACACCGTTGTTAACATATCGAGCCACATTAAAAGCGAGTTTTAGCAAGAGGTGTTTTCGACAATCCTCAGATGACATTTCGTATTTCTACTTTGTAAAGTTGATGCGGCATCGCCAGTACCAGGATCCAGGAGGAAGGAATGATTTCGGTAGTACGTGATGATTTGCATTATGTATGTGTAGCAGTCATTCGACGTTCACGATGAAAGGTAGCCAAGAACACGCGAGGTGAGTGCTTTTTTTTGCTTTTGTAACATTTTCTCTTGATCGTAGTTGATTTAATATGGCATTTGTCAATATTGTGATCTTTCATAAAGCAGTACTTTCATAAAAGAATTTTTAATTTTTGTTTTCTAAAATGAATTTTCCTTCCTGTTAGATATGTATAATAATTCATATAGATCATAGCACAAGAAGCGAAAAAGCAGTAAACAATTACATAATTATTAGAATTAATTAAATAAACATTTATTATCGTACAATTATTGAAACTAATTATTGAAAACTTACTTTTTATTCAGTATGCATTAATGAACGCACATTTTAGACAAAAGGTAAAAGAAAAGGTATGAAATAAGTATCAGTTATAGTGCAAATATAATAATAATTTGTATTCTGTGTAATGATAGTATAATCATGAAAATTATACAAGACAGTATAATAATTATAACAAAAGTTATTGTGCAGTAATAGTTATTTATTACACTTTATCATAACATCATGCACATAGCAAAATTAAATTCTGAAAACACTCATTTTTACGGTTACAACCGAAAACATCGAGGCAAAAAACATGTGTTTACAACTTTTAAAACCTGAAAAACGCATCTGTGCGATGTTATCGTCATGCGATGATTTGTAGGCACTTTATTTTTTACCACGATATTTTCGACGACAATTCTTTTAAATTGCGAAGTTTTTGAATCGTCTTATTTTCGATATTTTGTACCACGATGTTTTAGAACTGCGGTATTTTCTCTTTACTTTCTTTTCTCCCATGATGCTTTGTACTACGACGTTTTCGCCTAGCGTTGTTTTCTCCGCTACATTTTCGTCTGCAATGTTTACAATGTTTTCGGCGGACACCATTTTTACCGATATATAAGTAAATAAATAAATGCACAAAATTAAATGCAATGTAATCAAACAGTTAATTTCAAATGATGCTCAGACTATTGTCTTAGATTACTTGCAGCGAAAATCAACAAGGAAAAAATAAGAACGAAAAAATCCCTTTACATGATTGATGTCCAATCGCCTTATTTGTAAATAAATTGATCCGAATGGTGTATACGTGTCTATGCTTATAGACGAGACTGTTGCGGTTGAACGCTATCTCAAAATCCATTAGAACTGGAAAACATTCTAAGAAATAAATTTGAAATTTTCCAAAAAATAAGTAAAAATGGAATATTTCTTTCTATATTGCTGTATATTGTTGCAAATTGTTTATAATAAAATAGTTAAAAAATTCTAAAAAGCCTCTGTATAGCTTTCTTGCATGAATGTCGATTTAGGTGGAGAAAAGAACAGCAGTTATGTATCGTTTTTATTTATTTATCATTTTTCTACGTTGACATTTTATAGCATTTTCGAATAGGAAAACTACTGAAATTTTATTTCATGAATTGTTACTAAATTCCGAAACTATTGATTGAAATTTAAATTGGCTGCAGTGAAGAATTAGATCCACGCCAAATTCGTCGATTTTTCTTCTTTCATAATAATTTTATTTTCAGGACCTTTTTTTTTATGCCTGAACTAATATCATGTAACAGTACTGTATCAGCAGTAATGCAGAATTAATGTATCGTATAATCGATATCATGTGTTATTAATATTTCATTGGTACAGTGCCCAAATTGCATAATGTCGAGTTTATGAAACTCTCTGAAGACCTTTAAGCGAAAACTGATCTTTGATCACATCAAGAGAATAAAATAATACATATAATATATGTTCTGGTCAATGCGAATAATGCCAAGATTGAGCGAGGTGCCGAATTTGTGGCATTTTATATGATTTATTTGAATTGAAAACAGATCGCTGTTTACATGGGGAGAAAAATAATAAACATTTTCAATTTCGCCATAGCATTGACTGCGCGTGCGTAGGCGCCTCCACGCATGTATAATACGCAAACATGGTAATCCCTACCCTGATAACCGAGAGTACAATCCAATTAGTCTTCTCATATAAAATTATTATTATTATCACTATTCCTTTAAAATTTGCAAGCAAATATGTTCGTTGACAAGAGTTTTGAAACATTCCTTATCATCACCTTCCGAATACAAGACTCAGCTTTATATAAGTTACCTATTAATAATTTTCCCCGATTTTTGACTAAGATCCTTTAATAATTAAAAATGAATGAAAAATATCACTTATTATATTTTGTTTAATGTTAAATTAATATACATTTTAGCGAAACTCTTATTATACATAGCATTTGTATACAACGCCCCGTTATAGCTATAAGCAGTTATTTACAGAACGTTAAACACGTACCACATGTCAGTGTGTATGAACACATCATTGATTTCTCGCAAGCATTTTAACACATAGAGTTACAGTTGTTACTATTTGCGTTATTTGATGAAATCATATCTCGGGAAATAGGTAATTTTTTTTACTTCTTTTCAGGAAGTAGATAATACTTACCAAATCGCATATTATATATAACACGCATGAATAGAAAATGTTGCCACCGGTGACTGACGAAAATCTGGATTTCACTGTTTTTAATTCCTTGTACGAAGTAAAGAAACTATTGCAACAGCGGGTCATATTTCAAAGAAAATATCCATTTCGACCGCTCTCGAAACCATTTAAAAGATGCTATAGCGTGACATCTGTATGTATGGACCTAAGAAAGGACTGCTTTTGCCAAAACAAATTGTAAAGTGTATTTAAAATGGATACAGAACAGATTTGTTTCTTGATATTTCTACGTGCGTACGCATATACGTGTCTCGCATGACACAAAAGCGAATAGTCGTAGAAAGTTGAAATTTTGTATATGGGACTGCATGTGGTTTTTATGTTCCGGTTAAGGGTTTATGCCTTAAGTTAATCTGCATGAAGTAGTTGTAGAATTATCAACAATTTAAAAATTTAAGCCTAATGAACCGCCATTTTTTTGCATTTGAAACTCAGCAGAAGAGTGAATTGAATCAGTTTCTGCACATTCAACGTCTTTTTGCCGAGTGGAACTAAAACTAAACTTCTAGTTTTGTGCACCAAAAAACTTGCCTTCTTGCCCGCTGGCCTAATTGCTTGTTTCTTTGTAGAAACTATAATTTTAATAGTAAAAAGTGTTATTTTAGCTTTTTAAATTATTTGTTGTTTTATGCTTTTCTGTGTTTAATAATTTTTAATAAAGCTGTTTGGAGTTTTTATGTATTTTTGTCTTTCCGCGAAGTGAGAACTGAATGACTTGAATGAGAATTATATCTCTAAAATTCGAGAAAATAAGTTTAAATGTAATGTAGGAAAAAATGTGTGTAATGTAATAGGCCATACAAGGAAGTCACGGGGTATCCACAGCAGAACTTTTATTTTATTATGAAGTTCAATAAGATTTTATGGGTAGTTAGTGATAAAAAATATATCCACCTTCATTAAAAATTAAGGTCTACATCGAAAGCATAAAGTAAAGTATCTAAGAATTTCAAGTTAAATATCCAGAAAACTCGAAAAATATTTTTCGAATAAACTCTGTTTTAAATATATAATCAATCAACAGGAATTTATCAAAGAAATTTTTTCTAATGTTTAAAAAGTAATCCATAAATAAAGCTGGGAGGGAGAGAGGATGCGGTTATTCTCCTTATGACGTTGGAAATTTTGTAATGGTGCTTGAAATATGCTGGCTAAAAAATGAGAAAAAAGTGCATAATGCAAAATTTTTTCTTAAAATTAACAGTCTTCGGTCATTTAAAATCTGCATTTTGTCATTTCTCTCAGGTGAAGTGAAAAATTGAATTTGTTCACGTTTCTGTGGATTTCTACCTTTGAAACGTCAGTGCCATCTATTGCAGTCTGTCATAACTAAAATTTAAAAGGGGATTTATTATTATTTTATCTTTCATTCCATTTGTAGGAAGTACCCGAAAAGAAAATTTAAGAATTTGATATGAATTGTTGGTTACGAAAAGTATCATATATTCAAACGTATTCAGTTTTTTCAATTTTTTGTTTAAGATATAGATGTCAAATCATTCGGTTCAGTTTCTTAATTTGTCTAAATAAATATCGAAATTCCCACCCCCACGATTACCTTCTCATCAGCCTTTAAAATGACAGTCATCTAAGACATTTTGACTTAGCTGACTGACTTTCAAAATATTTTCTGAATTCATCCAAATTTTGAATGCCAGTCATCTATGTCAAAGTACTTTTATTTTGGGAATATTAAGACAGTACTTCAAAGGATAGTATAAGAAACTGAAAATTAAAAATGTTTCACTTATTATACTAAATAAATGTACACAAAATATTTTTATCAAAAACATTGGTGGAGGACATATCTTTCAGTTACAAAAATGTTTTAAATATCACAAAGATTAATATTTGGGTATTTTTTAATTTAAAGAAATCAATTTTTTGAAAATTACTGACCTTTTTGAGATTTCTGTGCTTATACATAGGAAAATTTTGCACTCGTTATAAAAACAAAATACGAAATACTTGAGAAAACAGACCGAGATATTTAATTTCAAAATCTGCAATTTTTTACGTCATATTTAATTTGCATTAAAAGGTCGATTAGTAAAATAAATTGAAAGAACTCAAGGTTGATGTATTTCACTTTACATAGCATTCAAATATTCGTTTTATGATTTATTAGTGTCTTTATACTTTTGTTAAATGAAATATATCGAAGTAATTTTCATTCAAGCCTGTAAATTTTCAAAGTCTAAAAATACGTTATTAATAGCCTCATAAAGTTTTGTTTCTTTAGAATCATAATATGGTAACTGTACAGAAAATTTCTTAAACTACAAATAATTTTCACTTCTAATTAATGCAAATACACAACTAGAGGTGCACAACTAGATGTTATAGCAGTCCGATATACAAATTTTCACTAATCTAAGGCAACTTATTGTTGAGTTATGCGAGATACATGCATACGTATGTACACATGTCACGATACGATATCTTCGGAATTCATTTTACAATCCGTTGTGGATAAAATAGCTCTTTACTCTATCCGTATGTACACTGCGCAAAGAAAGGGGGGGACAGTCCTTTATCTGCCATTTTACTGGCCGGTTGAAGAAATTCAGATTGCGTTTTTCATATCTCGAAAGCTCGACTTAGGATATAAATTAGATTTATACATAGCAGTGTCCTCACATAGTTATTTTGACACAAAATCGGACTTTTTCTGAAATAACATACCAATGTTTTTCCATATTTCGATTCTACGTCTCAAATTATGCCTAGATATTAAATTTTGTAATTTTTGGTGAAGAAGTTTACGGAGAAATTTAGAAATTTATCTTGGCGGATTTATTTTTCAGTTTGCTTCAAGAATAATTCACTTCGCGAACTTCTTAATTTATAGCAAACTATATTCTTTTACTTTTTTTTCCTTGTCCACGAGCGGAAGAAAAGTCATCGCTCATACTTTCAAATAATTTTGACAGAGTGCGTAAACCACATTTTGGTTATTATCGCTTATAATAAATACGCCAAATTTCAAAACGTGCCAAAATACAAATTTGCGTATATGTTAAAAACTTTTGAATACAAAACTTTAATTTTCTTAGAGATATGTCTAGAAATACATCTAGTTTAAGATGATGGTAAACGTTTTATAGGTTATAAATCAAAATTATTTTCGAAAAACGTGTAAAAATTATTTTAAAATACAAATTTAAAAAATAAATCACAAAAAATCGTTCATTTCGGATGAACTTAAATTTCGAAATATGAAAGGAAGAATCAAATACGTTTCATAAAAAAGAAATATATACCAAATTCAATGAAATTGATGAGCTTAAATTGTGAGAGCTAATTTTGTAAAAACTACCCTTGCGATTTGGCATAATTTGAGCCGTAGAATCGAAATGTTTAAAATATCGGTATGTTATTTCAGAAAACGTCCGATTTTGCGTCAAAATACCTGTATTATAACAATACTACATATAAATATGGTAGATATCTTAATTCAGGCTTTCAAGACATGAAAAATGCAAGCTGAATTTCGTCAATCGGCCCGGTAGAACGGGAGATATAGAACTGTCTTTTTTTTTTCCTCTGCAGTGAACAAATGTCAGGCAAAAAAATTGTCTAATAAAAATGAGAGCGGTCAAAATGCATAATTTCGTTTCACTATGATACGTGAATTTTTTCGGGATTACAGAATTTCCTTTACTTTGCAGAAGGAAGCAAATAATCTGCTGTGGATACCAGATGACTTCTTTGTATGGTCTACTAAATTATACACATTTTTTCCTGCATTTCATTTATACTTATTTCCCCAAATTTCATTAAAGATATATTTCTAGTTCAATTAAATCAGTTCTAACTTCGCGGCAAAGTATATAAAAGCTCAATAAACATAAAATCCCAAAGAGAAAATTATCTCAAAATGTAACTCTAAGCGTGGTGATGTCACTTGAGTTGTCTGCTCCGAAGTAACTACTTTCTACTGCCTAAATCTGTATAGCGTTTTTTCTGAAAACTTTTTCAACAACCAACACTACGCTGGCTAAATGCTTTATACTTGACATCTCAGCCAAACGTTTTTAGCGTTAACTTTGAATTAAGTAAGAGGCACATAAAGGTAACTTAAAATTCAAGGCAATGGTTTCTAATATATCACATTTGAATTAAAAAAATTTTATGGTATCATATTTTTGAAACTTTCTGTAATCCTTTTGATCGCATAGCAGCTTCAGTGTATTGTTATAAAATCATGTATGGTTTTATTTAGTTATTTGTTTATTTATTGCTTTTATGTGATATTTAATACATATTTTGTGAGTAATCACATTTGTGGCCACATGTTTTACATGCAATAGTTTATTTCTTATACAGAATTGCAGATATTTGAATTCTAAATCCAACAACGTTTAAATTACACAAATGGTTCAATTAAAAATCTAAATATAGACCAGCATGCTTTTGTGAAGTCTCAGGGACATTTTTTTGTTGCCAAAAAGGCGATGTGTTTTCCCAACTTGATAACTTTCTTCAATATTTGAGAAAACGCGCTTTCAAAGCTCTGGTATGGATTTTCCCTAAAACCTGCAGAAGCCCGGGGAACATCATATAAATATGGCACCGAGAGCCAGTTGTCAGTATGAGATTTCAAAGAGAATGAGCTGTTTTGCACTTTACGATAAAATTACGATATTTCTCGTTCGCTGAGGAAGCATTAATACACGCTTTTCCATTGCACTATTTACAGCTTTCTATTTTTGTTTGTATCATCATTATTTGTAATAAATTCCCAGTTTATTTCTGCTCATTCCAGACTGATTATTGATACGGACAGAAACAAACCTATGCAGCTCACTACGGTATTTATTATACCTTGTATATTTTGAAGACAACATTTAAATTTTCAAATATTAGTATTTTTTATTCTTAATATGGTGCTCGTCTTAACAAACAAATGCACTGCTAACTGAAACTGCTCTATTTCAAATAAATTTGTTTTACTAAAATTTGAAAAACATATTGCAAAACGGCTTTAAATGGATTCAGAATGGAGTTTTTTCATGATTTCTGTACATACGTCCGCATGTACGCATCTCACGTAACTCAAAAAACGATTAGCCGTAGAATGACGAAATTTTGCATTTGGTACTGACATAATATATATTTGTCCATCTCCTTTTTGATGCAATTGGCCACACCAAACTTGCTTATATATACACACAGATGCATATTCATATATATATATATATATGTGTGTGTGTGTGTGTGTGTGTGTGTGTGTGCATGCATCTGTGTGTAGTGTGTATGTATACACAGCCTATTACTCGACTCAGAGCGCTTTGCTTTTTTATTCTTATTTGTTGTTAAATTGTACAATTTTTGCTTTAAAAATGATTGGATTACGTTTTTATGTTCTGATTAAAGTTTGTAAGCCTTTACTTAATCTGCATCCAATAGTTGCAGAATTATCAACAATTTAAATATGTAAATGTTTTATGCTTAGCGGGGCAGCTATTTGTTTATATTTGAAACTCATTAACAGTATAATGAATTAAGTCAGTTGGTGCCCTACTTTTAGTTTCTTTTTGCCCAGTGGGACCAAAAGCTAACTTTAAATTCTTGTGCATCGAATAATTTGTCTTCTTGTTTGTCGAATAATATTTTTTTTTTGCTCAGAAACTCCGATTTTAAATATTTAAAATTGTATTTTTAACTATTTTTAGCTGTGTTTGGTATTAGCTGTATTTTTCTCTGTATTTTACAATATTTAATGAACGTGTTTTGAGATGTTTTTGTCCATGATATCTCTTACATCAAGCTTCCCAAAATTCCTGTTTACCATATTTAAGATTTCGCATCCATATAAATAGTTCATTACATTTTAGGTAAAATTGGAAAATCAGAGATGCTAGTTTAATTGAAGTTCTGAACAGTGTTGCAACAATCCCCAGCATGCTATATAATTACATATGTATTTATACTCCACAGTCAAGAGAAACGATAAATTAGCGCCATCTGTTAGCAAAAAATATTAATGAAATTCAAAAATTAAGTTGATAGAATTTTAAAAGTGTTAGGAAGGACTGGATTGGACTTAAACTTTCATTACGTAAACAATAAATCTTTGTGAATGTGAAAAGCCAGAAGAAAATCCAACTCAACAACTGAAGAAGCTTTTTGAGACATTTTTGTAGACCCCCAAAGGCAAACGTATCTTTAAATTTCCAACAATGATTAGCTACCGAAGAAGATTTGTGAATTTCACCTTTTCGGACACAAGATTCATGTTCCTTGATAAAAAATTTTAATGTTCTTTTAATTTGGCCCATGTATCTGAAACCACAGTCACAAGATATGCTAAAAATCTGCCCACAATTAAAGTTAGAAATGGAATCTTTAAGAGTCGAACCATGGATTTTATTGACAGGCGATAAATTGACACGGAAACACTTTTGAAGAAGCCGTGCAATTTTACAACTGACAGAAAGATAAAATGGAAACACGACAAGATTATTAATGCTATTTCTAGTAGCAGGATGTCTTCTTTGATGGTAAATGGAAAATATTTTGATGGATTTATCAATGACCACGGGAGAAATGCCTCTGTCAGTGGAGATTGATTTCAAATAATGGAGTTAATTAGCAAGCATGGGTTCTGAGGAACAAACTTTGAGGGCGCAAAGTACATAATAGTAAAAAGAAGCGAATTTTCCTTAGCCAACTGACATGACTTAGAATGAGGTGGTAAACAAATAGAAAAGTGTTTAATGTAAACAGTAGTGCTGAAAACAGATTCATTGCGAGTTATGAAAATATCAAGGAAGGGGAAGGAATTGTCAGATTCACTTTCAACAGTGAACTGTATAGCTGGAACAATCTAATTCATAGTAAATTAAATTTGGGGTAAATCTACTTGGTTACCATCAAAAAGCGCAAAATTGTCGTCTATGTAGCAATTTTAAATTGCTTGATATACTACAGAAGAAAAACATAGAAGAAAATTAAATTATAATATTCGTTTCAAAGTATTCATCTTAAATATATTATACACACTTCAGTTTCTTTAATTAAAGATCAGTTCAATTTTATGTTATTCAACTTCCCAAAAGATACATTTTAAGGAAAAATTTAGAGGCAAGCATTTGATAGCTTTGATGTAAATTTAGGAAACCCACATTTTACAGATGGCCAACTATACCTAATAAAATAAAATCCAGTACTTCGTATTACAGATCTTTCTATTTATCTTGATAGAAAATTATGTTTTGTTTACGAAGGATTTACCGGAAGGGATACTTCACTTAACGCTCAATGCTACCTAAAACATAGAATTAAAGAGAGATCATGTGCTAGCTACAAACAATTTTTCCTCTAGTCCTTGCGTAATAATTATTTTATGAAACTATTGCATATTCACTAAATGGCACTGTTACTGAATTTTAATATAGCTTTTAGTTTAATTACAATAAAAGAACTTTTATCATTGATCACTATTCATTTTGCCTTCTTCGGAAACGGAAAGTAATTTTCTCCGTTTCTCTCACTTGTTTCAATCACGCAGCATTATTGAGCGGATACCGAAGTGTTATTCAATTTGATAGCCCAGTATGGAATAACGCTGTCTATTCTAGAAACCTTGATAGAGTATCTAGTTCAATGTAGAAGATATTAGAGATTTCGTATCAGGAATTATGAATACTTAATTTTGCATTCGTCGAGATTCGAACGATAAATCTTTCGATTGCTAGCTGGACATATTAACCACATCATTATAACAGCATGCAAAGATCTACCTGGGATCTAAATGTCAACTTAGTTCTTCTTTCAGACGTTATTGTGTATATGTCTTCAATATCTAGTACTCGATCAGCTTCAAAAAAGGGTGCGATATGAAGCAATGCACTTCATATGAAAATATAACACATATCAGTTGAAATTATATGCTTAATAGTTTATTATTTAGTTAATTAAAAGCCACAAAATCGATACTTTAAAGTTCTTTCTTTGTGAGAAATATATATATTTTATGATATACGATTTTACTTTATTTATCACACACTCTATATATACATCATCAGCACCGAATGGCAGAATTCCCAAACAAAATAGCAAATATTTGAATTTCTTTATAATGCAGCATATCTAATATTCTTTTAATTATGATCAGAGGGAAATACATTGTCCATTGCCTAAGAAAGAAATCTCTCAGATGTTCTGAGTAGCAACAAAAGGAATAAGATATTCAGAAGAAGAATGTTATGAAATGAGATTTCTCCTGTTATTAGAAATCTAGAGACACTGCATGCATACTGCCTTGAATCATTAGAATTAGGAAATAGATTTCAAAACTCAAAACTCGAGAAAGCAATAAAGGATAGAAAAGAAAGAGAGGTCCTATCTCAATCTGGAAACGAAATCCGGAACGAAATAGAAAACTTCAATAGCTGAACCTCTTTCGGTGCAGATCTGCTTAAACGCTACTTTCATCAGAACCCCTAAAAGAAATTGAAAGAAATACAGAGATTTAAACACAGAAGAAACAAAAACTCTGAAAGCCTACTACTTGAAATGGGCGCAAAGAAAACATTCCACTAATGAAATTAAATTCAACCCACTGCATACAGATGCTTGGAGAGAAAAACAAGGGATTAGTTCTCACATCCTTTTTTTATCTCAAATAATAGTATTCTATTTTTTATAACCCTGTATCCTTCGGAAACAAAGAAAAACAGCAAAGTTATAGATTTTATATATATATATATATATATATATATATATATATATATATATATATAATATGAATAGGAGGACGGCTACAACTCAACACCACTAACAGTATCGCGAGAGAGATGAATGATGGAAGACGAGACGAACTGTTATGTGTTTCAACTAAGACGTAATGATTAGAGAACAAAGATGAATCTTCTTGATTATCACTCTTTTCTTCATTTGTAAATAGTCACCAATGTAAATATCCACTAATGTACCTTCACCAACAGTTAAATAAACTACTTTAGTTACCTAGATATGTATCGTCAACCTATAAAATCCCCTAGACGCCGAGTCCACATGGGACCTCGACTGGTTCTTCAGTGAAGGTAAGCTGTTCTTTAAGAATCAATTAAAGAATTTTTTGAATTCAGTTTAGATGAAGTGAAAGTAAAGAATCTTTTGAATTAAATTTTGATGAAGTAAAACTATATTTTTGCCGCCAGAACTTGTACTAAAACCAGAACTTTTGTTTTGAATTCGAAACTGAATTTTTATTTTATTGTATTAACTTGTGCATCATTTCTGTTCTTTGAAATATTTAAATTGTGACAATGTCAACTCTAAATGATATACCACATATAGCTATATCTTTAAAATCAGCTTCTACAAAAGCAGTTAAGTTACTGCATAAATTTGTGTTTGGTCAAGAAGGTGACCGTGTAAATCGCAAACGACTTCGCGAATTTACAGGCCTAAATAACTCTTTTCACACTGCCGAAGTTAAGGAACGTTTATTAAATATTTTCATTCTGGCAGATCTAATTTCGATTCTTAATGTTCTGAATTTAAAATGTGCCATTTCTGCTGACGAATGTTATACTACAATTGTGAATGCTTTAACTAATTTCGATCTGTTATTAGAAACTACTATTTCCGATTCTGATTCCGATAGTGAAGTAGAAAACCCACATCAAAAATTAATTTTCGAAAATAAAATGGAGTCTCAAATAAATACGCAGTCAATTTCTTGTTCGAACTTGGCAACTAGCCAAAACGCGCAGACTTCCAGCACCGATGTTTGTTTACATAAACATCGAATAAATCATTCACCGGGTGTGTCATCAATGGTAAATGAACATCAATTCAGCTTTACTTTCCGTGATTTATATGACTGTATTAAACCTTTTGATGGTTCTTCTGATAATATAATTGAATCTTTTTTAAATGATCTAGAAGAATTATTTCAACTGAATAGAATTACAAATGATGTTCACAAGATTATATTTGCAAAAAAATGCTTATCAGGCTCTGCTAAAACTTTCGTAAATTCTTTACATGGTGTCAAAACATTTACTGCGCTAAAAGAATATTTGTTAAAAGAATTTTCCTCTAAGCTTAACAGTGCAGATTTGCATAAACTAATGTTTAAAAGACGTCTAAAGCCAAACGAATCCTTATTCGATTATTTTATTGCTATGAGAGAAATTGGTTCTAGAGGTCAAATTGATATGTCTTCTATTTTTGATTATGTGATTAATGGTATTCCAGAAAACCCTAACAAAATTTTATTATATGGTTGTAAAACTGTAAGTGAATTCAAAGATAAGTTAAAAATTTATGAAAAACTTGTCTCTGCTTCCAAACATACTAAATTTTCTAGTGAGCTGAAATTTAAACAAAATAATTCTCATCACTTAGAGAACAAAATTTCTCAAAAGCCTACCCAACCTATAGTTTGCTACAATTGTGGTTCTAAAGGCCATAAAAGTTCTAATTGTTCTCATAAACAACCCAAATGTTTTTCATGCAATTCATATGGACATAAATCATCTGCTTGTTCTCAGAAACCAAGTCGTGTATCACCTCCATCGTCACAAAAATCAGAGACTGTTCTCAATCAAGTTGTCATACAGTCACATCCCCTACATTCTATGATGATTCACATCAATATTTCTGAGGTTGTTATTCCCTCATTGATTGACACTGGTAATCAAGTTACTATAATTAACACATCAACACATAAAACAATTGGTTCTCCAGCGCTTCAAAAACCTTCTATAACATTATCAGGATTTGGTGATAACATTGTACACCCATTAGGATATTTCACAGGTTGTTTCAAAATTCAAAATACAAATTTTAAAACTGACATTCATGTTATTGATGATAATTTACTATCTGTTGACGTAATTATTGGAAATGATTGTATCCAACAAGCTGAATTTTCTATTGGAAAACATGGTATTAAACTAATAGAAGCAGAAAACAAGAAATCTGAAAGCGATTCTGAAGGGCATAAAAATGCTCATTGCAGTGAAAGTGGTTCTGAAAAAGGATTCGGAAAAGTTGTGAATTCTTGTTTTTCACTTCCAAAACTAGAAACTGATCTTGTTAGTATAGTTCCTGATATAGTACAGAATGTGAACAAACTGGACACTTCATCTACAATCAAAGCAAGTGGCAATGATTCCCTTATTGTGTATTCTAACGACGTGCTGAGTGATGCAGATTCTGTTGTAAATGAAAGTGATGCTGTCAAAGATGAATTAGTGCAAAAAAGAAACTTAAGCACAAAACACGTAGATTCGAAGCCATCGAGGAACAACGCCACTGCAGACGGATGTTCTGAAAAGAAGCATTTTCACAAAGAAGCGTCTCAGCTCACAGTTTTTGATGAATTAACTGCTAATTCCACTATAAAACTTCAGTAACGTACCCTGCAACAGACAAGCAAAAGAAACCGTGCGAAACGAAGAAACTAGAGAGACCAACGAAGAAGACGAGAAGAAGAAGGTTGAAAAGCAGAACTCAGTTAGAAAACCTGATGAGAAAAACGCTGATACAGAAAACAAAGACGGAACAAACGAAACTAAAGAAGATGAGAAAAAAGAAGCGGAAAAACAGACGTCAATATAACAAACGCCGCAAAAAGCCACCCTTATATAAAGTTGGTGATCAAGTCGCACTCAATTTGGAACTGGAATCAAACTCCGTCCCCGATTTTTTGGACCCTACAAAGTCGCAGATGTTAAACCAAACGACCTCTATGAGGTAAAGAAAGTTGGAATACATGAAGGCTCTAATCAAACTTCCACAGCTGCTGATCTGATGAAACCATGGCCTTTTCAACAATGAACTCTTTGGACATTCTATTTAGTATTTACTACCTTTCATTTTTTTTGTTCATTATTTTTTTAATTAGTTGATTTTTTTTCATTACAGAGAAATTTTATATGTACAAGATGTATTAGGATGTTAATTTTTTTTTCCTTGCCAAGAAGTTCCAGATATGCTCCTAAAGACGCTTGAGCATTTAAGACGGTCTAGAGAAACAACATTTTCCCCCCTCAAGACGTTCCAAGATGATCCATTGACACTCAATGAAAATGACGTTTCTTTTTTTGTTTCCTCAGGACGTTCTAAGACGATGCATCCAAAGGAACATTTTTTTTCTTTTTTTTAATGACTCATTTCAGATTTTGCTGTAACTCCATCATCGCCAGGAGGCCCTGTCGCGTCAGGATGCCGGAGTGTGAATAGGAGGACGGCTACAACTCAACACCACTAACGGTATCGTGAGAGAGATGAATAAAAGGATTCGGAAAAGTTGTGAATTCTTGTTTTTCACTTCCAAAACTAGAAACTGATCTTGTTAGTATAGTTCCTGATATAGTACAGAATGTGAACAAACTGGACACTTCATCTACAATCAAAGCAAGTGGCAATGATTCCCTTATTGTGTATTCTAACGACGTGCTGAGTGATGCAGATTCTGTTGTAAATGAAAGTGATGCTGTCAAAGATGAATTAGTGCAAAAAAGAAACTTAAGCACAAAACACGTAGATTCGAAGCCATCGAGGAACAACGCCACTGCAGACGGATGTTCTGAAAAGAAGCATTTTCACAAAGAAGCGTCTCAGCTCACAGTTTTTGATGAATTAACTGCTAATTCCACTATAAAACTTCAGTAACGTACCCTGCAACAGACAAGCAAAAGAAACCGTGCGAAACGAAGAAACTAGAGAGACCAACGAAGAAGACGAGAAGAAGAAGGTTGAAAAGCAGAACTCAGTTAGAAAACCTGATGAGAAAAACGCTGATACAGAAAACAAAGACGGAACAAACGAAACTAAAGAAGATGAGAAAAAAGAAGCGGAAAAACAGACGTCAATATAACAAACGCCGCAAAAAGCCACCCTTATATAAAGTTGGTGATCAAGTCGCACTCAATTTGGAACTGGAATCAAACTCCGTCCCCGATTTTTTGGACCCTACAAAGTCGCAGATGTTAAACCAAACGACCTCTATGAGGTAAAGAAAGTTGGAATACATGAAGGCTCTAATCAAACTTCCACAGCTGCTGATCTGATGAAACCATGGCCTTTTCAACAATGAACTCTTTGGACATTCTATTTAGTATTTACTACCTTTCATTTTTTTTGTTCATTATTTTTTTAATTAGTTGATTTTTTTTCATTACAGAGAAATTTTATATGTACAAGATGTATTAGGATGTTAATTTTTTTTTCCTTGCCAAGAAGTTCCAGATATGCTCCTAAAGACGCTTGAGCATTTAAGACGGTCTAGAGAAACAACATTTTCCCCCCTCAAGACGTTCCAAGATGATCCATTGACACTCAATGAAAATGACGTTTCTTTTTTTGTTTCCTCAGGACGTTCTAAGACGATGCATCCAAAGGAACATTTTTTTTCTTTTTTTTAATGACTCATTTCAGATTTTGCTGTAACTCCATCATCGCCAGGAGGCCCTGTCGCGTCAGGATGCCGGAGTGTGAATAGGAGGACGGCTACAACTCAACACCACTAACGGTATCGTGAGAGAGATGAATGATGGAAGACGAGACGAACTGTTATGTGTTTCGACTAAGACGTAATGATTAGAGAACAAAGATGAATCATCTTGATTATCCCTCTTTTCTTCATTTGTAAATAGCCACTAATGTACCTTCACCAACAGTTAAATAAACTACTTTAGTTACCTAGATATGTATCGTCAACCTATAAAATCCCCTAGACGCCGAGTCCACATATATATATTATATATTATATATCTGCTCTCTAATACAAGTGGTCTGACAACAATTAACATTAGGAATGCTATTACAGTTTTTACTTTCCGAAATGGCTAAGAATTATTCTAGGCAATGAGTAATTTATTACGACAATAAATTGTTATATATGCGCATATATAATTAACATACAGTTAATCATCCATATATATATATATATATATATATCAAGAGAGTGAGAAAGAAAGAAGAAAGGTTCAAGCTGAGTAAAAATTAAGATTATCCTGTCTAACGATAAAGATATAGGGTAGAATATTTAAAAGCTCTCAAAAATAAAATTATAGATTTCGAAAGGTCAAAAAAGTGTATTGTACGGAATGCAAATATGGCGCATGGGGAGCAACGGAAGTCCAGACGTCAGCGGATACCAGCCACAGCCACATACCGCACCAGGCAACAGTTCGTGAATAAACGTATGACGGACTATGCCAATTCGAAAACATAAGTAATTTTTTATTTCATTTTTAAGTATTCAGTACGGTTATGTGTAAAAATATACAAAGTGCTTGTTAATAAGTATCTAAATTGTTTTCCCTTAAACAAGGTTTTTATTAGTTATTGCAGAAAGAAGCTGAACATTTTATTTTGTGTGAAACTATTATTCGCATCAAGAATTACGCCGTTTGATCGAAATACTGTTATATGCCATTTGGCGTGATAAAATGATTTATTTCTAGCAACTTTCTTTAATTTGGATGTAAGAAACTGGAAGCTTAGATATATATATATATATATATATATCATCTAATATGGGAAATGAAATATATGAGAGAATTACTTAAGGATTGTAAGAACCATGATCCCCTACCTATTCTACCAGTTTTTCTAGTTTTTTTCTCTCAACAACAAATAGAAAATTTGTCAACTTTCTTGATATATATATAGCGGAATTCAACTGTGGTTCTGAATGTAAAGAATGTATAATGTTGTAAAACTAGTTGTAACTACACTCACTTCCAAAAGTTAAGCACGGAGAGGAAAATGCTAATTTCCGGGAGCCAATCAGAATTGAAGAGGATGAAATTCGCTGCGGAGGTAGATGGAGGTATGCAAATATGTTAGGTAACAGCCAATCGCGCTTTCATGTGAAGAAATATGCAAAAAAGGCAGTTTTATAAGAATCCAGTTTTATGAAGGGTTACAGCAGTTGATTGTAAGTGCTGATAGGAGGTGTTTAAAGCTTTCGTACAATTTGTTTTGAAGACATACGTGTTTCTATGACTTCCAGAAGACGAATGGAAGATTCTGAGCGCTGGCGTGCTGTGGGGCGCATTGAAGCAGGACATTTGATCCCAGATGTTGCTCTTTTCTTCTGCGTTCATCATTCTGTAATTTCACGTTTATGGAAACAATTCCAAGCAACACAGACAGCTGTCCGAAGGCCCGTAGCCGGTCGCCCAAGGGTTGCAACCCCCGCGGAAGATAGATATATTGCTACTGTAACCAAGCGGAATCGCAGAGCGACCTCCACACGTGTCACATGTATGATTACAGCGTCCATTGGTAAGGCGATATCTGCAGCTACTGTATGCCGAGGTTTACATATGAGTGGACTGTACGCCCGAGTACCTCGAGTTTGTGTTCCTCTATCCATCCAATCAAGAGGAGCACGATTACAATGGTGCCGGGAAAATGTCAATTGGAATGTGTCTGACTGGGGCAATGTCATGTTTACTAATGAGTCAAGATTTGCTCTGGAGCCAGATGACAAGCGCATAAGGATATGGCGTGAACAACGAACACGCAATCAGTCCCAAAACATCACCGAACATCATTCTGAGGCGGAAGCATTATGGTGTGGGCAGGACGCTGCAGCAGTTGGCCCTAATTTTGTTTTAATGGACGATAACGCACGTCCCCATAGAGCATACATCGTCGATGTCTACCTGGAGAGTGAAGGGATTGTGCGTATGAAGTGGTCAGCAAATTGCCCGACGTTAATCCCATTGAAAATCTTTGGGATGCTCTCGGTCTTCCTGTATCTTCCTGTATCCAAATTCGAATCTCGCCAAGCACGACAAAGGAAGATGCGAAGAATCCGACGCAAGCATGAGAAAAAACTTGCAAACCCAAGCCCGACCGGAAATTCCTAAGCAAAGGTTTAGAATTCAACTACAAGTGCGACAGTTTTTCAATCCATTCCCGCCAAAGACCAAATTCCCCGCGAAGTGCAAATATTTTGTTAAATAATTAACTGTAACTTAAAAACTGTTTAAGCTAGAAACTTGAAAGTGATCTTCAATTAAAAGGCTAGTTTTTCTGCATCCAGTGATATAAATTAATAGAGAATCAACTTAAGTTAAGTATTTTTAAATCAAGCTTATTACGTAGAAAAACACCTAATTCCATTGTGTGTTTCAACGCGTTTACAAATAACCAGTGGAAGAAACGTACAAATCTAAAGTGCCCAAAACCCCTAATTAAAATTAAACTAAAGCAAATATAAATACAACATATTAAATAAAATAACGTTGTGTAACATCAATTTAGAATAATAAAAACTAAATCTTAAGTCAAACTTAAATAATTAGTGAATTTGCTACACAACAGTAGGACCCCTTTGCCTGACATCTGTCGCAACCTTAAAGCACAGCGGTACGTCGAAGAAGTTTGCCCGTTGTTTTGCTCATCATGTCACTCCACCATGCGCTTATATTTCAGCAAGATAATGCCCGCCCCAACACTGCACATGCTTCTACTGCTAGCCTTAATGCTTGCCGAACATTACTTTGGCCAGCAAGGTCGCCGGATCTCCCTCCTATTGACCACGTTTAGAGCAATATGGGCAGGGCCCTCCAACCAGCTCGGGATGTTGACGATCTAATGCGCCATTTGGACAGAATTTGGGACGATATCCCTCAGGAGGACATCCGCAACCTCTATCAATCGATGCCAAGCCGAATAGCTGCTTGCCTAAGGGCCAGAAGTGGACAAACGCGTTACTGACTTTTTAACTTTGTGAAGCTCTATCACTTCATTAAGTCTTCTTATTTTTCTCAAACTGAAATCATTTGTTTTTCTGTACATGTACA
>KK120666.1:0-13890 GCA_000611955.2 Stegodyphus mimosarum | reverse complement strand
TTTTTTTTTTTTTTTTTTTGTCTAAGAGTGTATATGTTGCCTGTTCGCGTGTATCCAAAGCCAGGAATCCAGGAATTTATATGTATTAACGTCGAATGGAAAAACATATAATGTAGTACACAGAAGCATCCTAGAATAATACAGATTCATGCTCTTGTGAAAAAGAATTAATATTTTTAACGTTTTGTTAATACCTGAAACTTTTTGAAACCTTGCTAATGAAAATCATTTATTTTTTTAGTGAGATATCTTAATAAAGCATGTTTTCCAGTTTTTTTAATTATATTTTATTTTAGAATTTTTTAGTAAAACGAAAAAAAAAACGTAAGATAAGAGTGCAATGTTTGATATACCAAAATCGAATTTTAAAAATTATGCAGAATAGCTTCTTAGCTACATCATTATGGATTTCTTTTTATCTCAGTGAAGAAAGGCAGTATTTACTGAAATTTTACTCGAAGTGTATTTTTACTTAAAAAATAAGTAGTAGTATTTAAACTTTTATCCCGATTATCTTGGTCAGGCAATACGAAAAAAATCAAATTATTTTATTTTATTTTTAATAGTCTTTGAAACTTATTTAAGGACATCAGCGCGAGCGAAGCCGCGGGGAAAAGGTAGTAGTAATATATATTCCTTGCCTTTAGAAAAGTTCTATCTTAAAGTATTTTAGCTTTTAGTGTTAAAATAAAAAAATGTATTACCTTTCTTTATATTCCTTCAAAAGGTATGTCACGTTAGGTTTTGATGGCAAGGTAGAAATTGCAGATAAAAAATAACTTTGTCTTTTTACCTTTAAATTTAGCCAAAGTATGCAAACGGAAAGAAAAGCACAGCAATGGTAAAACTGAAATTTACACTGGTGTACAAAACTTAAGCAACAAGTAAATTTTAATCAGATAGCCATGAAATTGCAGAAAAGAGCTTCTTGAGATCAGTACAATGAACACGCAATTCAGTAGAAAGGTCATAATCTCCTGGATGACTTCACACGTGGAAGAATGATAAGAAAGCTGTTAGAGAGGAGTAGTGTGACAAGTGTAGCTGAAGAGTTCGGAATCAACAAAAGTGTCTTTTTGCGTGCTTGGAAAGGCCTTCCAAATCATAGGTACAGCTGTTAGAAAGGTTGGTGGTACGCAACCAAGAAAACAACTGCAGTGGATGACCGATATATCGTCCTGCAGGCGAAAAGAGCCCGGAACCAGTTAGCAAGCGCCATGGCTCAACAACTGTGTACAGCAACGGGGCGACAAGTGTCTCAGTTTAATGTGTCCAGACGCCTTCACAAAGGTGGCCTATTCGCCTGCCGTCCTGAACGCTACATTCCTTTGAAAGTTGGCCATTGGCGCCACCGTTTAGAGTGGTGCAGGGAGCACGAAAACTTTCCATCTCTTCAATGAAGTCGTGTCCTCTTTACGGATAAGAGTCGTTTTAATGCCACAAGCGATTTTCAACGCCAGTTGATTTGGAGAGAGGTCGGAACACGGTTTTATCCCAGTAACATCACGGAAAGAGACCGTTAAGGGGGTCCTGGAATTCTCGTCTGGAGAGGCATTATGCTGAACGGGCGGACAGAGCTCCACGTTTTCAACAAATGTTCTGTAACCGGAGATCCCTATTGTCAGGAGGTGCGTCTGTTCCAAGGTGTCATTGGAGCAGACTTTATTTTTATGGATGACAATGCAAGGCCACACCAGACTCCTGCCTTTCAGAAGCTATTGGAAAGTGAAGATATCACTCGGATGGATTAGCCAACGTATTCCCCTGATTTAAATCTCATAGAACATGTGTGGGATACTTTGAGGCGACGCTTTTTGGTACCATCACATCCTCCTGGTAACACCCAACAATTGAAACAAATGTTGATTGATGAATGGACACGCGTACCCCCAAGATCTGTTGCACAATCTGGTGCTGAGTATGGAGAGACGGTGCGAAGCAACAATTGAATTAAGAGGAAAGCAAATCCCATACTAAGGAACATCTGCTTTTTGTTCATCCTCTTGTGCATACAATCATGTCTAATGATACTATGGGTTCAGTAAAGCGTTTTTTTTGTTTGATTCCATATTGTACGCATCGTATTCATTTTTGAGAAACTATGCTTTCGTTATTAGTTAAGTACAAAATGCTGTCTCTCATTGCTAAATTTCATGTCTCTCAGAAGTGGAGTTACGGCAAAAAGAACACGTGTTGCTTAAGTTTTGCATAGCAGTGTACATTTAGAACAAATACTAATTTGTATTACATTTTGAGGACGATAAGACGTAGATCCCAGGATCAGACACAGGGGCAAACTTAAATTTTATATTCGTGTTACTAAATGTAGTTATCTCACCTGTAAATATGCTATATTCCTACTCTATTTTTATAGCAAATATTAACAAACTAAAAAATGCATTCTGTTTCCTGCCTTTTTCGAGACTGTATTTTATTGTTTAAAACTTAATTGCTCCATCTAAAACGAGTAAATAAGTTAACGCATTTGGTTTTCAATGCACATGCAATATAACAATGTATGGAACGACTGTAGAAATACCTGTTCTTGGGACAACCTACTTGCCTTCATGGTTATCGACAATGATCGTCAGCAGTGATTATACAACGTAGTCCATCTCCGGTCTAGTAAAATTATAAAACTGACTTAAAATGGATTCTGAAGAGTTTTTTAGTGGCATCTGTACGTACGTATGTATGTATGAATGTCGCATAACTGAAAAAGGATTAGCTTCAGAACGCTGAAATTTTGTATATAGGACTGCTATAACATGTAGATGTGCAGTTCCATTTTGCTTGCAATCGGCCGCAGCAGAAGTATATAAATATATATACGGAATATATATATATATATTCCGTACCTTAAATATATATATATAACGAGTAACAGAGTGAATATAAAATATATATATATATATATATATATATATACATATATCCACTCTGTTACTCGGCTCAGTGAGTTCAGTTTTTTATTCTTATATGTTTGTAAATTGAGCATTTTTTGCTTTAAAAATGCTTGAATTTTGTTGTTCTTATCTTTAGGTTACGATTTTTTGCCTTTAGTTAACCTGCATGCAATAATTGTGGAATTGTGAACAATTTAAAAGTTTTTTAAGTGCGGCTAAGCCTAATTTTTGGTTATGATAGCGAACATATTTGTTTACATTTGACACTTTGCAGAATAGCGGATTTACTGCCAATCTAGAGAAACTAAGCTTCGCAACAACAAAGTAACGTATTCTTTTATTATTGCGAATTAAATTATGCTTAATTCAATCTGAAATTATCATTTAAGTTATTAGCTTGTTTTTGAGTATAAACTGCAATTTTAACTGTAAAAATTGCTTTTTAATTGTTTTAACTGTACTTGGTGTTTTATATTTTTTATATCTTTCAATTTTTAATGAAAATGTTTCGAATTTTTATGTATTTATGCCTTACCGCGAATTAAGAAAGGAATTTATTAGTAGCGCATGCGCATTAGGTAAGCGGCGCCGAATCGTCTGTAAAAAGCTGTTTCTTTTTTATTTGTTTAATTTCTTTTGTACATCGTTTTAGATTTATTATAGTATTTGAATAGAACTTGTAATAATGTTTGCGCACTCTGAGTTATAAAATAAAAGAGATTAACGCTGTTAAGTGAACCTAGCGCCGATAGTGAACTTTAAAGAGTGCATTTATTCTATTTTGGTTTATGAGGTATCGACGAAGTAGATTTATTTCAAAATTCGTTAATTGTTAATTCTATATGTTTAAATGAAATGCAGGAACGTTGCGCATAATTTAATACTCCATACAAGGAAATCATGTAGTGTTACACATCAGATTTTTCTTTTACTTTACTATTATACAGAGCCAGTTAGCATAGTTTTCTTGACAATTTTGCTTTGCTGTAAAAAACATCATCTGCTTAGAAATTTTGTTTTAATTGCAACTATATTTTTGAAAATAGAAATTATCTTCTGCTACCTACATGTTTTGTTTTCATGCGAAATGGCGCTTTTAAAGAAGCATTGGATGAAAGGCTCTATTTGTGCTCTTTCCAAAGAAACGTTTCCGTAGCTAGTTATTAAAGAAAACTATACTAAAGCCATGGTTTTACGATAGATATGATAGGTAATGTTGCCAACAAGAAAGGGATAGAAACATCAAAATTTGGCTTCAAGTGGGAAAGTTGTTTCAAAATTCATATCCAAAGAAAAAATGGAATGTTTGAATGTTGTATTTAATGTTAAAAGAAAATCCACTAATTGAAAGGATAGTTACAAAATTATCAAAAGTCTCACTGTCAAATGCAAACAAAGTTTTTAATGATAATTTGAATCATCTAAAGTGAAAAAATGACAATGTGCGTCGTCTTCTTACACAATATATTGCCAAACGCAGAACGAACGCCCTGAGGAATGTTTTATGAGAAACTTTTATTCTGACAAAAAAGGAAATATATTGTCGCAATGGATGAAGCTTGGGTACATTTAA
Organism: Stegodyphus mimosarum; assembly: GCA_000611955.2. NCBI lineage: Eukaryota > Metazoa > Arthropoda > Arachnida > Araneae > Eresidae > Stegodyphus > Stegodyphus mimosarum. The sequence continues at coordinate 9,411 of KK120666.1, read as the reverse complement.
ATGACTGCAATAGAAGGAGATCCATTTATTTTCATCAAAGAGGAGAAAAAAGTCTTAAAACAGGGTTCGAATGATCTAAAGATAGTTTTTCAAAGAGATTTATGAATGTTGCTTGTTTTTCAGATAACGCCAAATTAAAATTAAAGAGAGTGGAGAAAAGGATTAAAATCAACTCCGCATATTATCAAAAACATATTTTATACCCAATTTTCAAATGTGAAATACCTTATGTTTACCCACACTACCATCAATGAATAGAACTGCATCAAGACAAAGCAAGCAGCCACATGTCAAAATCCACTGTTAATTTCCTGGAAGAAATGGAACAAAAAGCGGGTATCAACGGGAACAAGAAATGGGTTGCGCGTTTTGATTTTAGAAAGCGAACTTTCCGAACGTGGACCTACAACCCTCCTTGGACTTTGGAAAGATGTTCATCAGGAATGGGATAAAATGCCTCTTTCGATACTCCAAAAGTGTCTTGGAAATTACAGTTCAGAAAGATAGAGGAGGATAAGAGTTATCGATTCGAACATTTAAAACACAAAATGTTTAGGGATATTTCTGTAAATACAAAGAAAATCGTCTAAAAATGCACGAATAACCTCTGTAATTACTTGTTTGCTATTTACTTTTATTTTTTCACTTTATTTTTTAAGATTTTAACCTCATTTTCATGTTACGTATACTAACAATAATTTTGGAATATTATGGTTTACTACACTCCAGTATATGCAGTTATGTACGAAAGAGAGTGAAAATTAATTGTAATTATCTTGAGTAGAACTTTGTACAGCAACTGTTGATGTCTACTTGACATTGGTAGTCAATATTGTGCTATGTTATCGATAACCTACTTTCGCTCCAACTGAGAATATTATTGAAAGTTTTACGGACGAAATTTCATGGACTAATATTAGTTTGAAATAATTTTAATCAAAGCATTTCTGTATTTTCTTTTCTTTTTGTCAATTTGCTTGCTAGTAAATTTACAGAAACGATCGCAGAGTAAACTTTAATCAGTTTTGGCTTGAAATTAGTTCAAGAACTAAATTATTTCTTGAAAATAATATCTAGAATTCAGTTACGTCATTTAATTTGAAGTTAGAAATTTTCAATTATAGGTGATGTTGCATTTTTAGTCCGAATTTGTGATATTCCATCAGCTTTCAAGAAAATTAAAGCAATAACTTACAATTCTATGGAAGCTGTGCTTTGCAGTCCTCTTCACTCTAATTAATTCGTTTACGCTTAGATTTACGGTAGAAGTTTAAATTTATTGTTCTGATCCTGCATTCACACAATCTATATAAACCTTATAATCCACAACTGTATGAATGAAGTAAAGTTACTGCTATTAGAAATTTATACTGGTAACCATGTCGTGTCAAATTTTGTATATAACTGTGAAGTTCAGATATTCATTTGAAATGAATCAACTTATTTTCAGAAAAATTAAATATTAAAAACAGACTGTTACGTGCGTACGGATTCATGATACATTGAATGCACACAGAACCGATAAAATTTATTTTCTCAAAAGAAACACTTTACGAATTTGGAACTTTTCACAAAAGCACTTGTACAGCTCCTCCCAGTATGATACAGCAGAATCAGTAGTTATACTTCAATCTGTGAAGAAAGTTAAGCACAACACAGCACAAAAAGCCACAAATACGTAAGCTCATGCAGTAATCTCTCAATACTCTAAACTTACTTTGAATTAAACTGAAAACTGTTATACCCTCCAGATTTATTCAGTTTTCCATCGTTCGCCAAAAATTTCCAGTGACTTCGATTTCTCGAAATGGCTAGAAGACACATACAGCACCGTTACCTAGCTACATAAGGCCGGATACAATTACAGTTACATAGGAATAGGATCAGTTACGACAGTGATTCTCAACCTGTGTGGCGCAAGCACACTAGAGAGGGGCGCGAGAATATCTAAGAGAAAATATTATTTAAAAAAATGATTAACTGACTAAAAGGAAAGCACACATACACTTAGAAAATAAAATACATTTCGACATATTTAATGATTAACTTATTAAAGTAAAACAACTTCTAAATCAAAACTTACTTAATCAAAACATACCCATATTAAAAACAAATTTAATAATTATTAGTGATTTCTTTAGACCTGTCTTGCAGAGCAAAGTTTTCCGAAGGAAGGCTTAATATTAGAAATAGACACTCTCAGTTCTGTTTCTACATTTAGCCGAGATCTATATTTTGTCTTCAAAGAAGCAACAGCAGAAAGTCCAGCTTCACAAAGGTAGGATGTTGAAAATGTAGAATACGAAATGCCCTTGTTTTGGGTGAAGAAAAGAAATTCTCTACTCATGACCAAAATTCAAATAGTAATTTATTACTAAATTGCCTTTTGGTTTCGCCACATGTCGTGAAGTCTTTGAATTTTTCTTCCTCATCAATTGAGAGTCCTTTGCGAGTCTTATGAAGTGAATCCCTAGCCCACTCGTAACTTGCTGTCAGTTTGTCGTCAACAAGAAAATACTTTTTTAAAATTCTTTGACAGCATGGCTGAATGATTTTCAATGGTTAGAAAAACAACTTTTACATGTTCTTCTTCAGCCTTGTAAATTTTAGTAGAATCATTCACATTTGCAAAAATTGTTAGGTTTCTTTGTTTTAAATTTCTGATCCACAATTCCAATTTTCTACAAAAAGCACTAACTTTTATCACTCGTATCCAACATATGTGTATTTGATTCTTGGAGTTGAAGATTCAAGTTATTTAATTTTTGGAATATGTCGGCCAAGTAGTTCAATTTCATCGCAAACAAACCATCGCGAAAATTCCCGGCTTCCTGTTTGTTTTCTTCTTTTAGGAAGATGGCGATTTCTTCTCCTAATTCATAAACACTTTGATTTTCCCCGTGATAACCATCTTGCCTCGCAATAAAATGGTAACGCTGAATGTATTGCACTCATGCCTTTGCAGAGTGCGGAAAAGATTCTTGATTTCAGGGGTCTCATTTTGATATAACTTATTATGGTTAAAACCGTAGTTAACACAATATTCAGATCAGGACTTATTTCTTTGGAAGTCAAAGCTTCTCTGTGGATCATGCAATGTGTCCAGACGCATTGAGGCAATTTTTGTTTTACAAGTGCTTGTATACTTTGGAATCCTCCGGACATTGAACGAGCACCATTGGTGCATATTCTGACGCAATTATTCCATTCTATGTTTGACTCATTCATAAACTCATTTAAAATAGCAAATAATGCGAGCCTGTTGCTATGAGTTTGCAGAAAAGTAGTTCTCTTACTACTGGTATATTATCACAAAATCGAACATAGGCGATGAAATGAGCATCTTTATTACTATCTGTTGTTTATAATGCTGTACTGAAAACAATTTGTCACGCAGCTTCGAGAAAAGCTGACACTGTCCATCTTCAGTTATATCACCAATTCGAAGAGCAACAATACCATTTGAAAGAGGTATGGACTGTAATTGGTTTGAAAAATTATCTCCAAACATAGTTTCTACAATTTCAGTTGCTGCTGGCAAAATAAACTGTCCACCAACGGTGTAAGGAGTTTTACAATTGGCTATTTTATATGAAAGTTTGTAGGATGTACTTTTTTATTCACAGATAATAAAGTTTCTTTAAAAAATGATTTTTGCTTTTCATATAATTTTAATTTTAATTCGAAGAATCCTCTGGGTTTGTTGACGTACTCACTATGAAGCGTTTCCAAATGTCGTTTAAGTTTATTAGGTTTCATGCTGTCTGCGGCCAACATTTTTGAGCAAATGATACACAGGGGCCTTTCTTCTTCATTTACTTCAGTACTGGTAAACCCCAAATTTAAGCATTCTTGAGAATATTTTCTTGATTTTATTTTCGGAACCACGCTCGTCTGTGTACTTTTTGATGCTTGATAATCGTCTAATGCTCGCTTACGCCCGCATACATGAAGCTGCACGAAAGCATATATAACGTACGGTAGATTCGATAGCAATCAATTCGAATGAAAATTGAAACTTGCGTTATCGAAACTTTTCCTTCTTATGAGAAAACATTTGTTCTGCACTTGCTCGAAACGGCTTCCACAAATTTATTACTTATTTTTTCTCTTTTCTTTAGTCATGTTTCTTTTTTCATTTCTTTTATTATTCAAAAAAAGTATTCCCAGTTTCTAAATTTAGCTCACCCCGTCTAGGTTAACTTTCATTAATGAATTTTTGTACTTTCATTAATGAATTTTTGTACTTTCATATTCTTTTAACGTTATCTACCTGTTTGGCTTTCATTTCAAATGTAATATTTAAATTTTCCCCGCTTCCATTCACTTCATCCGTTCACAGCCCGCTCGGCAAAATACCAGATGTGGTTTCTCGCCAACGTTGGCTCGCTTGTACTCTTGTTTTGTGAGTTAGTTAAATATAATTTAAAAACAGAAATCAAACTGCTCAATATATATTAATGTTCTATACATTTTATTGCATGCGGGGGGCGCGATGAAAATTATGATTGAAAACTGGGTTGCGAATAATGAAAGGTTAAGAAACGCTGAGTTACATTATACAGGGATCGGACAGAAATGTCGCCAAATGGTGGCCAATTTTGGCTACTTTTGGTGACTTTTCGCCAAATTTGGTGACAAAAATTAAAGTTAAGAACAATCGCCAACTTGGAGCTTTCTCGCCAATTTGGCAACACAAGCATTTACCTAAATATTAAATGGATTAGCCTCTGTAATCTTATTTTTCCGGCAAAACACGCATTCTTGAGGCCTTTCGTGTTACATTACGAGATACTACAATTTATATATAATACAATTCGAAATACTACAATTTACATATAATTTCATAAAATTTACATAAAATTATTAACATGTATACAAAATTCATAACAATACTATGAATCTTCTGCGTACGTTACCTTGTAATCACCTGAGTACCGTGTTAACAAAAAGCACTTTCTTCACTATTTAGACACTACCGAGGATGCGCGCTAACTTGGGCAAACGTTGTTCGTTATTTTCTACTAAGTTTCGTAATTATCCAGTTTTGAAATTAATGAAAGCAAGATTTTCCGACTTATTGCCATTGACTCGTCTGCAAATTAATAACTGCATCAGATTATTAACTGCATCAAATTAAAACTGCATCAGATGTACTAGTTTATGATAATATTTTCTATTCTTGCAATATCAAATAGTCCCAAAACACTTTTATATTTTTTGGACATATCAGTAATATATTTTGATATGTTTGCTCATTATTATGTATGTTACCCGCAATGTATGAATAGCCTGTATTCAAGGCATTTTATGCAGTGCCTGCTGTTTTTAGCCAAAGTACGAAGTGTGAAAACTGTTATAGACTTTCCCTAGGCTTTGTATATAATATTTGGTCATCAAAAGGCCATTATTTAAAAGACTTTCGTTTGTCAGAAATACAAATGTTATGCTAAAAAATAATGAAAGATACGGAAATACTTTTATTCGAAATAAGTAAAGAAAAATAATAGTTCTATAAAATAAAATTTATAGAACTATTATTTCTCTTATTAAAGCAAACAATGTTTAAAACTTTCTGGTTAAAGAAAACAATGTATGAATGTTTATGAAATGTATGGAGTTATAAAATGGATGTACTTAATCTATGGATTACATATGGATCTATTAAATGTATGGATATTCGGAACGAATCTGAGATGTATTTCATACTTTGTCTGTTTATCATTTTGCAAATAATAAGATGTCTAGGGAATGTAGAAAATGTTAATCTTTTCATACATTGCCGGACAATTTTTGACAATATATAAAATGCCTAGTTATTTTATAGAATGCCGTAACATATAGCGTAGGTTCAAAAGAGTAACACAGATGTAGTGATAGCTTGTTTTAAAAAAGAAGTAACTGAATTTCATGTTATACAAGTTACCCCGAAGGGAAGTTTGTTAAGTTGAGTGTGAATTAAAGCGTTTATTGCTTGAATCCGAACTGAATATTTAAGGATAATTTCAAATTAAATTCAACATTACATTCAACATTAAAGCTATTCGGAGTAGAGATGCCCAGTATAATTCTTCATGTAATTCTGTTCCTAACATCAAATTCTTGCAAATTAATCTTCAGAAAGCTCAAGTTGCAACTGCCCAGGCAATAGAGTTTGCACTAAGCAACAAAATTGATTTTCTTCTCGTTCAAGAGCCATATACTAGAAATGGCAAAGTAGTTGGTTTTCCTCTATTATGGACTGTATATCATCAAGAAAATTCAGAACATCCTCCACGCTCAGCAATAATTAATTGTAACCCTCAATTCTCTCCATCAATTATTACTATTACTAAAGATCAAGTAGCTCTTTTATTAGAATTAGAGAATTTTACTATAGCTTTATTTTCGATCTACTCCAGTCCTTCAGATGATATTAGCACTACAATCTCCTTCCTGGAACACCACACAAGAGTTCTTGGTAATAAACATCAGATCATCAGCGGCGATTTTAACGCTCACTCTGTTGCTTGGGGCTATCGAATAACTGACCCCAAAGGCCGTCTGTTAGAAGACTTCTTATCTTCTAAAAATTATGTATTACTCAATGCCACGAATACAATTCCTACTTTCGACAGATTATATGCTGTGGGTTGGCCGGACCTGACTTTTACATCCGCTAATACCTCTCACTTAACAAGTAATTGGACGGTCAGAGATGAGATTTCATTATCTGACCATAAATATATTACTTTTGAAATAACACAACATAGTTCTTTACCTATTTTACCTCGTTATAATCTTCCTGGCAGGAAAATTAATCAATTTAGTCGAAAAGTTCGTGGAACTCTTAATCGTCTTCGTCACCAAATCCACTCTTTGACCACATCTGAAGATATTGAACATTTTTCAGAGTCTTTAGTGCAAAATCTTCAAGATATTTGTCACGAAATACTTCCAAAGCGAACTACCAAGCAGCTCCATACTTTACATTGGTGGAACTCTGATCTTCGCATACAGCAGCGGAAGTGTCGTGCGCTTAGGCGACGATTAAAATCTGAACGACGCAATGGAATAACATCTGATACTCTTCAAGTTTTTCAAAGAGAGCGTGCTCTGTATAAACGGATGATTATGCAGAGCAAAACAAAAGCTTGGAGAAAATACTGCACATCAAATAGAGAAATATTTGGCTTACCCTATAAGATCGCTAGAGATAAGCTTTTCCAGCCTGCATCAACGTATCTTCCAGAATCATCACTTGCTGGGTCTAACCCAACAGAAAATACTATTAATGATATTCTAGCATCAGTTCTTCCTCAGGATGATATTACAGATGACTCCCCAGAGCACTTGTCAATTAGGCAGCAAACTTCTATTCCTAACACAGAGGATGATCCACAGATTACAATTACAGAAATTAAAACCACTCTTCGAAATATTCCAAAAAAGCGGGCCCCAGGCCCCGACGGAATTGACTATTCTATAATTCGTGTAATCATTAATTCCCACATCTTCTTCTTCTGTGATTACTTTAATAAGTTATTTCTTAACGGTGTTTTTCCTCGTATCTTCAAAGTTGGAAGAGTGGTTCTTTTCCTCAAAAAAGGCAAGGATCCTCAATTATCCACATCTTACCGACCTATATGTCTATTATCTGCTTTGGGGAAATTCTATGAAAGAATTATTGTCTACCGATTAAAACATTATCTTCACAAAATTCGCTTTTTAAGTGATCACCAATATGGCTTTAGACCAGGTAGGTCTACCCTACAAGTATTATCAAAAATTACAGAAGATATATATTGCAATCGCAATAATGGTCACCACAGTGCTTTCATCAGTATAGACCTTAAGAATGCTTTTGATTCACTGTGGTGGCCTGCAATACTGGAGGCACTTCGACAAGCTAATTGTCCCCAGAATTTGTTTCTTGCATTTCAAAGTTACTTGTCGGAAAGAAAAATTATCTACTCTACTAATCATGGCATTATTACAAGACAACAAAACAGAGGCTGTCCACAGGGTTCTTGTGCTGGCCCTGATTTATGGAATATAACATTTAATTCCGTGATTGCCGCAAACTGGCCAGCACATACCCGGGCATATGCGTATGCAGATGATACAGTTTTTATCATTCAAGGCCGAACTCGAGAAGAGTTGCAAAGAAATGCTATTGAAACCTGTGATCTCTTTTATAACTTATGTTCTAGAATTAAATTAACAGTTTCAGAACCAAAATCGCAAATTTTATTAATCCCTAAGAAAGGAGGATCTTTGGTTCGACGGCCTCGAATCACCATTCATGGTATACGTATACCTATCAAACCGCATCTCAGGTTTCTCGGCGTTATCTTCGACGAAAAATTGAACTGGATCCCGCATGTTTTGGAACTAAAGAGACGAACTATCATAATTGCGTGTAAATTGCGTCAAATGCAAGGTCGTGGATGGGGAATCAGCCCCTATATACAAAAAATTATTTATCTCACCGTTATCGAGAGAATGGTCACCTATGCGGCTGCTATATGGGCTGAACCCATGCAGGGTCGCAAGGTGCGCCACTTGCAAAGTCTCCAGCGTCAATTTGCCCTACAAATAACTAGGGCGTTTCGTTCCACCTCATCCAGTGCATTAAATGTTATGGCGGGACTGATTCCTCTTCATCTGCGTACTCTGCAGGAAGCAGCAATACAATCTGTCAATCTTTTGAAAAAACCTTTCATCCTATTTGATGAACTTTTCACACCATTGCAATATGAACAACCCTCACAACATTTGGATGTGCATCCAGTCCTTCAAGGAACAGGACTTCGGATTTTCCTTAAAGACGTAACACTGCCACCTATTCCAAGCATTCAATATTATACTGATGGATCTAAAATAGATCAACAGACAGGCTGTGCCCTTGTAGCCTTTCATAATGGTCGGTCAATTTATCAGTGGCTGGGTCATCTCCATGGAAATAATAGTGTATTTCAAGCGGAGGCCCTAGCCATCCTGAAAGCAGTTCAACACTGTAAAACAAGTGGTGCTATGGAGTCAATAATTATCACCGATAGTGTTGAAGATTAAAAATCTTCACTGGCACTTGAAGGGAGCCAGATATTACGGTAACCCTATTAGCTTATTCAGAATGCCTTTAGACGTCAGCGAGGATGGCTGTCTATGAAATCAGGCATATAATATCGGCACATATTATGTGAATTTTCCTAAATATTTAATTTGAATAGTTGTATATAGTATTTGTAGTATAAGTGTAAATAATAAAGATTTGAAAAGACGATGAAGACTCCTCCTCGACCCCGAGATTATATTTACTTCATTTCTGACGCCAACAACGTGGAGCTTCGATACCTCATTGAAGACGTAAGTTAATTATTTTTGAACTTTAAAGAATATTAATGGATTTGAAAATATCAGTTATTGATG
>KK120665.1:3820-15928 GCA_000611955.2 Stegodyphus mimosarum | reverse complement strand
CATAAATTACAATATTTGGCAGTTGATTATTCGGAAAATATCGAAATAAAAACTAAATGTATGGAAAGTGAAAAATGATGGAAAAATTAAGTCACTACTGTTGAAATTTTTTTTAATTTAAGATGGTGTATGGTCCACTAGGACAGATATGTATATCCGACATCTTGATTTCATAGACAAAGTGTTGATGAAGTCTTGTGCAATTGCACCCCACGGATCTAAAAGTGGTTTTTTCAGCTCCCGGAGGGTCCGTAGACGAATTCGGCGTGCTAACACACAGATTATCCCACACATGCTCAATCAGTTTCATGTCGGGTGAGTAAGGTGGCCAATGCGTTCGAGTGATATCTTCTGTTGGCAAGTATTCTTACACCACATATGCTCGACGAGGCCAAAAAGTTTCTTCCATTAACATAAACTCTGGGCCAACAGCACACCTTAACAGTATAACTTGGGGCTCTAGTACCTCGTCTACATACCTCCGAGCTGTCACAGAACATCCTCGAAAGATATGCAGCTCGAAACGGCCATTGGTCATAATTCCTCCCCAAACAGTTAAACCGCGAAAACGGAATATTTCACGGACAAAGGAAGGGAAGTAGCATCTTCCTTCCTCTTTCCAATACACATATAGGATCGCTGTTTAGATTTTATCTGGATTTGTCAGTAAACAATACTCGGGTCCAGTCGTTTTGGCTCCACTGAACATGACGACGGCACCAGTTTAAACGGGCCCCTCTGGAAGCTGGAGTGAATGGCACAAAGGAAGGGAAGTAGCATCTTCCTTCCTCTTTCCAATACACATATAGGATCGCTGTTTAGATTTTATCTGGATTTGTCAGTAAACCATACTCGGGTCCAGTCGTTTTGGCTCCACTGAACATGACGACGGCACCAGTTTAAACGGGCCCCTCTGGAAGCTGGAGTGAATGGCACACAAACCATTGGTTTCCTTGCATACAGTCCAACCTTGTTAAGTCTTCGTGCAGCAGCAGAACTGCTAATTCGGGTTCCTGTGGCAGCATAAAGTTCTAAAACCAAATCCCTTGCAATCACTTCGCAGTTTCTTAGAGCCGACATCGATAGAAAACGCTCTTCTGATGCAGTTGTTGCTCTTGGTCGCCCTTGACCAGGCTGTCTGTCAACTGATTCATTGCTTAAAAGGCGGCTCCAGACTCTTGATGGATATTCATACCTTTAGCGAACTCTCTCGATACTACCAATTATGCGGCACTTTTCACCTTCATTTAAATGACGCCTTTGAACCATAACTACTGAATACTGATGCTCGGAAGTGCAATTGTGTATTCAATTGTATTTAATTAACGTAAATAATTATAGTATAGGACATTGGTTGCATCATTAACTTAGTAAGCATATTTTTTCATTATCCTTTAATTTTAATGACCAGCGTATATGCATGTTTGTCCGGTCATGCATATACAGAAAAATACATGTATATATTCATAAATATTCACGAGCATTCACTGATCCATTCATATAATGTAAAAGAGATTGGCAGACCTCCTGGGGAATAGGTTAGCTAATTTGGATACCGGAAAGCAAGCTAATTCTATTTGCTGAGTGGAAAGGAGCACTTTCTAAAGAAAGCTGACTCAAATTCATGTTACAGATTTACATCTGTGAAAATTGTTAAACTGTGAAAATCTATCATGCAGCCAACGTTCGCAAAGGTTCGAACTTGGATGATACTACCAATATTCAGTGGTCTTAATCATTCAGCCAGTCACGGCCCCATCAAATCTCCATATAGAAATCCCCAGTGCATATAGAAATAACTGAGCGCCTTTGTCGCCTTATCCGAATTTCCCTCTGTTTTAGTGAAATTCTTAGTAACATGTTTCACCTGATGTTATTACTTTATGGCTCTTGCTTTCATAAAGGGACAAATTAGTCCATAACAATTTAGAATCAGCCATAATTTCTGTTTTAGATGTCATTTCTGGCAAATTATCCAAGATATAGGCTTTAATGTGCTTTTACATATGATTCTTATTGACTATTGTTAATTTATATGTTCTTTCCCAGTATGATCAAATACTAGTCTTATAAGACTTACAAATGAAGCTTGCGAAATCCGTATTTACCTATCCCAAATTGCTCATGTAGTTGAGCTTTCCTTGTGGCACGTCTATGTGTTTGGATCACTACTGTCTTCAACCTGTACTATACAGATTGATATTATATATTTGGTATTAATTTTACCTCCTAATGCACTCATAGATAATAGCAACCGAAAACGCTTACGATAGCACTTATCATTCATTCTAACCGATGATTTTAATGACGACAATCCTCTTTAAGGAAGTAAGGATAAGAACTCAAATACGTAAGTACAGCAACTGAGTATGTCACTGCGTATCCAATAACAAACCTACGTCCTTAACGTTAAATAGCAAACCTATGTCTACCAACTTAAGAGGATACTTCACAGTACTGATCTGGTAATATGTACACCATCACATCTATCACTTGGGATCCACTTAATACTGAATATTTCCCAATATTTGCGTCTTTTAAAGGAATAGGAGTGTCGGGCATATTTAGAATTTCAAGGTTTCTTTATGAGTGAGAGACTTGACCTTGCTTTCATCTCAGGCTTTTCTTATGAATGAAAAAGTAAGGTGTGTAAAAATAGATGATACTGTGAAAGGCCATTATTGATCTGTTGTCCAGGCTTCCAGGAACCTGAAATCTGTATTCTTACGTCATCAGGCAGACTTCCCACATACATATCTAAAATCATAACAGAACCATATGAAGAGAGGTTTAGTTAAGACATATAAGACAAACCTTAGTCTGAGAATATTAGCCACTCCATGATGAACCATTCGTTGATTGAGTCATTTATTAGTTTCCCTTCTCACTCTATGCAACAGAGTTTGAAGAAGGGCATTTAATGTTTGGCATAGAGTAATCCAAAAAAGATTTGGAAAATCCAGAATTTTAATAATTTAGGTTATATTTTAAAAAATGCTTTCACTATACTTGCTTTCTGCCCATCAGCAGCCGAGCGGTCAAATCACTGAACACTGATAGTTCAGTCCGGGGTTCGAATCTCGGCGAATGGGCTGGCTGCATGGTCGTTTTCTTGATTTTTCCCATGTGTTGTAACGTGTATAGTATACGAGATAGTGTCCTTTAGAGAGTTCTCGAAGAAGGCATCCCCCCCTTAGTAAGATAGCCCTTGAGCGTTTAGCTGCAATCAAATAAGCCAAACAAAATCGTCAGACTTTTGCTCTAACGAATCACCTGCGCGAACTGTTGGCGCTAATGTTATACTGCAGCCTTGACCATTATTTAGAAGGAAATGGTAATACCTTTCCTAATTACAAGGCTTTCTAGAAAGGGAGATCAATACTGATAATGTACTTCTGTTGAGAGCTATAAGTAATGTTTTTTTTTTTTCAGAGGAATCACTTGATGTCAGTATTCTTTTGTGACAAAGAAAAAAGTGTATGACTTGGAGTATGGAGTTCTCTTCATTGTTGTTTGCAGTGACCTTCCAATTTTTAAATAAAAATTTCTCGAAGGACCGTTTCCGATAAAAATTGGCACTTTGTTGTTTTAAGTCAATAACTCTTCCCAAAATTTTTGCAGTGTTACATTATGTCATAACACATAGTTTATTAAATTATCTGCAGTCTCCGACACTGGTGAACTTTTGGCTGATCGATAAAAATTGGCACTTTGTTGTTTTAAGTCAATAACTCTTCCCAAAATTTTTGCAGTGTTACATTATGTCATAACACATAGTTTATTAAATTATCTGCAGTCTCCGACACTGGTGAACTTTTGGCTGACTGTAATAACAGCCAATAGTTTTGATGGACACTGCTGTTCTTTAGTTTGTTTTAAAATTTGATCAGTTTTTTTCCCAGTGATAAGCTACACATTGATCTTGACTGGCTGCCATTCATAGGATTTAAGTTTAAAAAGTATCCAAATTTATTGCAATATCACATATCAGCGAGCACACATGTAGGTCTCCGGCGATCAATAGCATTCACAGGCATCTATATTTTTCAATATCATTTTAATTTAACATGCTATCTAAATTTAGTGCACTACTTCATACTAGTGTATTTATTTGTTGGCGACAAGTGACTATCAAGCTTTAACTTTTTTTGGATCAAATGTTATAAATTACATATAGTCTGTCTATCTAGTAGGAGGGATAGCTTTTTTAGGGAAACAGTCTCACATTACCTGAAGATTTGGAACATCTATTCGTGGACTGCGTGATTTGCTTTTAGAAATCACTCCAAAAAGTTCTCCGATTTTCACATTTTGTGCAATCTGACCATCCAGTGCTTAGCAACCATCATTCTTGGTATTATATGCATCCATTCTGCACTCCTGCCTTTGGATCTTATGTCCAAAAGAAAACACAACTATTAAGCCTGGAATATGAGGTCAACACAATAGGGGATCTAGAAATACCTCTCTACACATACGAAACTTTTGAATTATTTCAGAATTTTATTACAGATAACAGTGATGTTCTTTACTGTAGCATTTTTATGAATATATACAAGAATGCAGTTATATCCCAGTCTATACAAATGTGCTTATGTTGCTTAATCACATAGGTTTGGCTGTTATGTATAAAATAATGCTATTTTAAGCAGCTTATATGGCTTTTTAAAAAGTATAACATTTTATCTTTGTTTTTAGATATATTAAGTTTGTAAAGAAGCCATGTTTAATTTTGACACTTCCATATATACAGCAATATGGTTTAACATTGGAAAATCTGAAATCTTTCTGTAGTTTTTTTAACTGTTCACAACAATTTTTTCTTTTAAATTTGCTTTTGGATGTATTCTTGTCTTTATTTGGCATTTTTTTTATACTATATTATATACTCAATTTGCAACTCAATTCTTATATTTATGTTTCACTCATACCTTTTGAAATGTTCATAGTATGTTTCATGTTTTGTATGTGTAATCTTTGGCATGAAAATGCAAAGTTATATATCTTGAACCAATAAACTTCCACATTTATGAATGATATTCCATAATTAAATATTCTGGTGAAATTTTTACCTGTCATGTTTCTCAGTATAAAATAATATATTGTATAGAAAAAATATTTTCCGTTTCTTCTTATAATAAAATAAAATTATAAAAATTGATTACAAGAATGCATTGCAAACTTTTTTTTCAATTTAGCTGTTTGGTTCAATACATATATCATTACAGTATTTATTTATGAAGCTTCTCATTTTCTATAAAGGCAGTTTTCATTCTGTATACTTTTAATAACTTGATGTTTTTAATCAGTAATAGTGTTTAACTGGATCCAATTTTTAAAACTGCCTCTTGAGGTAGGCTGCTTTTTACACTACTATTCTGAGTATCACAATGTTTCTCACCCTATTAGTTACTGTTATAATCATAGTCACATTTATAACAATATTCACACTGTGGGAGAAAAAGTTTAACATTCATGAAATAATTAACACTAAGTTGCAAGAATCATTCCTAATATATTATGATACAAATAATTTAAGATTTATGAATGCATTAGATTTTAAAATTTTCCATGCAATGAAAACATTAGGAAATATAAGTTTTTTTGCGCAGTTTATGACAATTTTATTATTTAAATGTATTTTCATATTGTACATGGATGTATTTGTGTCTTTAACCTCGCAAGGTTCTTAGGATATGTTTCACGTTTTGCATGTGTAATCTTTGGCATGAAAATGTAAAGTTATATCTTGAACTAATAAACTTCTACATTTATGAATGATATTCCATAACACTAAACATTCTGGTGAAATCCTATCTAACGTGAAACTAAATTTTTATCTCTCGTGTTTCTCAGTATAAATCACACATACTTCTATAGAACAATATCTTGTAACTAAAAAATATTTTTCTTTTTCTCTTCTTATAACAAAATAAAATAAAAATTGTTTACAAGAATACACTCTAGATACTATTTTTTTCCTTTCAAATTTAGGTGTCTGGTTTCCTACTTGTATCAAATTTATGAATGAATTAGAACTAAAATTTTCCATTTAATGAAAACATTAGAAAATGTGATTTCAAATGTTTGCTATACAATATTACAAATTTGAAGAGTAACTGCACACTCTTGGTCAATTCATGGCACTATAAAATCTAGTCATTTTGGCCTAGTACATTAATAATGAGACATCAGATTAGCAATAAGTTTTGTTCTCAGGCATAGAGCATTAACACTTCGAAATATATTCATGTGCATGAAAATAATTATAACTTGTGCAAAACAGAAAACATGGCCTTCAAGGAGTGTTTGTTCTTCAGTTATAAATGTTTAAATCAAATCTGGTTTTTTTGTACAATGTATATATAATTAAATTTAATGAATTAAATGAAATATATATAAGTAAGATATAACAAAATATGATACCTGCTTTAAAAAATAATTGGAGACCTCAAAATTAACATTCTAAATTTGGTGCTCTCCCTCTAAATTCATCCTTTCTCCCAAATTCGAAATTACGTAACATTTTAATGCTGGTACCTCCACCAGCCCAATCAAATAATTGTATACCAAAATTTTTCTCCAACTCGAACTGAAACTAAACCTTTGGTCTTCCTTTGAGGTAGTGCGTTCTCTTTCACCTGCATGCTAACAACTTCTTGCTCAGCCTCTGCTCTAGCTATTCGTCGTCAATTAAAATATAATTGCATATTTAAAATTGGGGGGCATGTTTAGCACCCCTAGTTTTCTACAGTTATATATTAAGACATTCATCATTCAGGAATAAATGATGTTTGGCTATCAAATGGGTCCTGCTTCTAAAATTCCATCTGATCCTCCATTACACAATAATGTGCAGACATCTTGCACAGCAGTTTTTTCAGCCATGACTAAATGTGAATTGCTTTCATCTTCTGCCAAAAGAACAATTATTACATATATATGCATGGAGCAAATATTCTCTATTTTTTATGTGTCAAACCATTTATGGATATTAGAGTTCTGTAAAAAATTCAACTCTTTGAAAACATCCATTTCTGTAATAACAGGAAATAATAATATGCACTATCTAACTATAAGTAATGATAACACTTATTCTTGAATTAAAATTACAAGATTATTATAGAAGTCTGGCTACACTTTTTGTATGAAAGACCACAAGGCCTTTGCCTGACATTTGACCTATAAGTTACGCATAAATTTTTATGAATTCTTATTTTGCAATAAATAGTTAAAAATTGACTGAACTTCTATAATGAATATAAGACCAGTATATTTATCTTTTTGATTAGCAGCAAGATCACTTATATTCGTTTCTGAATGTTGAAAAATTAAAAAATCCAATTATTTGGTAGCTGACTTTGTTATTGGGATGTGTGAAAGTTTAATTTGTATACTAAAACTTGTGTTTTTTAATCTCAATCAGTGAAAATCAATGGGTGATGAAATAAAGAATGAAGCCATATTTTATTTAAGAAGGAATTTGGGATAAGGCTGTATTATTGATGTCTTGTAAGAGACACTACTTATGCAGTTTTAAGTATGTTTCACAGATATGACTAATTCATAATATGTGGAGTAATTTTTAGTAAAAAATCATTCAAAAAAGGATTATTTTTTTTTCCAGACTTTATTCAGAATACATAATTATTTTACATAGCTTTTACTCATCTTTTATTATTTAAATTAAAAACTCTAAACATAGCAGATAAAATTACCTGAATAGAGTATATTACAATTCAACCAGTATTACTTAAAAATGTATGAGTACTAGCTTCACTTTAAAAAAATTCTGCTGGCATAGCTTGCTGTTGACTTTTAAATATGTAGTATCTACTACATATTTATTGTCCACTGAAAAATAAAGACTAAATTAAATTGTAAAACAGCTAAGATAACTGAAAACAATGCACTATTCATTTTGGGAACATTAGCCTGAAATATTAAAAATGACCAAATATATTAAGTACCAATTTTTTGATTATTAGTCTTAAAAATAAGAGAAAATTTTGGCATGCAGGTCCCCGAGAATGCATTGTCAACATAAAATGAACTATTCTCTATTATCCACAAGTGGGGGTATCACCCTGGCCAAAAGGGCTCATTGTTGCCTACTTTAACAATTTTCTCTTATACTACCAAGTTATATACAAACATAAACATTTTTACTTATTATTTTACCACTCATACAACATTACAAAATAAAGCAAACTCAGAAAAAAAAAATTTTTTTTCTGTATAAACTGTATGACAACAGATGAATTGCAAAATATTTGTCTATTATACTACTTTTCAAACATTACCAAAAAAATGAAATACTGTTCCAAAAAACATTTTAAAATTTTAATTTCAGTTTTTCTTATTTTAAATACATCAATTACTTGAAATTATATGCTCATATATCAATTTCCGGAATTCAGTTATATTAACTGGCGTATTTAAACTTTCATTTTGAACCCTCTGATAAGCATAGTAACATGCTACACCACAGCTCATATTATCAGTTTGCAAAATATGTGAAGGGCAAATTATTTTCCATTTAGTGCTAGTAGCAAATATTTTAGCTAAAACCTCACACCATGTATGAATTAAAATTTGATACTCCTGCCCACATGATTTATTTTGTGGATCATAAAATTCAAAAATCATATCTGGAATATTTACTATTATTAATATCCAATGGCAATTTAAATTTGCAGGGATAAAAAATAATTTTGCTGATTTTAATTTTGTTAGTAATGGCTCATTAATACACAAATTTGCTTTAGGTATTTGTAAATTAGATTTAACAAAGGCAAAATCTTCATAACTGTTCAAAATTTTAAACAAAAAGGCATCAATTATAGAGCCATCCTTTTCAAAAACATGAAGATACAGAATTCAAAAACATGAAGAACAAATGTTCTTCTTCATTACTTATAAAAGGATCTATTGATTTTAACATATATAGTGTAATTTCAATATCATGTATTTTTAAACATGATTTGGTCAAATCTTCATTCATTCCAATATTTAGTGAACAGTTTTGCTCTGCTGAAGATACATTTATCTTTTGCTGTATAAGAGGTGAAATATTCTTAGTTAAAATATTATAAATATATTTTCTAAATTGAAGGATATCTAGAGGAAGATTTAAACCTAATTTACTGACATGTTGAAATGCATAATAACAAACGAAGACACCACAACTGCTTTCATCGTTCTGTAAAGCATGTGGTGGGCA
Source organism: Stegodyphus mimosarum (assembly GCA_000611955.2). NCBI lineage: Eukaryota > Metazoa > Arthropoda > Arachnida > Araneae > Eresidae > Stegodyphus > Stegodyphus mimosarum. The sequence goes on along the minus strand of KK120665.1, from coordinate 6,705 downwards.
CTGAATATCCCATAAACCATTAATTTGTAACTCATTGTTAATTACATTAGACCATTTGTTAATTAAGTTTATGTATTTTGGATTACATGAATTTATTAAAGAGTCGTATACATAAAAGGTATTTTTCTTTAAATCTGCTATGACCAGAACCCAATGTGAATCAATGCAAGCAGGAATCAATAAATATTTGAAGGAATTCAAAGGAACAGGAAAAACATTTCCATGTGATAATGCATCAGATAAGATAAGCTGGGTAATCGAGGAATCAACAAAAGTATATTCATTATCGCTTTCTAAAATTTTGTATAAAAATGCATTTATGATTACATCAAACAGCCACCCCCTAACAAAATCTGCACACACAGATTTTATAAAAAATTCCTCACTTGTACTGATATAAGAATCTAAAGACTTTAATGCAATACGATTGATACTATAGCAACCAATTTGTAAAATTCTATTAGAAATATCTTCCTTAGACTTTAATGGATGGGAAAATGATTTATTTTGATCAACTATGGTTAAATCACGAAGATGTTTATTGTTGTCATTTAAATCAAATGTTATGGCTTTTAATTTAATTTTCTTTTTCAAAGATTCATTTATTTTTGGGTCATCTACACTATCTTAAAATCTTGATTCTTGCACTGCTGATGTTTCTGTAGCTTTCTCTTTTTAGAAGTTTTAAACAATTGCGGGGTAGGTTTTTGATTTGGTGCAACTGGACATGATGCACTTGAATTTTCATCAGAGTTTAAAATTCCTCTAAATTCTGAAACTAATGAATTTAATGTTGTATGAACACACTTTAACATGACATTTTGGACTTTTGGTTGTCTTATTAATTGCAGTAATTCTTCTACAAACTTCTCACATGCATTTACTCTTTGTTCAATACTTTGTGGATTGTAATGACTAATATTTATTGATTTCATATTTTCATTGCATTTCTGATTCAAGATTAATCCCTGAGGGATTAAACATACAATCATTTTGTCTATTAAGGAGTGAATGCACTTTATGTATATGTTTGCACAGCAATTTATCTAAGCAATTGCACTGATACAAATGACTACATAATGATACACATGATACTTTAGGACATCTATAAAAGCAAAAACCCTTACACGGACAAATTTCAAAAAGACGCTGCACGGTATATATTTTATTTTTTTTCTGCGAACAAACAGTCCAAGAATTATCAGAGCATCTATTTACATCACTGTCCTTAAATTTCATTCCTCTCTGATGTCTGCTTAAGAAAGAGCTTACAGAAACAAAAGAATCACAAGGCAACACAAAAGGACTTACCTTTGTAGAAACTGGCTGTGAAGTCAAAACACTCTTGATATTATCTAGGAAAACTGATGCAAGTTTCTTGTTCCCCAGTCGGTTCAGATGCAATCCATCCCTAGCCAATAAACTAGCTCCAAAATAATGAGACGACCTGCAAATAAAAAATGCTTCTCGATTTTGGCAGTAATTTTCAAGTTGAGAATTAAATTCTACAATTTTCTCATTAATTACCAGTAAACGGTTCAAGGTTGCTACTCGCTGATTTAAAGTAGTGAAAAAATCTTGACCACGTGGTAGGATATCTGAAATGATAACATTGATATTCGGGTTCAAACGTTTAATATCCTTACAGAGGTAATCGTACTTTTCAAGAATAACACCGTCATCTGAATTGTTGGTACCAACATGTACCAAAATCAAATGGTATCGGTTATCCAAAAAGGATATTTTACGTCTTAACCTTTCTATCGTTGCACCAGGAAAAGAATACAAATCTACTTCATAATTCAGAAGATTCGCCGGTAAATATTCATCCAAATATTTAACCATTGAATCTCCAATTATAAGCAATTTCATCTTTTTTTGTTGCATATCGGCAAAACAAAAAACTACAGATAGATACAAATCGAAACACAGATCAATAATTTAGTTATAAATTAAATGAACATCAAATCAAACACTAATCATAAATATAATAAAATACAAATAATTATTAATACGAAAAAAGAAGTAAATAGCTTCACTCAAGCGAGAAAAATGGCGCAAAAATACACACCTGAGACCCGCTTTCAACACGTGAACTAATTAGCGCCAATACTTAAGCTTGCAGGAAAATTTACCGGAATAAAAATAACGCCAAATGCTCCGCCAAGCTTGGTTGCCAACGGATACATCAAAGGTACATGTCCGGTGATAACGTAGAACACACTTCCGGGTTCCGATTTGCGGAATTCTGTAAAACCATGGCCGACTAAACTCAAGGCCTGCCAGACTGGAAGAAATTCCGGGTCCCAGATTTCAGAAGGATTCGCGGAATTCGTCACTAGGTGGCGCTCGTTAACCGCTGCACTTTGGTTATACATTTGCTGTTTGTAGCTAGCTCATTTATAACAGTATTTTATTTATAATATTTATAACGTATTTGCTGTTTGCTAATAATAATAATACAAGATGGTATATTGCTGCGTGCCATACTGCAGTTCAGACCACAAGAAATCAAAAAATGTGTCTTTCCATGAATTTCCATGCGAGGAAACTCTGACAGAAAGATGGATCAAGAACATATCTCGAAAAGGTAAATTTGCCGCTATTTAACGCTTAGCAAATGCAACTAATTGAGTATATATATTACTTTTTTGTTAGCAGAAACTTTTGTGATAAACTGAAAGTAATTATTTTATTACATCATTTCACGTGATTCTTCTCACGGTCTGATAAATATAGAAAGAAATAAAATTGAGAAAATGGCGCGCTTTTCGAATCATAGCCGCTACATATGTTAAAATTATCTGTAGGTTAAGCTTTTATATTTCTATCAATTTATTAGTTTCTTTCAGTGTTCTTATTTATTTCTTTATTTTGGATTACTT
>KK120664.1:2410-22476 GCA_000611955.2 Stegodyphus mimosarum | reverse complement strand
TTTAACGGTAGCAAATACTAATTTTGAACTCCAGTATGATGAAATATTTTCACAAAAAAAAAAACTTCTTTGCATTAGAAATTTTAACCTATTTAACAATGACATTTTTTAATATGCACATGGAAATCTTCTATCCCCTTTTTTCTTCGGTAAGTGTTCGTAAAATGTGTATAAATATTATGCAAAAGTATCACTTCACAATTAAAAAATGACGAACTTTTCTCCCCTCTACTTTAACGGTAGCAAATACTAATTTTGAACTCCAGTATGATGAAATATTTTCACAAAAAAAAAACTTCTTTGCATTAGAAATTTTAACCTATTTAACAATGACGTTTTTTAATATGCACATGGAAATCTTCCATCCCCTTTTTTCTTCGGTAAGTGTTCGTAAAACGTGTATAAATATTATGCAAAAGTATCACTTCACAATTAAAAAATGACGAACTTTTCTCCCCTGCTCTATGAGAAAATTACCCATTCATATTTTCATGTTCACTACTTGGCCCACTGAGCCTAAAACTTTTACAACCTGGCCCTTTTTAAGTTTGCCGACTCCTGTTTTAAAGGATGGAAATTTCTTATATTTAAAGGCTCATTGTGTTCCACTATTTAAAATACTTTCCAGATTCTGTCTTCTGAAAGATCTTTTACATGTTTTAGAGATACATATCTGCAAGCCCCACTTCAATATATGGTAGAAATGGGATGTTTTGAGTGTATTTACAAGTATGTATACCAACATATCACACATGTGTTCAACATATACTTGACTAGACCTGAATTAACACATTTTATGTTTGATGTCATTTTGCTAATTAGTGTACTTTTTTCCCAACTGATGTGAAAGAAAGCATTTGATTTCTTCAGAAATATGGTATTTTGTTCAACAAAAGCGAGCATAAAAATTTTCATTGAGGATGCACTTTCTAAAAGACTCAGAGCAATGTTATAGACTGCAAGCAAAGTGTTAAAATGCTCGTCAGAAACTGGGTTTCAGACTGCCACATCTCATTTACAACAATTATTCACTTTACTTACTGCTAAGCAAAGCAATACAAAGGCTGTTTGCAAATTTTATAGACAATTTTCATTGTATTTAGAGAAATATTTTACCAAAAATGTTTGGGATTTAAATGTTCTATTTGATAACTCTTAATCTTCACTATCTTTCTATACCATAATTTCCAAGACAATAAAGTCTTTTGTAGTATTGGAAGAAGTACTTCATTCCATTCCTCTTGAATAGCTTTCCTAAGTCCAAGGTGGTTTTCAGGTCAACGTTTGGACAATTTGCTTTTTAAAAGTACCAAAGTGCAAAAATCCATGGGTGATACATCAGGAGATTCACTAGGGATGTAAGTGAAGGATACGTCCTTGATATACGTTTCTTGTTTCATTTCTTATAGGAAATTAACAGTAGAATTTGATGTGCGGCTGCTTCCTTTGTCTTGAAGCAGTTTTACCATAATCGATGGCACTGTGGGTAAAGAGAAGCGATTGAAATTGGGTATAAAATATGTTTCTGATTATATGTGGCATTGACCGTAACAGTTATGCACTCTTTAATTTTTATTTGTCATATCAAAAACCAGCAACAATCCTTTATCCTTTTGAAAAACTTTCTTTAGATTCTTTAAATCATGCTTTAAAATTTTTTTCCTTCTCTTTGATTTTTCAACTGTCCTTTGACTTCGCAGATTTTCATTTACAATGTTAAGGTTCTTACCTTTGCAACATTCAAAACATTCCACTTTTTCCTTGGATATGTATTTTGAACAATTTTTCTCCTTGAAGCCAAACGTTAACAACTTTTTTCTTTTCTTATCGATAATATTATCCATCATTGCTCTAGATACCAAAAAATCATGGCTTTCAAAGCATTTTTAAAAACTAAATATCAATAATTTTCTTTGGAAAGAGCACAAATATAGCCTTCCATTTATTGCTTCTTTAAAAGTGCCATTTTGCATGAAAACAAAATTGTGAAGCAGCAGATGATAATTTACATTTTGGAAAATATAGCTGCAGCTAAAAAACGTTTCTATGCAGGTGATTTTTTTATAACAAAGCAAAGTTGTCTAAAAAGTGTGAGAACAGCCGCTGTATATGCCAGTGAAATTCTGACAAGAACTGGGTCAGTCGCCCAATACATGTGTTAACCAACCTCAGATAACCACGCATGTTCTATACGGAAAAAGAAGAATGTAAAAACATTGAGGCACTGGATGTATTATTGAAAGAGACCAGTACCTATGAGCCATAAAGGTAGACAAACAAGTTTTTTTTAACCAGTTCACAAACTTGCCAAAGAGTTGCCAGTTTATCACCTTTGCTTTGCAACCATGCAAAACTTAGGGAAGCTAGTACTCTTGTCAGACACAACATAGAATAGATAAGTGACAAAATTATACTCCTTTTACTATTTTTGAAAATGGGTAAAACTCTGCATATTCTTTGCCCCAATCCATTTCTGCATAATTCTTTGCCCCTCCATATTCTTTGCCAATTCATTCTGTGTAATTCTGTAAAATGTTCTGCACCAAAAATTTATCTATGAGGTGAGATGTAAATGTAAATTTTACACTGAAGGTTAAGTTGAGCATTATTTAAAAAATAGAAAATGGATGTAACAAAGTTGATAGATGACAGGAATATAGTACATCCAAATGTACAGTAGGTGCCATATAAAAAAATTCTAGATTCGGTAATTTCTGTTCATGAAAATCTTTGGACACATGGAAGGAATTTAAAAAGGTCAAGCGTAAGGACACTGAAGAAGCACTGCTGAAATCGTTCACAATTCACTAAAGCCAAACTCAGCCAATAACTAGATGAATACCTTAGAAAAAGTCCAATGAACTCGCCAAATATTTTAGGCAGTATTTTCTATGCCCAAATACTAAAAGAAACTTGTCTTTTTTTAACCTTTTTTGAATGGAAGATTCATGGAATAGAATTTAAACACCAAAGATGTAGTAATGAAAAATTGCTCAAAGTGCGAATCAGTTTTTGTGTGTGTCAGTATGAACGATAATGGGTGCCACAAGCTAGAAGTGACTGGAAAATCTCAGAAGACAAAAATGTGGAAATTCTTCCTTTTCTTTTAAAGCATGAATAAGTCAAAATTATTTGAAGAAGAGCTATTAAAGTGAGATGAAGGACTTATGGGGGGAGGCCTAAGGTAAAACAGATAAAAAATTTTAGAATGCATTGTGTCTTACTTCGAATATGCCTTTTGTCTAGCAAGCTACAGACCAAAGCATGATCAGCAGCTTAAGTGACCTTACAGAAAAAGTAATTCGCTTAATGCATTTTACAGAAGCATGAAAAACACGTAGATTACAATGTTTAGCTCCTTGATGCTAACAGTAGAAACTTGTTTCAGAATCAATCAGTTTTTGTGATACTGGTTTAGCAATGGTTAATGAAGATGAAAACAAGGATTTGCTTATCCCTAAGTGGGTAGGGAAAAATATGGCATTTCAGTATTTTCAAACTGGTATAAAGAGCTTTTCCACACAAATTTGTGAATTTTCTCTTCCCTCCCCCAGAAGAAGAGAGACAATGAGCCTTGAAACTGATAGTTTTATTAAAACATTTATGACAAACTATGGTTCCTGTTTTGGCTAACTTTAAATATCCAGTTTATTTACATTTCCACAAAGGTGCTCGACTTTTGCTTTAAGCTAAATAAACCAAGCAAACTGAAAGGATTATTGCAAGCTCCTGAAATAGCTTAAGGCTACACATTCTCATTTCTTTTTTTATTAAAAAAAATCTAATTATTTGCATTTCTTTTAAGGCAGAACCTTAAATCTTAATCATATAGCCTAGACAAAGTTTTGCACTAATTTAAATAAATCAAATCAATAACTAACAACAAATAATATAAAAAAGCAATCAAATCTTTACTCTCAGCATGTATAACATTTCTACAGATAGAAATTAAATGAAAAAATGAAAAGCAAACTATGACTAAAAGAACTATAAATCACACAGCAAAATAATATCCATAGCCAAAATTCTCATCACATTAAAGAAAAGTAATTTTAAATAAGATACATAGAATAACAGCAAAATATAAAGCATTAAAGTAAGTTATTGAATTATGGGGAGAATTTTCATTCCTCCAAAAAAATTTAGTAAAACAAAAACTGTGTTGATGACAAAGCACAAAATTTTTCATCATTTCAGATACGTAGCATTCACACTAAATGAATAAATATATTTGTATCGAAGCTTATTAGCTTTGAAAAACCGACTACATGGCAGTAAAATTTAACTCTCCAACATGTAATAAAAAGTTCTAGTTTTATGCACATACTATAATTCCTTTTAAAATTTAAATAAATTACAGATGATACAGTTTATAATTTAAGGCAAAATTAACATTAGTTAGCTGCACGTCAAAATGTTAACTATAAAGAAAGAAGAAAAAAAATGATAGAGGAAAAATAAATGTGAATTATCCTAACCATGTTTCAAGTAAGTATCCATTGTGGGTCCAATAACAGTTGAACACGATGGTAGATCTTGGGTATCAGGTCTCCCCTGTAGCCAAGGTGGAATTTTGTCTACTGCATGCTCAACAATGTTCTTATTTGGCTGAAAATTAACACAATCAAATTAAATAAAATATATTTTCTATAAAATAGTATCCTACACACTACATACGAAACTTTGTCAACATTGCCTTCATTATGTAGAGAATTTTAGAAGATGGTGCTAAGCACATGTAAAATTTATACTAAAGTTTCAAATAGCACATTTTTGCCTTTAATTTTAAGATATATTTCATTCGAGATTATTAAAAATTGATTTATGAATCATTGCACAGTAGACTCAAAAAACATATTTAAAAAAACTTAAATACAGTGAACCCTAAGATTATAACATACAGCTCCTGATGAATCTGGGCTTCAAAGGGGCATCACCAACAAAGCGATGACATATTTGCCAATACTCCCAGTTTGGGTAGAAGACTTTGAATTTTCACCAGTACCTTAGTCAACACAATTTATAGTAATTTTCGCCTCATTTTGTTTTATTTCTAAAATTTTTCATAATTTTTAAGTAACTTGGCTTACTATTAATCATGGCCAGAAATAAAATTTTCTGCACAAGACAGAAAAAATTATCAGTGCCAGGCTACTGCAATGTGTGTGACAGTAAATGTGTGATAAATCTCCCATTTCAAGTCTCCAATGACCATCAAGCACAGCTGCAAATCGTCTAGTAAACACCAGCTATCACAAAGCAAAGATTGGTACTGTTAATTAAATTTCTGTGGCTGCTAAAAAAACAAGTGTCATATGCTTTGAGAAGTTGTTATGGGTTTGTGATCTTTTGTCATAAAAAAGATCGTGCAGTAAAAGTAAAATATTAATTTATTTTACAAAAATCATATGCAGATGATCCTTGTATTATTGCAGCAAGGAAATGCAGTATGTTTGTTATGTGTAATGCCTATTATAGCAATTTTTCAATTTTCTGCAGTAAAAGGAGTTGATGTTTTTAGACTTGTACCTATGTAAACACAAAAGCACAACAATAATTGCATTAAAATTAAATTTGAAGAAGTAATTAACCAAAACGTTATTTGCACAGAATGTCTATTCTCAGCCTCTTCAATGGAGCACGATTTTCTACTGAATGCCACTGTTCGTGTTGCAGCTTTAGTTACAAAAATGTTTCCTTATAATGAAATCACTACCCATATGCAAAAATAAAAATGACTCCCACTGTTAAAGAAATTGCCATGAAAAATAAATCTCCAGGAGTTGGTTGCACTAAAATACCTCTATTCTGTCTTTCTGCAGATGGAAGCAAAAATATGAATGCAAAGGTGTATCCAATTCTTGTTTCCTTTTTTCTTAAACCAAAGTTTCAAAAATTCAATATAGTTTAGTGTCCCCAATTTGGTAGGCAATATGAGAAGCCTTTAACATCAAAGCGCTAATAATCAAAATGTTATAAGTAAATACAGTTCCCCTGGCTTATTATTTAATCTTTGTTGCAAAAACAATGAACCAGTAATGATAGGCTTGAAGAGTGGTCCGGCACGCACCTTTGCAGGGGAACAGATTTGTAGGATATGACATGAACTTGTCACCTTTTAAATTTAGCAGCTGAAAAACGGAACAGCTTTTGTGCAAGATAAAACAGAATACACTGTTGATAATTTTATCTATCTTGAAAAGGGTTGTAACAGAAAAAGTGAAATTATTCCAATACCTGCTTAGTACTAAAATATTAAAAATTCTGAAACATGCATGCATACTTTGGTTAACTTTAGAAAAATGTTTATTTGGAATCCTCAACCAACAGAAGTCATTAATTGTCATTTTTACAGTAGAAATAAATGTTTTTAGAGTTAAGATAAAGGCTGAGGCAAAGTTTTTAAAACGCCTGAAGTAAATGAAGATTTTTACTAATACTTCCATTCTTAACATGAAGTGTATGGGAAAAACATGATGTCATCAACAGCATGAAAATTAACCCTAGAATGCTACCCTTTGAAAAACTTATGGGAATAGTAATCCTTCATCTCAAAGACAGAGTGTGCATAAGCATGTTTAAAATCTATTTTAAAAGCTAATTAGAATAAAAGTATGCTACCTGCAGATGAATTGATGACTCTCGAACTTCATGTAAGCAAGAAGGTATAATTTATTTATTCTCAAAGCAATCTTTACACATATCAACACGATTATCTCCACACATTTCTCTGGAACATGTTTAACAAAAGTTGTGCATCATTCTGTATGGGCAAAGTGCACAAATTTTTTCTTTTTCTTTCTTTTTTTTTAACTGTAAAGATTGTGGGATGACGAATGTTCAAACCTAATTTAAACAGTTCCCTTATAATTGTTCTTGTTGATCATGACAAAGGTGGTATATTGAGACACTTCTTTCATGGAGCAAGAAAATTTTCAGTCAACTTCACTGCAAACTTTTTCCTTGATAATGCCTTTTCGGATTTTTGAGCCGTATTATCCACATATATCACATGTTCATTCATTAAATTGATACTTATCATGCCATAAAATGCACAAAGGGGCTATTAGCGAGTTTTCTGCTAAATGACATATTGTTGCACTTCTGATCCTATGTGTCTACGGTCCCTTGGTGCTTTAATAAATTAATAATATTGCGAGATGGTACCCTTGTGTTGCTTGATTTAGGAACAGATGACCACTTTGACTCATCTTTACTACTGAACTGAATTTTGCTGTGGTAAATAATAGATTTGTCACAACTCAAAAACTTTTGGAATTTTTCAACTTTTTTCGCATTTTTTAGCTTTATATTTTAACTTCATATTTTCATCTTCCTGTGTTTGTTTTTCAGCAATTGTTTCTTCTTCACCTTTATTGTCAAATGATAATTACTTGTTTTCATCTTTGCACTATCTGTGAATTTGTGAATTTAAACTTCAACAAAATCATCTTTCTCCAATTCATCCCCTGAAATAGAATTTTCTTCATCACTTAGTTCCTTTATCAGATCTTGAATAGCCTCAAGTTTATCCCAAAATTTATCTCCATGAAAACACTATCATCTTCAAGGCAACATATAAATAGATCTAAGTCAGATTGTGAAATGCAAACATTTCAGCTAACCATTCGTCTATGAGACGAATATTATTCTATAAATGCCACATGCAGAAATATTTTGGTAAGAAGTAATGACTTTTCCTGCAGTAGTCAATGTCACATAAAGGTACTGAGTCACACGTCCCATTTCCTGTTTAAGGGAAGGCAGAGTGTGGTTATTTGTTATGGACTTTGTCGAGGAGACAAATGGATAGTATTCTAGGGTTCACTGGGAATTCTCAGAATAATACACCAGAAAATAAGCATAAAGTTTATACAGTACAAAGTTTGAAATCCAGATATACAATAACTGAAATGATCAAATATCAAAACCAAAGTAAAACACACAAGAGATCAAAATCAAAACTACAACTAATTTTTTTTCCAAAATTTAGGATTAAAATAACACTTCAGACACAAACTGTGTCATAACAGTGATTTTTTTCCTAACTAATGAGATTTAAACACTTGCTGCCTAGAGAAATGGCACTGTGGCCAAAGACAATACATTGATTGGTTTTAGCCACAATCCCACTTTCAGCCCTTGAGTAGCTATGGAGGCAGAGGGTAGTATTTTTTATCTCACATAAAAGATAACTGAAGCCCTAAGACATATTTCCTTGGAGTGTGATGTTGTTAATACTGATTTTCTTTTGTTGGCATAATAGTAGGAAGAGAAAGAATTAGATTTGGAAGAAATTAAGTTCTGATAATATAGTAAATTTTGTTCTTCCTTTACTAATTTTAACAAGCTTATTATTTTTGCAGGCTATAATTATTAGAACAACCTCATCGAAATCAACACTTTGAATTTTTAACTACACCAAAAATACTTTACAGGATCTACAAAGTGAAAACACATTTTCAAAGCACATTTTGGTACTTGTCTTCAATAGCAGCCTTCATGGAAGGAAAAAAAACACTAGTACCATTTGGGCTTCAGAAATATGCAATTTCAAAATTAAGTAAAACAACAACCTTCTTTTGGTTTAGATTTTGGGAGCTTATAAAAGCCAAAATTTTCCAATTAACGGAATTTGTGAAATGTGCAGAAGTGATAACAAATAAAAATGATATATCAAGAAATTTTCCATTGCGATGACAATGCTCCAATCAGCACTCAATTAATAAACCACAAAATCAGCACCATGTTTTAAATCCAGAAGATATCGTTATTGATAGTGACAAAAGTGACAAAAAGATTTTAGAGAATGAAAAGATTTTGACTGACAGTTTAGTGAGAATTTTCCGACATGGTAATTACAGGACTTCAACAATGGAGCTTTCAACAAGAAATCATGTGTATCTACAAAATTAAAGAAAAAATATTAGCACCAAAAAAATGCTTAAATAATTTACATTAAAAAATGTTTAATAAAACAAACAAATTTTGAACTTGTTTTGTAAATTTTCTTCCTTTAAAGTAATGCATGTTTCATTATTGCATAAACAGCTATTTCATAGTTTCAGTTTTAAAATTTCAACATGTTATACGTATTATTAAATTTAAAATGATCTAAGATCCGGAAATTTCTGAAAAATCCAGAAATTTCCGAATTCCAGAAATTCAACTTTGTACTGCACAAGTTCTTTCAGAATAAAAAAATTGCTCAACAAATTACTGTAGGTCTATCTTATCAACAATGATTAGTTATGGGTTTGTTTTCCAGCCTAACTATTTTGTACACAACTTTCATCCATCATTAGATATTCCTGATACAATTCTGCAGAGAAAACCCCCATTAATTCAATGATTATTGATTTACTTAAGGATATTTTATCACAGTTATTAAAACCAGCTTTCTCCTTACCTCCTGTTTCTAAATATCATGTGATTTACAGTAAAATAAAAAATGAGAAAAATGTGTGAAAGTTTAGCAAAGGGGCTTCAACAAGCAAATTAGTACAAAAGCTTTCATTTGAATTCAAAAAGAAATTTTATTTAAATGTTAGAAGCTACTTCTGTCGAATACATGATTACACACTATATAAATATCCAGTCAGGAATAAACTTGCAGAATATTCCTGCTCTAAAATATTTCTCTCATTTCTTAAGTATGTTTTTAATAGACATCCAGTTTTATTTTGTTTCATTTTGAAAGGTGATGATACTGAAGTTGCAGTTGATAAACGACAATCAGACTTCTGTAATTCACAGCAACAAAATTTGATCAAAGTTACAGGAATTCATAACCATGAAAATTTGGAAAATTGAGACATGTTAATGCAATTTTATAGTGAACCATCACAAATAACGTTGATTGTCTCAGCAATTCCTCATAGCAATGCAGAGTGCAAGAGGATTTTCGATGAACTCGCTGAAATAAGGAATAAATCTGATTTTAGTATTAATAATGGCTCATTAAAAAACTTTTACCTGCAAAAATAGGCCTTCATGGCAACTGCTATGAACAAAGTTATGATACTGCCACCTGAGTTAACAATTAAATGAAAACTAATTAGCTATCAATCAGAAAGCATACACTCAGAGAGAAAATGTTTACAATTAAGCTTCTTATTTTAAAAAAAAAAATGCATATTTTTGTCACTTAAAGATTATTTTTCTTGTTGAGATATTTTTCTTGCTAATTTCCTGATTTACAAGTATCAGATGACTACTGGTGACGGCAATTACCAAGCATGAAAAGCATTATAAAAAATAAGTTATTAACATAAGCATTACTAACAGCATGTAAATATTTACAGAAATTTGCAACAATATCAATTCTGCCACAGAAAAGATTCCATTCCAATGAGAATTTTAAACACTACGAGAATCAAAACATCTTGGCATTTTCTTGGACCCCAAATTACCATTACTTCTTCATACAAAATACCTTACAAAAAACATCAACAGACTAGTTAATATTTCTCTCCTACGTGATCATAAAGAAAATTCTAATGTACAAAAGGGCCCCGAATTTGTAAATTGTGCAACCTTCATAAGGAAATGGATGCCTCAAATCTGAAACATTGCCCAGCACTTAATGCTGGATCACTCTAAGAGGCTAGACACAAAATAGATTTACAGATTATACTGTGGACTTTTTTCAGTTTTGCAGTTCTCTTTTATCTTTGCTTGTTCTGCCTACAGTTGTCTTCATAACCTGTCTCGTAACACACACATATATGATGTAATGACCTCACTAGTTTATCAGCAAAAGAAGGAATCTTAGATTTCTTTTCCAATTCAAGTTGAAATTCTTGATTTGGTTAAAAGTGTGCATAGAAATCAAGATATTAATGCTTAGCATTATAACTGGGATGAAGTTGAGTTTAGTAGGAATGCAGATATATTTTTCCACATAACAGGGAGTTCAAAGGATTTCAAACAGATTTCTTTCTTAATAAATAATATCAAGATACCGCATTTCCAAAGCTTATAATGATTTGGAGTTAAAAATGTAAGATGCCTACACAGATAACTAGAAGCAGATCCACTGTATATACCAATGTCCAGTTATAAATTTACAGAATTATGACAAAGTCATAATTTAAGAGACTCAATTAAAGGTTCCATAATAAAACTTGCAAACGTCAATAGAGGTAGAAAAGGACTAGCAGACAAATAACTAAGAAAATGAAGATTCAATTTATATTACATAATGCTATACTCGGGTTCATATATCTTTATCCTTGTATTCATTACACATAAATGCTAAATTTGCAACTATTATATAAATATTATATTTATACTGTGTATTTCAATATTAAATTTTATCCATTTTGTAGAAGCACTGTAATGTCTTCTTTCATACTGTTTGACGTAACTTTTGAGTAAGTAATTTTTCACATCAAAAATGATTGAAAAAGGATCAAAAGTATGATGAGGCAAAAAATCTGTTCCAGAAAAGGGGGAAGTCTATTGCAAAATCTTAACAGCCAACAGTTTTACTTTTCAAATTAAAGACTTCTTTCTTCAGCTTTTTCACTTTTGACTCACACCTGTTTCTAGACATGAGACCATCTAACTCCAAATTCTTTGTTACTCAAAGAACTGCAAACATAACTCTTTGATTCACATACTTCAGTTCAACAGTGAAACTAGACTTTTTGGTTGTGACAGTACTACATGTAATGGTCTTTACTCGGTATGGAACAGTTCTTTCACAGAATATTATTATAATTACCATTTTTAATGTTTGTTTATGTTCGTCAGAAAATCACTTTTACAGTTGTTTGTCTTAGATGTGGTTGGAAAAAGAGGTTTCACTACACATGGTTTAATGAATATCCTTAATAAAATGTAAATTTATTAAGATCTAAGATTCCTTAACATTTCTGTATTACATAAATTACTCTTTCAAACAAACAAAATATCATGATATAATACAATCCTGTTAACAATCTACACACCTTTAAAATATCTGAACATTTTGTCAAGGGAATCTGACTATTATCTTCTTCATTTAAGCATTTATCTCCAAGCACAGAAGTCTGAAAAAAAAATTCTGTAATGAAAAAACTAGACATGTACCAACTTAAACAAAAGAAAATTTATCTCAAATCAACAAGGTCATAAAAAATCTATGATGCAGGAACTATGCCAAATATATATTATTATGATAAAATTTCTGAGAAAGTAGACAAATTTTCTATTTGTTGCTGAGAAAAAAACTAGAAAAACTAGTAAAAAAATATGTGTGTAGTGCTGCAAAACTTATAGCATCTAATATGGGAAATGAAATATATGAGAGAATTACTTAAGGATTATAAGAACCATGATCCCCACCCATTTGTTAAAAGTACAAAAACAGTGAAAACCAAAGTTAGTCTTTTTTTTTATTTAAAGCTCCAAACAGAACTTGTCAAGGCAAAGTGTTCTGAAGCTTTAAACGAAGTCAATTAACTGAACAACAAGAACCGGGTTTCATTCCGATCAACTCACTGAGACCTCTATCGTCAATTAACATAATGGTTATTAATTCTAAAAAATTTTTTATATACAATACTTCAAAAAATCTATACAAATTTGAGGCCCTTATTGAATTGGTCTCTTTGCCCTACCCGTTTTTGTTCCCCGAACACAAATAGAAACAAATTATACAAGGGAAAACATACGTGTAATGTCAAAATAAAACATTTGTAATCAAGGGAAAAGATTGGACTAATTACAATCGAAAGAAATATTTATAAAATTGGTAAAAAAATAAGACAATAATAGAAATAATAAAACGCTGTACTAATTACAATGTAAAGCTCAAATATTTTATCAAAAAATTTGTTTGTCAAATGTAAAGGTTAAATAAGAGCCAGGTTCGAATGCATACTTAAATGAAAATACTTTTTGCTAAAGTAAAAGGAATGGAGAAATAAATTTCATTTCCCATATTATTATGATAAAAAATACAAATAATTCAAACTAATTAGACATTTTACAACAGTTATATAGAATTATAAATATTACAACTTATTGTCTTTTTTTTAAAAAAAAGAAAGAATATTCAAACAGTACCTGCACAGAGTCTTCCATGAGTTTCTGTCTTTTTATTTCTGCTTCTTTTATTTGCCTAACATGCTAATGAAGAAACAATAAACAATTTGAAGTTGCTTTTTCAGAATAACTTTTTGATCAGAAATTTCAAGGTTTAAGTTCAAAGAATTAAAAATATTTGACTTATAGCAGCTATGAAGTATTAAAAACAAAATTATTTCAAAAATGGGATTTCAAAAATTCCCATTAGATATTAAAAATTTTACAATTATTATATTCAAAATATTAAGATATACTAAAAATTAAAAATCTTCTACTACATATTTTACAAAACAGATGACATCATTTGCTGGACATGTTTAAATATAATTTTACACAAAAAATTAAGTAAATAAATATGTAGCTATAACATCTAAATATTCAAAATACACTCAAAATCTTAACAATAATGAAGAAAATTTCATTAGTTAATCAGCAAATTGTTATGTGCAAGGAGCAGCATAAAAACTATCTCATATATTTTAATATAGGTCCATTATACTATCTTAAGTCATTGCATCATTTAAAACTTAAGTTGATTTGAAAGCAAAACAAGAGTTTAGTTTACCAAAATTCAGATGCATAGAATCACACAAAAGTTACATTGCAATCAAAATGTTTAGAGATTAATATAAACTTGATATCATGCACTTTCTTAGCCAATTCTACTGAATTAATATTTCATTAATGTTTCTTAAGTAAATGATGTCATATTACAAGCTGAATAAGCTTATTAGCTTATTCATCATATGTTTATGAACATATGAGTTCTGCTAGGATGAAACTGCAGAACTAATTCAGATCTGTTCAGTATAAGTGCAACCCTTGAATACCAATGCCAAAGACGGTTTAAGAAATTTCAAAGTGGAAATTTTAATCTCGAGTTTTAGTCTTAAAAATGACAGCCACAGTAAACTGAAAATACTGGTAAAGCTAAATATACATATCATCAGAAAAAATATATTGGAGAGGCCCTACAGTGCACCGTCAGCAGTAACAGATTATTTGAAAATTAATACGAAAGTTTTTTCAGGCTAGAGTTCGGGTTACATATGAACCTGTTAGAAGTCTCCTTGTTTATTTTTTTGCTTAGGTTGCATGCAGATCTGATATTTCCTTAAAAAAAATTATACTGGCAAAAAAATTAGTGAGCCAAACTCAAATTGTTTTTATTTCAAACTAAAATTTCTAATATACAGTTGCTGTTAAATATTGTATAAGTTTGTTATATCATTTTTTTTTTATTTTTGCAAGTTCAAAGGAGAAAGGTATTTCAAGAATTTTCATAATTACCTCATGTTAAAAACTTTTAGCCAGCTATGTTCTTTTGTCTTCAGGTACTTTAACTATCACCATTCCCAACAAACTCAAAGCTAAAAACCCATCAGCATCAAATTTTAGTTTCCTTTTCTGTAGGGCCAAAAAATGAAGTGAAGCTTTTCTTAAGGATGTAAAGGAAGATGAAATTTGGATTCTTTACGCTATTATTATTTAAGAAAGACAGTTCCAACAAGGGAAGTTGCCTTGTGACGCAGCAAAACCATGACTGCAGGCATATAAGATTTTGCTTTACATATGTATGGATATCAAAGCGTGATTTATTTTGAACACTTGGAAAATAACCAAAACATTAATGCAAACACCCATTGTCATCACGTAGATAATTTTAAACAGGTCTTTTATCCATCAAATAACTTGCATTTAATAAGATAATGCTAAACATTGAGTTCTATTTATAGCTCTAATTTGCAAGCTGCTTGTTCTTTTTGTTTGCCTGTTTATTTATTCTAAGAAAAACACAGCTTGTATGTTATAATCATTTCATATTAGAAAAAAAAAACCAAAAATAAATTATTTTCAGAATTTCAGTGAGCTGGCTTTAATGGCAAAGCAGCATAATGAAATTTTTTTGTGTGTAAAAAAGGCTACAGTTCTTATACGAACTAAAGACTATCCCTATAAATAGCACTGAAGCATAATGAGCTTTCAGCTTCATGAAAAAAAATTGCATAACATGTTTCTCAGTACACATATTTCACATTTAATGAAAATTTCTTTATATGGGAAACCTTTAAGAAAATTCAATTATTAACCTTACATAAAAACTTTGTTGACTTTTGAAAAATCATGGTTCAGCCTTAGAAGGTAACTAATGTGGTCTAAATTTTGCCACATAACTGAATTTACTTGTCCTTTTTCGTTCTGGGAAATTTCATATTTTATTTTTTAAATACTTTTTTTGTTTCAAAATGTATTTTTTCACACAAAATTATTTATATTTTGTTTTTGTAAAATTTAAATCATTTAGAAAGAATTTAATGTTCGGCTCTTCAAAAATTCAGTGCAAGACCTTTGTTAGAACATTTATAGCTTATTATTGATTATACTAATGCTACAAGAATAACTCAGAAAAAACTTAATGATTTTGGACAGAAAATTCTTCGAGAAAGAAGAGAAACACAGCAAAGCAAAATTTAAAATCAAGAAAAGCAGCGACCTTATGTTTGGTATAGCCTTGAATTAAAATTCTGCTGTTTTCAAGAATGAACAGGTGTCTTTTTGAAAGGAGCAAAAAATGCAAAGAAGGAAAGCCCCACAATCATAACGCAAAAAGCTAAAAGCATACCAAAACGGACATAAATGTAACACCATCTGTCCAGGGAAATAGTAAAGAACATGAAAAGTAATAAAGTTTAATATTATAAGTTTAAAAGCTAATTAAACATAACATTTAAAATCTTCTATACAAAATAAATTTTTGTGAATGTAAAAAGCTTAGAAGTTCTTCCTCATCAACTAAGAGTCTAGATCAGTAATTCTCAACCTGTGTGCTGCCAAATTTTAGAAATGTATGTAGTAAAAATTATAATGGGTTTAATCCTAGTACATGGTACACATGAGAAATCGGCGAAATTCGGTTTTGACATAAATAAGCACGCCAATTGTGGTATCCAAGCCGATTTTGGTGCTCTGGAGGAGAGCGCAATTTGGAGCATTTTCGCGCATGTTCAGTATACGATTTAAATTGAGAAGTTGTGATTTGAATTAACTTTGAATGAAGAAGAACTAAATTCGCTTTCTGATAATTCAGATTTAATTTTAAAATATTCAGAAGAATCAATTAATTCATTTTGGATTAACATTAGATGCAATTATCCCATGATGGCCAAAAAAGGTTTAAAAATATTATTATAATTTTCTACATCTTATTTGTGTGAATTCGGATTTTTAGTGTTAACCAACATAAAAGCGAATAAAAGACCGAGACTGTTAAATGTAGATGATATCAGAGTTACATTGTCATTTCTATGACCAAATATGAATGAAATTATCAAAAAACATCAAGCTCAAATTTCGCATTAAAAGTATTATTATTAACTTGTAATTAATCCCTTAATAAATATACTGCTGTTTTTGTAGTACATATTATTTTATTTTACATTCAAAATTATTATCACGAACTATTTTACACAGTGTATTATAGGTAAGTAAACAACTTTTAAACTTATCTTTTTCTTTGTGTGCCACCAAATTTTGAAATCGTTAAAAGTGTGCCGCAACAGAAAAAAGGTTGAGAATCACTGGTCTAGATATTACAGGTTCACATTATAAACTATTTATGTTACTGTGAATTTTTTTTCAATGGCATAAGTTTCTACATTAAACTACAGATTGAAAATATAATAAATGAATATAAATTCTGTGGCAAAACCAAAAGAATTCTTCAAAAAGAAAAAGGATATATAAGTTGCCTGAAAGGTTTCTAGAACTCGCAGTAAATGATGGAGATTAAATTTATGCAACAAATACACTGCTGTGCAAAAATTAAGGACGAGACGGTTTTTTTCAATATAACTTTGTACAAAAGCTTTCCAAATCAACACATTTAATACCGTAAGATCCCCAATACGTAAGGACATGAGTAATGTAAGCAACACTTACTAAAAGAGAAATCAGAGGGATAAAAAGAAGCTTTATTGAAAAAGTAGCATGGAGCGCAAAGCGACTGAAGGTCGAAACATCCCTGTGATGGGTGTCTAGCAAGAAACATCCGGTCTTTAATAGGGAATATGATCTCCCCTGACTGCTAGGCAGGTTTCACATCATTTGTGCATGCTGGATATGTGGTTGTTAATCAGCTGTTGAGACACTGCTGCTCGTTCCTCTTGTAGCACCAATCGCAGTTTCGGAATCGTTACTGGCGATAAGTTACGTGCTGCCACGGGTCTCCCTAGTAAGTTCCGTACATGCTTGACGGGATTTAGATCCAGAGACCTTGCCGACCAATCCATGTGTTCAATATCTTCACTCTCCAACAGCTCTTCGACAGTAACTGTGCGATGAGGTGGAGCGTTGTCGTCCATGAAGAGGAACTGAGGACCCATAGCCCTTGTGAAAAGACGCATGTAAGGAAGAAGAACCTCGTTACAATAGCAGTCCCAGGTGACGAACCTCCTTGGGAGATATGAAGGTCGGTCCGGCTACCAAGCATTATGTCTGCTCGAACGAGAACTCCGCGACCTCCAAAACAGTCCCTTTTGATGATGTTGAAGGGGTTATTGCGTGTTCCCCGCTCTGTCCAGATGTGTATGTGTCTAGAATCGCAACTCAGACTAAATCTGCTCTCATCTGTAAAGAGTACTCGTCCCCATTCATTGTCTCTCCAATTCCGGTGTTCCCGGCACCACAGAGAACGCCTTCTCCGATGGGCAGGCGTTAGAGGTACACACCGTACAGGGCGTCGTGCAAACAGACCACCACCGTGCAGTCTTCTGGCCACGGTAAAACGCGATATCGGTCGTCCAGTCGCCTGTGTCGTGTGTCTAGCGATTTCTCCCGCTGTCTGCCGCCTGTTTCTTCTGGCCTGTAAGGCAATATACCGGTCATCTGCGGGTGTGGTTCCTCGTGGACGACCACTACTAAACCCCCGGATAGCTGTTCCTGTAGTTTGAAATTGTCTCCAAAGTCGTGAAACGATGCTGTGAGCAATTCCGAACTCTGCAGCCACACTTGTCACACTGCGGCCTTCCTCCAACTTCCCAATGATTCGACCTCGGGTAAAAGCATCCAGATGTCGTCTAACAGATTGATTATTCGCCATTTCTCGCTGAGGCAGCAACTCGATGTGATTTTAACTGCTATACGGCGTGCAATCTCTTTGCCAGAAATACTGATCTTACACCGACAACATGCTTTATACTACTCAGACACTCCCCCATTACGTCTACCTGCATATCTGCGCATGTGCTACCGTACATCACCTTACTTAATCTCCTGATTGGTCTTTCTGTCCGCTCTGCCTCTTTGTTCAGCTGATATGGTAATTTTTCGACTTCGTCCTTAATTTTTGCACACCAGTGTATACTGTTTTTCATTTCAAATTGTTTGCTTAGATCATATCTTACTCTCATGAACCTGATGCATTGAATCATTCCTGTCCATACTGCCAAACCGTAATTAAAAGAAATCAAAAATAAGTAAACTGAATATAAGTAAGATTCACCTAGGAGCTACTGAAAATTTTCATTAAAATGGTGTGTTGCTTTAATTCAATACTTACTCTTTAGCAAATTCTTTCATAGTTTAAACACACAACAAACCAAAAAAACTATTGCACACTGATTTTTTACGAATTTTATATCTTTTAGGCCAAATCAACAAAAGCAGTCATAAATTTTATATCATTATACTGCATGTTAAATCAGAGTTCTGCAACTAACTATAAACTCCTAAGTTAGCAAATATCAAGACAGAGTGGACTAAAAAGTGTAACATAGCTGAAAGCAAATGAAAAATATTATTTGCAGTACACTTAGGTTCAAAGAACAGATAAGTAAACACTGAGAAACAAAATGTTAAACTAAACCCTACTTTTTCTATTATTCCTAGGAACATGATGACTAGGGAAAAAAATTATGTTTGTTTCTTAACACAATTCTCTGAGCGGCACAGCTTTTTGGATTATTTATTTATAATATCTGCTTTCAAAACTGTTTTCATAAAGATGATATTTACATCATTAATGAAAGTAAGATAGTAAAATACTTTAAATTATAAACTAATATACACCAAAAACAAAAAAATCTCATGACCGGATAATGGCAGCTGTTAATCAAGGGGTTAATCACACATATCTTTGAATCTTTTGATTCTTTGTGGACATGGCCAAACTTCTTAATGATCGGGCTAGGCATGGCCAAACTTCATAACGACAGAAGCCACATAGTAGATTTCATGAAAGTTTGAGGGTCGCAAATCCATATTTATACCTTTCAAAACAATAAGACAGGTTTTCAACATAAAAAAACTTTTGAAGTAAATTGATGAGAATGTCGCATTTTATATGTGATTAACAAGGTTACATATAAATGCAAATAAATAAATTTTATTTCTCCTTCCCAGTGTTCAGAAAAGCCCCAATAAAATATAAATATAATTTGAATTATTACACAATGCACTTGAGCATTTTTCTTTCAAACAGAAAAAGCAGACATTTTCTTCTGATTTCCTTTATCTTCCTCCTTTTATAATTGTTGTCTGATTTTAGTAGAAGTAAGCTAAACTGAGAAGAATACGTGTCAAGTCTTTAAGAATAGTCATGTACGACATTTTTCATCTGAGTGAATTACATAAATCATTAATTAAAAAGAGTTTTATTTTTGTTTAACTCAGAAGAAATCTTTTAGAAAGAATAAAAGAAATGATGCATGTCAACGTGCATTTCAGAGAAACTATTACTTGAGAAAAAAAAATTATTCCAAAACAAGGAAGTTAGTATTTTCTGGTGTTTTGCATAAAAAAATAGTAAATTTTTCACACAAATAACATGAGGATTAAGATACTAAGATCGAACATGACGATCGAAAATTTGGAGGAAGAAGACCATGAACATATTACAGAAGTGTAATAATACCAGCATCATAGCTGGGCTAATTGGTGCAATAGCATTGAGTGGCAGAACTAAAGGGTGAAAAATTTTAGAAATACGGGGGGGG
>KK120663.1:39142-60026 GCA_000611955.2 Stegodyphus mimosarum | reverse complement strand
GTTTTTTTTTTTTTTTTTTTTTGTACTCACTGGAGATTACTTCTTCGGTTTGTGGCATTACTCCTCGCCTCTAGAGTGGTGTTCGAAGGCCACCTGCATGCCAATTATTAAACGTCTGCCCAAACCAAGGCTGAAAATGCAGGCATTCATGTCTTGGAGATCGATACTAATAAAGAGGGCATCTTGGATATTCAAATCTACATTGTCCAATATTTTACATCGGCAGTTGCGCAAGTTTCACATCACGATTATTAAATGAAACTAAAGGCAGCTACTGCCAGAATTAGCTTTCGATTAAACAGTTCCATTTCCAATTTCTAAAAGGAAAGAATTTTTATTCCCCTTCTGTAATTATTCCGGATATCATGCGATTAATTACAATAAAGAACTCAAATTGTCTTTCTGGGGGGAAGCAGTGCCTTGTGTAGTACTTTCTAAAGAAATGTGACTTAATTTTTACATTAGGTATGGGAAAACCCACGAAAGTACTATACAAGAGTGTTATCAGACAGACGAGAACTGAATCTGGATTAAACGCCAATATTTTGTGGCTTAAATATTCAACTGCTAAACCTTTAGCAGTTGCTAAAGCATCAAACTTTCAGAGTCATAGAGATAAAACAAATACAGCCTGCTTTCTTTTATGTAAAATACAAAGTAATGCATTAAGGAATCATGCAATACGTATTTGCTGTTTGCGAAATTGCGATTAGAATTCTAA
The DNA here is from genome assembly GCA_000611955.2 of Stegodyphus mimosarum. Taxonomy (NCBI): domain Eukaryota; kingdom Metazoa; phylum Arthropoda; class Arachnida; order Araneae; family Eresidae; genus Stegodyphus; species Stegodyphus mimosarum. The sequence continues at coordinate 59,305 of KK120663.1, read as the reverse complement.
TGGTTTCTTGTCAGTGCGTAAGGTTAAGCATAATTGATTATCCAATTACACCTATTTAATCTTCCTTTACAAATATTCGTCTTTGCAACTACACAGAAATCTAATTAAACTTCAGTAGCACAGATAAAAGATAAAACTTAAGTAAAATATCTAATTAAACTCTCATGGTGCCCATAAAAGTTAACTATTGTTAGCTACCGCCTCTTGCCGGTTTCAGAGACTGAAATATTTCAAGCAATAAACCCAAAATCAAGTCTCTCCTATTAAATCAGCCCCGCTGTGTCAGATACAAAATTCGCATACATAGTTCGGCTAAGTGGACGCCTCAAAGTAAACAGTTATGTCGACTAGTTGCCATTGTACTCCTTCAAACTGCTAATTGAAGTGCTGCTTAAATTCAATTTAATTTACATTTGTAAGACGCTTCGTGTCAAAATTGTTTGCAAAACTGTATCATGTTTGCCTTTCAAAATTAGACATGCCTAGTAGAGAAGAAAAAAATACTTAGTGAAAATTATACCTTTCCAAATAAAATCAGTCACATTCTAAATATAAGTTTGAAGATTTGAAATAGTTTGCAGTTAGTTAGTAGTCAATCACGAAAATCTTCGGAGTATTCTTTTTCTTATTATCTTATAACGCATTTTCTCCATCCTTCGAGCATGCCTTCGTGGTGTAACGGTAGCACACTCGGAACATATTCGAGAGGTACATGTTCGAGTTCCTGTGAGGAGACTGCACATGTCTCTTGCTTCAAAATAATCGAACGCCTGAAATAAAAGGTGCCCCAAATAAAAGGTGGGGAACAATAATTCATCACCACCAGGATTTGGCGATTGGGCCTCTTAATAACCAGTCACTTTAAAAGGGGGAGTATATAAGGTATTTTCTCCCTCCTTCCAGCTTAACTTCGCGGTGGAACGTAGCACATTAGGCACATATTCGAGAGGTCCACGTTTCAGTCCCAGAAAGGGCATTGCACATTTTTCACATCTTATGCTTAAAATAATTTAAAGTCTATACAGTCTAATTAAACACACCTCTAGCAGTAATTAGGGAGGAATCATTAGTACATTGTTAATTATTATAGAAGTTTATTTATCATTGCTTCATTATTACCTTTTTTACTCTCTATTTTTTTCTTTGCTTTAAGTCACTACAGGTCCAATTAAATGAAGGAAATCTGGAGTGATCCGTGAGGCTAAAACGTTTAGGAAATACTAATCTTTGATATCTAACTATTTCAGAGAAATTATTATAAATATTTGGGAGGACTGTATCTTAAGAATTATCATAAATGAAGTTATTAAATTACCAAATTTTTTTCGTTATATTTATTATATGAAATAATTTTCATATAATATATATATGAAATAATTTCATATAATAATATATTTATTATATGAAATAAAATAACTTTTATTGCTTTTTTGTGAGCAACTAAGAAACAAATGCGGAATTAAATTAGAATCTGGCCTGGAGCAACTTACATTTCATTAAGTTTCAACTTATTTGAATTAAAAATAGATGTTAACGTACTTTTTAATGAAGTAAGAAACTTCAACGTTTTCCATATCGCCGTAGTTAGAAAATGCGTAGAATTCAGTTTATTATTCAAGTTTTAAAATATTATTTAATTCAGGTATCTTAAAAATTAAATTTAGGCTTTCGCTTAGAGAAGAATCCCCTCAGTAAATACTTGCCTTGCTATTCTTGACATAGGTCTCTGAGAACTTTTAATTCAATTTTAAAAACAAATTTAATCTCTTTGAAGAATTTTATTAACGTAATCATTTTTCCCCCTATAAAATCATAACTAGTGAAAATTTTATGTGTTCTAAATTTGTAGGAATTTTTACAATTCAACCGACCTTTTTTCTTTTTACATATTTATATATTTAAACCATTTTCTCCATTTTTATTAGAATGCAGAATAGTAATAAGATCATATTTAAAATCGAGCAAAAACGCAGTCTTAGTTTGGTGTTGATTTTGAATAAAATTAAATTGATTTCGAGGACGTTAAGAGAAATAGTTCCTTCTTCTTCAGGAGTGAAACACTTTTGCCAAAGCCTTCTTTGTTCCTGCAGATCTGATCGCCCTTGAAATCGGTAGAGTTTTATTCAAAATCCACACCGACTAAGAATGCTTTTTTTTTCACCCAGTGTTTTGCATTTTATATTAGTGTGTTTGTTTTCTTATTAAATTCAAATCGTATTTTTATTTCTTACCCTCTAACATTTATGCAGTTTTTGCTTATTCAGGAATTGACATAGGACGTATAGATTTCATTTTTCTTCTAAATGATATCTTTTCAGTCACAGGTATTTCATATGGCTACACGTATTTTATACGCATACAAACAGTCCTTATTATATTTCATAACTAAGCTCTAATACTTACTTACAAGTTTACTAAGTTTAGTAAGTGTACTTAAAATTAGAGAATATTTCTATAGTACCAAAATATTTTTAATACTGAATATTTCTATCAAGTTTACAAATATTGTTTTATATTTGCATGCAAAGATTTAAATCAAACTGAACACAATCATGCAAAATAAATCTCTTTTTTTAAACCGTGTTTTTGCAAAAAATTTGAAGCAATTAAAAAGTTAGATTTTTACTATTAGAATACACTGGTGTGCAAAAATTAAGGACGAGACGGCTTTTTCAATATAACTTTGTACAAAAGCTTTCCAAATCAACACATTTAATACCGTAAGATCCCCAATACGTAAGGACATGAGTAATGTAAGCAACACTTACTAAAAAAGAAATCAGAGGGATAAAAAGAAGCTTTATTGAAAAAGTAGCATGGAGCGCAATGCGATCTTACTAAAAGAGAAATCAGAGGGATAAAAAGAAGCTTTATTGAAAAAGTAGCATGGAGCGCAATGCGACTGAAGGCCGAAACATCCCTGTGATGGGTGTCCAGCAAGAAATATCCGGTCTTTAATAGGGGATATGATCTCCCCTGACTGCTAGGCAGGTTTCACAGCGTCTGCCCATGCTGAGAATGAGGGTGTCAATGAGTTGTTGAGGCATTGCTGCCCATTCGTCTTGCAGCGCCAATCGAAGCTCCGGAATCGTTACTGGTGGTAAGGTACGAGCTGCCAAGCGTCTGCCTAGACAATTCTATACATGCTCGATGGGATTGAGATCCGGATATCGTGCCGGCCAATCCATACGTTCAATATCCTCACTCTCTAAGAGCTGTTCGGCAGCTACTGTGCGATGACATGGTGCATTGTCGTCCATGCAAAGGAACTGCGAACCAATAGCGCCTCTAAAAAGACGCACATATGGAAGAAGAATCTCGTTACAATAACAGGACCCATTGACTGAACCTGCGTCGAAGATGTGAAGGTCTGTACGACTACCAAGCATGATTGAATTATGTTGTTCTTAAGGTCCGATTAAGGTTTAAATGCCTTTATTGAATCTGCATGCGGCAGCTGTAGAATTATCAACAATTTAAAAGTTGTTTAAGTGTTACTAAGCCTAACGAAGCCGCTATTTGTTTACATTTAAAACTCTTAGTATAATAGTGAATTTAAGTTTCTGCACAAATTTGAATGTCTTTTTGCGGAGTGGGAGCAAAAGTAAACTTTTAGTTTGTGCACCGAAAAATCTGTCTTCCTGCCCGCTGGCCGAATTGCTTGTTTTTGCGTAGAAAGTCTAATTTTCAATTGTAAAAATTGTTTTTTTTATTTGTTTTACAATATTTTGTGTTTTATGTTTTCCTGTATATTACAATTTTTAATGAAGATGTTTTGAGTTTTTACGTATTTTGCCTTGCGGCGAAGTGAGAACTGAATTAACTGAATTAGAAATTTATCCCTAATGAAATTCGAGAAAATAAGTTTAAATGAAATGCAGCAAAAATGTGTATAATTTAACAATCTGTACAAGGAAGTCATATGGCGTTGCATACCAGATTTTTTATGTTTTATTTTATCTTTTATTAGCGTATATAATTGAGATAAATTGAAATAATCTGGATTTATAATATATCTAATGTGTTATTTTTATTTGTAACTTTGATGTGATTAATGTAAGATATTTTTAGGCCATGTAATTCGAAACTGGTGCGGTATTTTTTATCTTTCATAATGTTTTATATATATTTTTTTATTTTTTAATAATAAAACTCTTGACGATACTCTCTCTTGACTCTCTTAAACTGAGATTTGAACTATATCTCTTTTCTGAAGTATTAGATAGTAATCTGCAGTTTTTTTAAGTATATTCTTCTCCTTATTATCATTTAATTATTGTATTATATTATAGGATTCTCACATTGTAAATACGTTTTAAAAACATTTATTTAAGTTATCATTACTATTAAAAGCGTATTAATTTCATTGTTAAAAATTTAAATAAATCCAATTAATTTTAGACGGGTACTTACTTCGACAGATGCATTTGTTAAATTTCACCATGGTGTTAGCAACAGAAGCGGGAATTTTTCAATTCCTTCGTAGGGTACAAATTTTTTCCTGTAGCAAAAGCTGTCCTTTACTGTAAGTGGAACATCCTGGTGCGCAGAACTCCCAGAAATAAATTGAGTTAACGGCAACGCTAAGATTCATAACGAAGTTTTTACGGTGACCCACGCTTTGGTTTGGAGAACTGCTTTGATATTTTAGCACGTTTACCTCACTATTTTTACTGCACCGTCTCGATCGCCATGTAATATGATTTGTGCTCCATTAATATTGCATAGGCAGCGTTTCTAGTACCCACCCCTAGTGTTGTAAAAGCTGTGATCTACGATATAAGTATATATATTTTTAATTTTGTTACTTTCATGGGGAGGAACCTTTTTTTTCCCTTACCGTATAGAGTAATTTTTGAGAGCAGGTATGTTCATAATCCTGTTAGAGGGTTGGGAAGACTTTAATGTAAGTCTCAAGAAGATTAAATTTTTTATAGCTTTGTGCAGAGGTGACCAGGCTGCAGTTAAATAAGTTCGAATATTAATTATACAGTTAATGAGGAAAAAACGTTTTCTTAGAAAGTTTTCGAGTTACTCTAAGATACGTTAATTTTTTCCCCGCTCTGAAATCCGGGATAAAAATTTCAAAAGAAGTTACCGTGTTAATATTTTTTAGCAGCTGCGTGCATTTAGATAATGGAAAAGATATTTTCCTACGGATAAACTCTGTAGAAGTAGCTAAAATAATTATAAATATCAAGGGCAAAAACTTTTCTTTTCCTTCACGACATAATAACTTCGTTTTTTAGAGGTAGCGAAGTTCGCTGAATAAATTTTTAGAAAATTTGTGGGCTAAAAAAATGTTTGCTTCAAAATTTATTAATAATAAATCTTCGAATTAAAAACTGCTGTATGATATGATCTTTATGTTTTCCTATACTGCGTTAATTTCGGCTTGTGGAAGAATTTATTTGCATATATTTGCATCTTTTTTTATAAACATGCATTGTCGTACAAATTCATTGTTACCTTCTAAATTCGTAACTAAGTTTGAAGTAAAAAAAAATAAATATAAGTGGGATAAAAATAAAAAAATAGAGAGATTTTTGCTTTGAAGTTGAAACTTTTTAATTTTACCAAATGATGTAAATAAAATTTCAAAAATTGTTCGCACGTAATAATATTGAAATGAGAGTAATAATAAGACAATATATATAGTTATTTTGGATTTAAAATATTTCAAATAATTTATTTTATTGTTATAAAAAGAGCTTTTCTACAATAGATTAAAAATCAGAATAGTATATGTACAAGTATATAAGGAAAGAAATGAATTCAAGGCCTTAAAAAAGTGGTTCCGTTTAAACAGATGTTTAGTTTTATAATTATACTGTTAAAAATCCGTTCTGTGAAAGATAGACACTGAACGTTCACAAAAGTACATTGGATTTGGCGATAGGAATGACGTCACTGTGGAAGTTTTCGTTTAGTTGATTATGGCAAAGCGCAATAAGGCTATCTGCCTAACGAAGGGATGCCTTCGTGGAGGATGTTCTTAGGAAAACTGACTCGTGTATACTTTACACACGGGGAAAACCACGAAAACGCCCATGCAACCAGCCCATTCTCCTGGAATCGAAAACAGGTTACAACTACTAGTGTTGTTTAGCGATTTTACTGTTCTGCTGCTGGTGGGCCGACGTCACGGAGAAAATAAATGCCGAAAAAGATGCTAATAATAATTATTATTATTTATGAAATTGCCCATTTAAGTAAAAAGTAGCACACTGTGGCAAAAATATATGAATTCTTCTAGTTACTTTTAGCCTATCTTCTCAATAAATATAGCTGTGTTATAACTATATGTATTACATATATAACTATATGTACAGCTACTATAGCTATGTGAGCTGGCTACCTTTGGGTAGCGGAAATAAAGCTGCAGAAATGAAATAAAAACCTACTTAGGATGCTTTATAAGTCGTATTATTGCAATTTATTGATCACTTTTAAGTATTCGTTTTGATTCCTAACTGTTGCCATTCTTGTGGGTGATAAAATTCTCAGAAAAATTTCAGAAAAGGTTTATTTTATATTTTTGTATCTAAATAATGCTTCTACTTAAATTTCCTTTCTATCGCTCCTTAATAACTACTATTTGCGGCATTTCTTGCCATTATTAAAAATTCATAGACGTTTCGAATAGTTTTGCTCGGTTTCCAGATATTATTCGGAAGCGGGGTTAAAATTCGAGCTGCTTTATAGCTACTTCCTTAAGAGAAATTTCGAATCGAGTAGTTATTCGGTGTTCGTATGTTTGAATAATAATCTTTAAAACAAGCTTCACTTTTACTATATCAGAAGCCGGTGAACTTAGTGAATAAGCGTTATTCCAACTTTGCATAGCATTTTATAAGTAAAAAAATAATAACATAGCAACAACATTGTCTTTGGCGTAGATTTAGTCAAGAACTCAATCGATTTCGAGATAAAACAGGTACAGGTCCCTCTTCATCAGGAGCAAAGAAATCTACAAGATTGGAAAGCAGGGACTGACTGACTGATCTGTTATTACCGCAAATACCGCATAATTGTGTATTTTATCCGGCTCGATGAAATGGTTCCACAAGAGCGAGCTATCTGGACCGTGGAAAGGAGAGCAGCCGAATCGAATCGAAACCTAATATTCGGCGAAAATCTCGCAGAGCGCAAGGTGTCCGGCTCAATGACACATACCGCCATAAAAGCACATAACATGAATGCAGTCATGATAAGTAGGATCTAGAAGGGAGTACCAGTGAGTGGAGGCAAAGGGCGGCAACGTGATCATAAAATGATCCGACATCGCAAATAAGGAAGTGCTAGAGTGTATAAAAAAGCAAGTCAATAAGTGTAGGAAAACAGTGGGCTTAAAGGTCATATTTATACCCTAAGGTACTAATGCGAACTAGAAGGTAACGCCCTGTGTCGGCAAAAATAGTAACGAAATTTAAAAATTAAGTTAACAGAATTTTAAAAGCGTTGTGAAGGACTGGATTGGATTAAAGTCATTATGTAAACAAGGTAATATTTTTGAAAGTGAGAAGCTTTAAGAAAATCCAGTTCACCAACTGAAGATGCTTTTTGTGTAATTTTTGCAGACCCAAAGGCAAAATTATGATTACATTTCCAACTATGATTAGCTGTTTTGATTTTTAAATGTAATTCATCTAAGTGAGAGACACACTAAACGGATTAAATCAAGGAGCTTAATAACAAAGTTCACTAAGCTGATTCAGAAAATACTTTAAACTTTCCAAAAATTTCTGGAATGTTCTAAAAATGGCTAGCTGTAGAAAACGTATCTCCTTATAGTATCATGTTGCCTTCTTTCCTGAAAAGGAAATTAAACAATGTTTTTCAGTCTCTTATTAGCCTTCCTCTGCCATTAATGTAATGACACTGCGATACTGAGGGTCATTTAAAAAATCCATACACGTTTCCAGTAGATTACCTATAGACGTTTTTTGAACATTTTCAGTTAGAAGGGTTATTGGATCTCAGGAAGTTCTACTTTTCTATGGTAACAAAGGATATTTGCGACAAATTTAGTGTACATACGTTGAACAGGATATACATACATATATACTTATAACATGCATGTTGATTTATATAGTTGAACATAAACATAAAAGTTGGCTGTCTTACACACACACAGACACACATGTAAGTTAAAATTCGAAATAGGGAAGATTAGAAATTCCATTCGGCAGATATCGAAGATGGTCTCAAACATTGGTCAAAGACATATATCTGGTTGTAACGAAAAGTTTCCGAAAAAAAAAAGTTTAAAAAAAGTTAGATAAAAAAACATGAAAGCAGTATATTTAGAGCGGGTAGTAATCACCACCCAAATCTATGATGTTTTGCCAGCGTTTTGGTAGGTTTTCAGAGCTTTCGCTCCAGAAACTTGGTGGCGCGAGTCCAAAACAGATAAACTTGATTTCGGACATTTTGTGCAGAATGGAAGATAGCACCAGCAAGATGTAGCTGCAGGTATGAAAAAAGGTAGAAATCCGAAGCAGCGGTGTCGGGGCTATTAGATGGGTGTGGCAAAAGATCCCATTCGAGTCTGTACAGAGTCCAGGAGGTAAACGCATACACATGTTGTTTTGCATTATCTTGGTGGAACATTACCTTTTTGCCCCATAACTCAGTTCGACGTTTTTACTTGACAGCAGCGTTAACACGGACTAGCATCTTGCTGTACTGTCAACGGTTTTTACCATTTTCAGATACTCTTTGTGGGTAATACCACGGCAATACTGTGCTTTGCGACGTTGCAGACGGGCTCACGGGCGCAGATCAACCCCATTTTCAGCCTGTCTTGTTGAAGTATATCCACTTTTCATCGCAAGTGACAATCCGGTCCAAACGTTTGTCCTTGCGTTGATTTTCGAGCAGATTAGTGTCTGCTCGCCGAACACGTCTGTCCTCATCTGCTTGTATGCAGTACCCATTGGTACAAGCGATTGAACTTTAACGTCAAGTTTATGCAATGCATAGCGCGACTAATGGACATGGAGCTAACTTCTAACTCCTTAGCAAGCTCTCGAGTGGTTACATACTGATCTTCTTCCACAAGTTCTCGCAGGTGGGCCTCATCAATCGGTAGGCAGGCCAGACCCCTCTGCTTCTTGAATGTCTTAGTCCTTGTTTTCGAACTTTCAGTACAAAAGCTTCACAGTGCCATATGATACAACATTAAACTCTGGAACGTAGGTATCAAATTTACTTTTAGGCGATTGCCTTTAGAATTTTTCTCTTTTTGCTTATTTACATATATATATATATATATATATGTGTGTGTGTGTGTGTGTGTGTGTTTGGTGCGGAAAGTAAAAAGGGAGATGCACAACTACATGTTAACAGTCCGATGTACAAAATTTAAACGTTCTACCGCTGCTCTTTTTTGAGTTATGCGAAATGCATACATACGTGGATATATACGTACAGACGTCTTGAAAAAATCTCTTGTGAATCTACTTCAGCAACGCTTTTTAGAAAAAAAGAGTCCTTTATACTCTCTGTATGTACATATTTCACGCAAAAAAAAATTCTTTTAAATAATTCTAAGAGCGGTCAAGATGGATATTTTCGTTGAAATATGAAAACCGAAATGTTTCGCGATTACAATCCTTCCCTTACTTCGTACAAGGAAGTAAAAATTGTAGCACAATTCTTCTAATGCACGAAGCTATGAGTACTGCTCTTTAAAGAAAATATAATCGAGACAAATTAAAAATTAAAAATTAATAACAAAATTAATAACTAAAAATAGCTAAGTTATGGAACATGCAAAAAATTAAAGATCTATTTGGCAAAGCAAATTCAGGCAGTAAACAAATTGAGTGAATGAGGCATAAAAAACTGAAGTGGAAAATAAGCTCAAAGAGTCTTTAACTTATTACAAAAGTATTTACAAGAAGAGAAAAAAATAACAGATGTGCATGCTAAGTAAAGAAAATTTTAATAGACTTACGGGTATTCAAAATTTGTCTGAAAACAGTTCCGTTTAAATCTAATGACTAAAGTTCAATATTTGCTTGAGTTGTTTATTTTATCTTTCCTGTTGCCACGCATGATACAAAGAAAAAATTAAATTTTATTTTTTCGTTCTTGTGCTACAGGATGAATCTATGCCCAGCAAGGGTTCATCGTGAATTAGATTTTGCTCCTGTTTTTTTTCTCCTGTTTGTTAGAAAAATTCTTAAATAATTTATATGACATTTTAAATTTTTCGATACATTTAGAAGATTACTTGCCAGCGTGACATAACATTTATCTATTATTATTTAACATTTATCTTATTTTAAAACCAACAAATCTTCTGTTGCCAGGTACAGCGTCCATTTATTTTGATTAACCAGTTATTTTATGTTAATTACGCTTTTCTGTTTTTCTCGCTTTCCATTTTCCTGCCAGAATGTTAATTTTTAGCTCACGCATATTCAAATAAGGTAGAAAGAGATAGTATTTAAAGGATGGTTCTAGAGGGTAGACTCAGACCATGTTCCGCCTGCTAAAGGCCACGTTAGCTGCTTGAATTCTTTTACAGCAGTTTTTCTATGACGTTGCGTTATTAGACTTGACACGCCGACATTAGGTTTTTGAGCCAACTTCAACGTATTTTGTTTGTGCAGCCTTTTCGGCTAGCTTATGGTTAACTTAGTTTTAACTTCAGTTTTGTTACTTTTCGATTTGCGCCATAATTGCTGTCAGGTCCTGTAAGCACAAGACGTGACTTCTGTTAACCTTTATATGAGCTAAATTAAAGATCCTTTACACATTACACAGTAACAGTATATGTGGTAATTTCTAAGACATAGCTATAAATCGCTTAAGTCTAGGGCAGAGTTCTCATAGCTTATGTTAACAAAGAGAAGGGGACGCTATAGCCATTCAGCATTGGCTGTTGACTATTTTAGTTAATTAATTTTTAATCGGATGTTTCAAAAATACTTAAAAGACCAGTTTCGGAAATAGTCTTTTGTTCCTTTTTGTTTTATACCTTTAATTTTGCTTCAAAATCGGCTGCAGTCAAAAAGCAGGGGTCAGTTTTGAACCAAACAACAATGGCATGGCTGTTTGTAAATGTGCAGAAATGTTTTCAAAATTTGTTTAGCCGAACGAGAATGCTGGTTCTGCTCGAGAATTTGATAGTATGTGAGGGCATTGAACTCTGTTCGTCGTGGTTTTCTCGATCAAACCTGGATTGGAATTTGGCAAAACATTTTTGTAACCATTGGCATCCAAAGTCTCAGATCAACAGTCTTCGACTTCATTAAGATTATTTAAGAGAATATATGCTTGAAAAGAATGGGATTATCCACATGAGCTGAGGGCAGTTATGTACACATGCATAAGGATAGGATCTAGCAACAATCAGATCAGTCTAGAATGAATTTTATAAGTTTATAAAGGTAAGTTTTATAGATAGCTGAATAGTTATAGATACATATATAGACAAGCACAGAAACAGATGTAGAGCGGAACATACAAATGCCAATTACCGAATTCCCGAAGAGTTTTCACCACTTTTAATATATGAGGCAAAGCCATAGGTTGAAACTGTTGGATAGCATTAAAACGAAACATTAGAAGGCTGAAGATCTTGCTTGTCTGCCTGAATATCCACGACGTGATCCTGTAGCCCTTTTTCGGTTACTTACAGGCCATGATTGCCTGGACGAATATGTTCCCTGAATTGGTATATTTGCTCAATTTTGTTCAAGCTGTGAACTTGTGTAACTCATGAACAGAGCCCAACTTCGTCGCTGTGGGGCACTTCTTGGTTATGACCACGAGACCATTCGATACTGGCCTGCCAGAGACTATCTTAATCAAAGACTTTCGGGAACTTCAGTTATGTTCTGGATTCTGTTTTGACATTAGAAATAAAAATAGTGTTTTCATACAGTGATGAAATCTTATTTTGTGAATGAAAAAAGCCCTATTGTAGAATTAAATTTTACATCCATGGAGTTACACTTTGCAAGCACGCATTTTGCAAAATGAAAATTTGCAATATGCAGACCTACTTTATACTCAAATTATTTTTTCAACAATTTAAATAAAATCTTTTAATTAAATTCTCTCGTGTTCACAATTTTGAAATTTAATGCGATCTTATGTATAAAACATACCCACTTTATTTGTTTGAGGTGGAGAATATTGCAAACTTGTATCAAAACAGTTTTTAAATTGCATAGAAATCATCAAAGAATTCGTATTAAAATGTGAAAAAATTCCATTTTAATATTAAGCAGCAAGACCAGTTTTATATGGTATCTCTTATTAACTGAAAGCCTCGTCGTAAGAGTGAAGCTAAAATTTCTACATATTTAACAAGTTTATGTTTCTTAAATTTATAAATAAAACAAGAGAGAAATAAGAGCTTTTAAATGTTTTCAACGCAATGAAAGGCTCATCCAAGAAAGGCTGCTATGTACAGAAGATAGACAAAATAGAACTGAATAATGGAATTTAAAAATGAATCGTTTGTTTATATAATAATAAATGGCAGTTTTATGCATTAAGAAGCAGGTGGAAGCTTGAGAAATGAGACTGTGAACAAAGAATTCTCTCTTGAGAATATAAATTGCTTGAAAATATTCATTCCTAGCTTTGAATAAAAATAGTAGCATAATTAATTCAATAGTTAAAGATTTAAAGCTTTCAGAAAAATCTTTAGTTGTTTAAAGAAAGAGAAGCTCGAGGAATATTTTGATTTCATTCTGATTTATCCAGAATTCAATTTATTTGAAATATGCTAAATTTACTCTGTGTTTTGTACTGTCCTTTTGAAGCTTTATGTAACGGTGGTAGAATTCAATAATTTATATAAAAGAAAAAGTAATTATGCAAATTATTCCTGTGAAGTTCTTTAACATTTTACTACTTCACGGAAGGTGAAGAAATTGAAAAGAATATCTAACATACTCGCAGATTACTTGATATTCCTTTGCAAATGAATATTCTCCTCAAGTAATGATGATGCCTCGTGAATAAAATCTAAAATATTTGATTTAGTCTCGTTATTTACAGATCTAGCCTTTAAGTTTCCACTATTTGAATTTTAAATTCGTAACTGAATTATTTAGTAAGGATAAGTAGCTGCTTTTTAAAATTTAGAACTGTTTCAATTAATATTTTTAGATGGTATTAATGTAAATTTATAGATAAAATTTTGAATATCTTCGGTACTTGTTCAAAAGGAACTGAGGAAAAAAAGTTGAGTAATCATTCTGCAACATAAGGAATGCTTTAGAATCCATAGAGGTTAAACAAATAATGAAAGATTTCACTTTAAAATTAAATTGATGGGCATTTAAAACTTTGAAATTCCTCTTTTATTTTCTTCTCTTTTTATTTCTTTTATCTTTATTTCTCATGTATACATTCGTTCTCATGTTTTGACTTGGTTTGGTTTCGTTTATTTGATCACGTCATAGCACGCGAAGGCTATCTGCCGAAGGGAAACCTTCGTAGAGGACTTTCTAAGGAAAGCTAACTCGTCTGTAAGTTACCATTGGGAAAAACCAGGAAAACGCCCATGTAACCAGCCCGTTCGCCGGCATTTGAACTCCGGTCGAAACTACCAATATTCAGCGACTTTACCGCTCGGTCGCCGGTGGGCCTGCTTTGATTTTAAAATGCCACTTCGATCGTGGTATAACATCTCGTCATAAAGTGTTTCGTATTCACAGATCAATCACTAAACAATCACAAAATTTTTAAAAGCAGCGTATCTTTAGAACTCCCTGACAAGTGTTAAGTACTTGCAATGACATTTCTTTTCTGTCATTTCCCAGTTTATGATATCAGTATTCAGTTTCTTATTAACCATCTTTTCTATTTGTCATTTAGCTTTATTTATTAAATATCACTTTTTTCGTACTTATGCCATATAACATTCAACAACAAAATCATAAACTTCAGAAAATTTCCGTTAAAGTATTAATTGTTGCCATCCTTTTTTGATAGTCTACATATTATTTATATTTGGTGTATTATTTCTTTAAAAATAATGCATAACAATAATATTTGGTGACAACATCTTTCTGTTCAAAAACTGACTAATTACAAATGTGAAACTAACACAAAATTGAGGATTGAGGCTAAAATATTTATTTGCTTCATTACAAGAGTTCGTCTTCATAATGAACATCTCATAGCATTTAACATAATTTCAAGAATATATTTAATGCTTATATATATAATATGTTGCTGTCAGTTACAATACCTGTTTTAGATACCAAATTTAAAAAGTTATAGATTATCTCATAACATATTTCTTTACAAAGTCTGTTCAAATTCTGAGTTTCACGTAAAGTACACTGTGTGCAAAAATTAAAGTCAAGACGGTTTTTTCAATATAACTTTGTAAAAAAGCTTTCCAAATCAACACATTTAATACCGTAAGATCCCCAATACGTAAGGACATGAGTAATGTAAGCAAGACTTACTAAAAGAGAAATCAGAGGGATAAAGAAGCTTTATTGAAAAAGTAGCATGGAGAGCAATGCGACTGAAGGCCGAAACATCCCTGTGATGGGTGTCCAGCAAGAAACATCCGGTCTTTAATAGGGGATATGATCTCCCCTGACTGCTAGGCAGGTTTCACATCATTTGTGCATGCTGGATATGTGGTTGTTAATGAGCTGTTGAGACACTGCTGCTCGTTCCTCTTGTAGCACCAATCGCAGTTTCGGAATCGTTACTGGCGATAAGTTACGTGCTGCCACGGGTCTCCCTAGTAAGTTCCGTACATGCTTGACGGGATTTAGATCCAGAGACCTTGCCGACCAATCCATGTGTTCAATATCTTCACTCTCCAACAGCTCTTCGACAGTAACTGTGCGATGAGGTGGAGCGTTGTCGTCCATGAAGAGGAACTGAGGACCCATAGCCCTTGTGAAAAGACGCATGTAAGGAAGAAGAACCTCGTTACAATAGCAGTCCCAGGTGACGAACCTCCTTGGGAGATATGAAGGTCGGTCCGGCTACCAAGCATTATGTCTGCTCGAACGAGAACTCCGCGACCTCCAAAACAGTCCCTTTTGATGATGTTGAAGGGGTTATTGCGTGTTCCCCGCTCTGTCCAGATGTGTATGTGTCTAGAATCGCAACTCAGACTAAATCTGCTCTCATCTGTAAAGAGTACTCGTCCCCATTCATTGTCTCTCCAATTCCGGTGTTCCCGGCACCACAGAGAACGCCTTCTCCGATGGGCAGGCGTTAGAGGTACACACCGTACAGGGCGTCGTGCAAACAGACCACCACCGTGCAGTCTTCTGGCCACGGTAAAACGCGATATCGGTCGTCCAGTCGCCTGTGTCGTGTGTCTAGCGATTTCTCCCGCTGTCTGCCGCCTGTTTCTTCTGGCCTGTAAGGCAATATACCGGTCATCTGCGGGTGTGGTTCCTCGTGGACGACCACTACTAAACCCCCGGATAGCTGTTTTTGTAGTTTGAAATTGTCTCCAAAGTCGTGAAACGATGCTGTGAGCAATTCCGAACTCTGCAGCCACACTTCTCCCACTGCGGCCTTCCTCCAACTTCCCAATGATTCGACCTCGGGTAAAAGCATCCAGATGTCGTCTAACAGATTGATTATTCGCCATTTCTCGCTGAGACAGCAACTCGGTGTGATTTTAACTGCTATACGGCGTGCAATCTCTTTGCCAGAAATACTGATCTTACACCGACAACATGCTTTATACTACTCAAGACACTCCCTTATTACGTCTACCTGCATATCTGCGCATGTGCTACCGTACATCACCTTACTTAATCTCCTGATTGGTCTTTCTGTCTGCTCTGCCTCTTCGTTCAGCTGATATGCTAATTTTTCGACTTCGTCCTTAATTTTTGCACACCAGTGTATAATGTAATAGGCTGTTCCCATTGGCATAAAAGTCTTATCTACTAAAACTGGAAAGTTTAGGATTATATTTTAATACAGTTATTCATTAAAAACTGTTGTGGGCTTCAAGCAAAGTACAGTTTCCGGTTGTGCATTAAAGACAGTTATGGGTTTCCTGTAAAGCACCACTTTTGGTTATCCAATTTTACCCAAAATCTTTCATCACTTTTATGAACGTAGAAAGTTTAAATATGAGAAATAGTAATTTGGGGAAGTTTCATATAATCGTGATATCTCAGACGAAAAAAATCGTCCTACGCATACAGACGAACAGACAGATAGACAGCGTTGTAAAAATAATCAAAAGGTGTTTGGAGACCTTAATTCCTGCTTAGTCATTAAAAACTCACTACTGGTTTTTTAGACCAAAGACGCTATCTGCCTTACTTATGTACACATGTTGGCGGAAGGTAATAAAAATAGTGAGTGGCCTTTATGCGCATTTCATGGGCTCGAAGTCTCGCTGGTATAAATAGGTCTTTATAGACCTTTAAGGAAAGTACCACATCCGGTTGTCCAGCTTTACCCATCAGACACAACCTTTTCGTTTTCACCTGCCATCACGACATTTCTTTCCAGGTATGGTTCATTCCAGACCTACTTACATCGATTTGGATTTGTGGACAGCGGATTATGTGAATGTGGGGCGATGGGTTCACCGGACTACTATGCCTTCGACTGCCCGTTAATTAGATGCTACCACCTAAAAAGACCCTCAGAGTGTCACTGGAAGGAATGGGCGCTTTATCTCGTGAGGCACCCATCAACACACACAAAACTCATCAAGATGCTAAAAATTTGCATTGAAATAAAAAATAGAATGTCTTGAAATAAAAATAATAAAATAAAATTGAATTAAAAAATTGAATAAAAAATAATTTGTTTTATAAATTGAAATAAAACATAGAACTTAGCATTCAATCTGCATAAAGTATGCGTAAAATTCTACTCTATTTTAGTCCGTACTCTAATCTGTAAATGTACCCAGTACGCTACTGCATTTTCTAATTTGAACAGTATGTATTCTATTTCTGTATACCCATGTAATAAATATACATTACTCTGGAATTTGTATTGTAAGAGCTATCAAATTAACATGTAATCTGCATAATTTTAACGTAATGAAAACTGCACACTAATCAATGTATTGAATATAGCACTGTATCCTCTTGCAATTTAATACATCGTATTCTGTACTGTTTTATCATCTGCATAACTTAAATGTAATGTAAGCTGCACAGGTCAAACTGTAAACTGCACACTAATCAGTTTATTGTATATAGCACTGTATCCTCATGCAATGTAATGTATCGTATTTGTACTGTTTTATCATCTGCATAATTCAAATGAAATGCAAGTGCAGCGTCATTTAATGTAATGTAAGGTTAAGGTCAACAACGGTGTCTATCTGTCTATTTGTCTGTATGCGTAGAACGATTTTTTTCGTCCAAGATATCACGATTATATGAAACTTCCCCAAATTACTATTTCTCATATTTAAACTTTCTACGTTCATAAAAGTGATGAAAGATTTTGGGTAAAATTGGATAACCAAAAGTGGTGCTTTACAGAAAACCCATAACCGTCTTTAATGCACAACCGGAAACTGTACTTTGCTCGAAGCCCACAACAGTTTTTAATGAATAACTGTATTATAATATAATCCAAAACTTTCCAGTTTTAATAGATAAGACTTTCATATCAATGGGAACAGTCTATTACATTTTGGCTAAAAGTGACACTTTACTCAGAATTTGAACGGACTTTGTGAAGGGATATGTTATGAGATAATCTATAACTTCTTAAATTTGGTATCTAAAACAGGTATTGTGACTGATAGCAACATATTACATATATAAGCATTACATGTATTCTTAAAACTATGTTAAATGCTATAAAAAGTTCATTATGAAGATGAACTCTTGTAATGAAGCAAACAAATATTTTAGCCTCAATCCCCAATTTTGTGTTAATTTCACTTTTGTAACGAATCAGTTTCTGAGCAGAAGGATGTTGTCACCAAATATTATTGTTATGTATTATTTTTAAAGAAATAATACACCAAATATAAATATTATGTAGATTATAAAAAAGCATGGCAACAATTAATACTCTAATGGAAATTTTAAAGATATGCTGATTCTAAAGTTTCTGATTTTGTTGTTGAATGTTATGTGGCATAAGTACGAAAAACGTGATATTTAATAAATAAAGCTAAATGACAAATAGAAAAGCTGGTTAATAAGAAACTGAATACTGATATCATAAACCGGGAAATGACAGAAAAGAAATATCATTACAAGTACTTTTCATCGGCACTTATTATAATATATATTGCATGGGCCATACCACATTTTCA
Organism: Stegodyphus mimosarum; assembly: GCA_000611955.2. Lineage (NCBI taxonomy): Eukaryota > Metazoa > Arthropoda > Arachnida > Araneae > Eresidae > Stegodyphus > Stegodyphus mimosarum. The sequence goes on along the minus strand of KK120663.1, from coordinate 41,040 downwards.
GCTTTAATAACGTCAGAATACGATGTTCCCATCCAAACGTTCAAATTATAATATCTACCAAACAATCCGCACTTAATGTTTAATATTTTGAAAACTGCATCGCATCTCATCTATAATAACTGTTTAAAGCACCTTGTCTCATCACCTTTGCATAGCTTGGTCTTACAATAATTCACTGCTCAATTAACTGTCCACGTCAAACTAATTTCTTCGTGACATAGAAGATACTTGAAGGCACAACCACGTATTATTTCACGATATCTGGGATCATGTATTGTATGCAGCATACATCAACGAATTCTATTCTGTATATCACGAAGTAGGGTCTGTAGCATATGCTCTGATGGCAGCATCACCATGTAAAATGTCTACGGTACTTAAAGAGACAATAGTTACTTCAGTCTAAGCTACAAACATCCGATCGGCCAGTTTCTCTCGAATTTTCCTCTGAGTTGGCATTCCTCCGCTTGGTTTGTCTTTAGGACGGAGGCCTTCTTGGATGGTTTACCCTTTACCCTTTACCCAAAATATAAACAACTCTTATATGAATGCAGAAATACCATATAGAAAATGGTATTTTTCGGAATTTTCCTACAAGAGTTATTTATAACGAAAAAATCATCATACGTATACAGACACACCAGCAGGCAGACATTATTTTAGAAAGTAGTAAAGGGGAGTTGTGGACCCTAAGTCATGTATATTTCTTGAAAACTCGCTATCGATTTTTTGACGGAAAACATTACCTTTCTTACCTATATAGGCTGACGGGAGGTCAAAAAAGGCGAAATAATTATTTGAACTCAATTGTTTTTATTATTGAAGATATATATTATAAACATGCATGGACATATATCAGAAAATATCTCAATATTTGCCTAAATCAATCAAAAAAGGCAAAGTTATGGAAAAGCACGTTCTTTCATTAAAACAACAATAGCAAAGAACAAAACAAATAACAATAAGCAGCCTTTCTTTATCTGACTAGTCTACAACATTGAAAAGACTTGGTTGTCTATGATACGGTAACTTGACACTTACGTATATTTGATCAGACATAATATTTTCACACGTATGATATTTCTGCACATCACAGATAGGAATATATGATATTTTGTAGCAGTCATAGGAACAATAAACAGCATTACTGGACAGCAGATCTAAAACAGTCACCTTATGAATATTCATCTACAGCTGCTCAGTATAGTGCTTGAGATTTTATAACTTTTTTGGCTATCTTGTAAAACGAGTTTTATCCTCAGTGCAAGATTTAACTAAAAAAATCATGCAGTCTATAATTATTATCGATATTGGCAGTATAGTTATAAGGTTTCTCCTTCAATCTCTTTACTTTCTTTGTGAGCATAAGCTGTGAAACCCTATGTGGAGGACAGTGAGCAAATCTAGGCTATGTCCTTTAGCGTTGAAGAACTACAAAGTCAGAAGGAGGGTTTAAAAGTGACCCTTTAATTCAAATAAATACAACTCTCCAATTTGAGAGTAAGCCACTACTTGGGCTGAACTAAAATAATATGAAATGAGGTGTGTTAACAAATTCAAATCCCTAACTTAGCTTAAGCAGGACGGCGAGGGAAGCTTAACTCTTAGTGAAATGCAATAATGCGAATTTCACTAGCAAACACTGGTAATTGCAAATGCCTGTGAAGGAGAACTTTCAGTAGACAGAGGACATCTTTGCGCGCGCAGCCTTACGGCGATAAATCCAAGGCTCTGTCTTTCCCCTCGTTAACTCCTGCCTTTTAAACTGCTAACAGATATATGCGATTTGCATAAATATCTCGCTCGCGCTAAATTCGGGCAGCAACTGAAACTTTGAGATATCGATAGGAAAGTTCAAAATAAAAATAATTTGGTTAATTAAAATAATGAATGCTACA
>KK120663.1:0-33609 GCA_000611955.2 Stegodyphus mimosarum | reverse complement strand
CTCGTTAACTCCTGCCTCTTAAACTGCTAACAGATATATGCGATTTGCATAAATATCTCGCTCGCGCTAAATTCGGGCAGCAACTGAAACTTTGAGATATCGATAGGAAAGTTCAAACTAAAAATAATTTGGTTAATTAAAATAATGAATGCTACATAGTGTTAATGCAAATGTTAAAGTATTATTTAGAAATGTAATAAAACGGAAATGAAAGATTCAGTGGTTGTACTACGACGCAAAATGAAGCAGTTTTGAAATTCTAGAATACATTTATAAGATAGCCGAAACAGAATTTCTGTTGTCGCAGTCACCTAAATTGAATTCTAGAAGCTGCTTTGATGTTAGGAATTTAATAAGGTTCCGATAGACTGCTTTACAGGGATTATGACTCTGTAGCCAATGTATCAACAACTCAAAATGTGGAGTTATCTCATCACAGAATACAAAGGAAAATGGATGCTACTCTTGCATTACTTGTTTTGCCGGTTTTTAGTAGCTTTCTTTTATACGTAACAATCATAGAATTCTCACCTTTAAGAACCAACTGCTGAAAAGGGAAGACAGTTTTTGAAATGTAGCACATGTAATTTCATGAATGGAATTTCAAACGTAACTCCAGGCAGTTTTTGTATGTTTCGAGGGTGGATTTGGTTAGCTCAATGGAAGAACACAAAGTAGGTATGCTACAGCATATGCTCTGATGCCAAGTAAGAAGAAAGAGCTTTGCAACAAAATTTTTCAAGCTCATAACGGAAAACGTTGTTTGGAATTCGAATTCATTACAATGGATGTTTTTCCCCCAGTGCCACCGTTATAGGATGTAACTAGCTTTTTATAAAATCACTTTGGTAAAGTAATAAACACATTGATATATTGCATCAGGAAAACGAATCTGACTAAATGTCAAAATGTGGGTAGTCTTAATGCATCTTTCTCAGTAACTCGTCCATAAATGCCTGCTTGTAATAGAAGAAAATTGCTCAAGGCTATTTAAAAATTAAGAACATTTTTAGATACTTTGCGAATTAATGACTGGATTATGAAAATATTCCTATGAAAATGTGAAACTGCAACAGGAGAAGTTAAGGATGAACAACATTGAACAAAGGTGAAATCATAAACTCAACAGACGTATCCAAAGACCTAATCCGTAGCTTAAAAAGCTCAAAGAAGGATGAGAATACTGCTATTAAGAAATCGACTGTATAGACTTGAATTTTGCTGGAAGAAAATGGGGGGAAAGAACCTCAGGTGGATAAGAAAATCAAAACTTTCTTAATGTTAACTTTGAGGCTAGGAGCTATATTAAAGTGCCTAAAAAATTTATTATTCATCACAAAATTAGCGTATAACTAAGACTATATTGTTGCGTTATACGGGTTCGTGGATTTGAGAGTATCCGATGAAAACACGATGCAGAACAATAAAAAGCACAATTTATTTACAAGAATCACCATTTACAGCACAGTTCCAAATTTACCTTTAAAACTGTCGAAAATCTACAATAAATACGCTGAAACAATCAGCAACACAGCTTCAGGCTGTAACTGTAAAGGTAGCTTCACGGCAACACTAAACTTATAATAAACACCATGGAACAATCTCCAATACACTGTCAAGCTATACTGTAAAGGTAGCTTCACGGCAAAGCACTATCTCGATTGCTTTCCGTTCACAAAACTCTCGCTTAGCTCAGCGCTCACAGTAAGCAACTATTCTCACAATGCCGGCTCTCAGAAACGCAGGGGTTTATATAGCTTTTCCTTAGGCTCCACACGTTTCGAGAAATATCTCGACAGGAAGTTATTCTAGAAGCTTCCCGATTGGATGATGGGATATCGCCAATTTAGTCGCCAAATCGGCGATAAAGTCGCCAATCTGCCAACCCTACCATACACTATTTTATGGCAACCCTAGTGCTATGCCGGAAAGCTTACATACAGGCGCAACCGCCGAATTTTTCGCAACAATATAATAAAAAAACTGATTGTAATCAGTTTTGTACTTTAAACTCAAGAAACCAGTAAACGCGTGACTTAATTTTTTTTAAGTAACAAAGAGAAGTGATAAGGTTTAAACACGCTAGTAGTTTGCTGTGTCAAGCCGAATTTTGGATGAAAGCCGAAGAGAAATTTTAGATGCTCCTTGAGACACCAATTATTTTTTTCACAAATATCAGTTCAACGCATGCATGATATAAATATGTTGCTAAGATTTTTATTTACGCATCCCAATAGCCAGAAATTTTGCGGAAGTAAATTACTAAACAAAGTCTCCATTCCAAGTTAATCAAAGGCTAAACAAGGAAAACACTTTTGGTTGTAAGTGTCACTGAATTATAAAACAATACGTTAATCAATGAATATTGTTTGTGATTAAACGCAGAGCGCGGAAATGCCATATACCTGTGATATAACTAACTGCCTTGCTCCGTATCCCCCCTACAAGGTTGACCCCTCGACAAGGGTTCCCAATAAACGCCCTTGACAAACAGTAAGGTTTGAAAATGCCGGTTTTCACCAGTAGCTATATCTATCGACTAACAGGAGGTATGAAACTTGGGAATAGTAGAATGAACAACCAGGGCAGAGCTACATCGGTTGCAAGTAAATTTCTCCAGTGTTGACTCATTACTGCAATGTCTGGAAAATTAAATTAACTTACTACACTTACACGTATACAGCCTGAGTAAAAACTTTAAGGCCAGTAAAAATTTTTGAGAAAATGAAAACATTTAAACTGAGAAATTAAAATACCATTTGATTGATAATTATTGAGCTTAAATAAAAGTAAAAAAAGTAGAAAAATTAATTTGCAAATATTTTATTATTAGAAAATATTACAGAACACACAGATGAATATTTGAGCCTGAGTAAAAACTTTAAGGCCAACATAGAAAATAACATATAAGAAAAAAATTACAAATTCTTAGAAGGTTGTGTAGGAGCCATTTCTTCGAATTACTTCAAATATTCTTATTTTCATGGATGAAACCAGTTTTGGACAAAGGGTGGGGTCGGTTTTATACCATTCATCTTCGATAGTAGATTTCAGCTCTGTTGTTGATGTAAAATGTCTCCCATTTGCATAAACTCTTCTTGCTAAGTCCCCCCAAAGGTTCTCGATTGGGTTGAGGTCAGGTGATCTAGCTGGCCATTTAACAGTTTCAACATTGTTGACTTGGAACCAATTTTTTGTGCTGTTACTCGAATGGATCGATGCATTGTCTTGCTGATATTTCCACTTTTCTCCAGCAAGACATTCAGCATTTGACAAAAGATGATTTGTTAGGACATTTTGGTATCCTCGTGAATTCATTCTACCTGAAACGAATGCAATTGAGCCCACACCATTGCAAGCAAAACAGCCCCAAGTCATGACAGACCCTCCACCTAATTGGCGCTTGGAGAATATTTCTTTTTCATTTTTTATATCATGCCAGTAGAAATTCCAGCCATCTGGTCCATCCAAATTCCATTTTTTTTCGTCAGAAAAAATAATTTCTATCCATTGGTTGTCCCAGGTCATGACTTTCTGGCCAAAGTTCAAATGCTCTATTTTGTGTCTCTGTAGTAACTGAGGCTTAGTCAATTTTGCTGTGTAAGTGAACCTTCCAGACCTTCTAATTGTGTTATAAATCGTTTTTTGACAAACTTTTAAACCTGTCGTCGAAATCAGTTTCCTGGTTGAGTACTTTTCAGTAGATACAAGTTGGCAAACTCTTCTTTCATCACGCGAGGGCAAAGCTTTAGCTCTTCCCCCAGTATTCTTTTTACCATAATCGTCTTTCAATTTTAAAAAATTGTTGACTACAGTCTTTGATCTTCCTATCTTTATCGCAATAGCACGACTACTCATTCCTGTTGAAGACAAAGCTTCGATCTCTCCTCTTTCACGATCAGTTAATTTCGTTCCCTTCGCCATCTTCACAAAGATCACCAATACTTCGAAGAAACGTATGACAAATGTGAAAATTGCAGCGGTGTCACAAGCTAGTAGTTGCAATGGTAATTACACGATTATATTATATTTATTTTTAAAAAATAAGTGGTGGCCTTAAAGTTTTTACTCAAGCAGAAATACTAACTTTGTAAATAACGACATGTTTCTCATAATTATGTATTTACAAATTATGTTTATAGCATTTATTTCTTATCAATAAACTTTAATAATTAACATTATTTGAATCCCTTTTATTTCATTTTACATTTTCTCAAAAATTTTTACTGGCCTTAAAGTTTTTACTCAGGCTGTAGACAAATGAATTTTAGTTTAGATTAACGAGTAGAATACGAAGCGTGTGCAAGACAACTACTTAACATCATAGTTCATATTCCAAACACTTGAAGGATAAAGAGCATGATACACAAATTGAAAACTATTTTGATTATTTTGTTCCAATATATCCATTTCTGAATACTGCAACTATCTCTTCATTATTTGGTACTTTAGATTAAAAATTAGAAATATCCGTTTTTTCCAAACATATGCAAATTTTATTATATAATAAAAATAAAATATTAAAGAATTCTGGCATTATAACTATTGCGCTATTTTCTTTTGTACTGATTTGTATGCATTAAATATAACATGTACTAAATATATGGTATTAAATATTGCATTAAATATATAGTTCCTTAAATATATACTGCATTAAGCTTACTATAATACAATAATATAGACATCATTTAGAATCCAAGTATATAATAAAAATAAAATATTAAAGAATTCTGGCATTATAACTATTGCGCTATTTTCTTTTGTACTGATTTGTATGCATTAAATATAACATGTACTAAATATATGGTATTAAATATTGCATTAAATATATAGTTCCTTAAATATATACTGCATTAAGCTTACTATAATACAATAATATAGACATCATTTAGAATCCAAGAAAGGCCTGAAATCATATATAAAAAATGAATAAGGAGTTTTAAAGATGCCACAATTATGGCGAAGGCTGAATTATAATAATTTTAAAATTGTAAAAAGGAACTCAATTCGCATGCCGTTTTAGAACATTTACTTTGATATCATCACGCTTAACACTGCAGTCCCCAAACAAGACTAAAATATCATGTTTTCAAATCTGAATTCTATAGCAAATTTCTTTACAGAAACACTCTAAGCAGGAAGGTAGTATTTTCTTGGAAATGAATCTTCCTGTGACTGTCCTTGAATTTCCAGCATTTAAATGCAAAATCTGAATAGAATTCCTACATTACACAGTTTTTATTTTTTAAATTCCCAGCGATGATATTATGTTTGATGACAAAAGTTAAATTAAAGTTATTTTGAAAACTTCCATCGTTAGCATTGATTTTACAGAAAGAAAGAAAATACTCATTTTTATAAAACCTGGTAGAGACATAAGTTTTTTTTTTGAAAGCAGGAGTCATGAAAAATGAGCAATGCCCTTGCCGGGACTCGAACCTCGGTGCCCTCGAATACGCGCCGAGTGTGTTGACCATTACACAACGAAGGCATGCTAAGAAGGCAGGAGGAATACCTTATAACTTTTGCGAAATGCCCAGCTTCGGTAAAATAGCTTCCCTGCAAAGCGGATTTAGGGTTGCCAGAAAGTGGCAAGGAAAGGCATAGTTGCCAGATTTGGCGGAAAATCAAACATTTGTGACTTTGCCGACAAAACTGGCGATATGCCATAGACGGAACGAGAACATTCTAGAACTAATTCTTACCGGTTTTCTTTGGAATATTTTCGAAAGCAGATCAAAAGCTATATAAACTCTGCCTGTATGCGGAGCAGCAGTTTATTGTGAAGAGTATCAGCAGTATGCTGAATTCAGTAGTAGTATCTTGAATTCAAAAATTAGCTTGAGAGCTGTCGACAGAGTCGGGATGTGTACTTTAGTGCTTTGCCGTGAAGGTGTCTTTACCGTTATAGCCTGATAGCCTGTAGGCTGTGTTGCTGATGGCTTCAGTGTGTTTATCGTAGTTTTTCGACGCCTGTAACCCGTCTTTTGAACTGCTCTTTGTAATACTGACGAATAAATTGTGTTTTGATTCTTTACCAAGTGTTGTCATTAATCACTCCAAATCCACGAACCTGTAGAACACAACAGTACCAACCTCAGTTAGGTGAAATTTCCTGATTTTAAATTTATAAGAAAAACAAGGTTTATAAGATAGTATGAAAACATTTTTTTTTCTAAACCATTTAAAAGTTTGCATATAATCTGAAAACGTCACAAATATCATTGTCCAATAACATTTAAAAAGAAATCTAATTTTTAGATGCATCATCTCTTTTTAAAGCTTCAACTACATAATTAACTTATTTTCTAAGCCGTATTGTTACATTTTGAAACTATGTAACTTAATATAAAAAAGGTAGAGTGATGCCAAATTTATCCTGTTGGAGATATTTGCATAATAGTGATATTTCCAAGGAAACATAAAATTCTTACATCATTTGCATCATTGGCTAAAGTCTTTTCATAAGTTCCTTTTCATGAAATGTTTTGTTTCAGGCCTTGTACAATTTAATCATAAAAATGCTTTCTCCTAAGCGTCATAATGCATACTTCCGAAGTGCATGCCATTAACATTAAACCACCTTCCAACTATTTTAAATGAAAGAGCTGCGAGATAAATGAATTGAGGAGTTCCTGGAGAGCATATCGCGCCATTTTTCTGTTTCCGAACTCATTTCTTCAGAACTGTCAGTTCGCCCTTCAAGGGAAGAAAAAACACACATTCTTCTTTCAGCTCAATAATTCTCTCAACGCAACTATGTTGTCTTATTCCACTTGTGCCAGCGAGTCAATAAAGCTCAAAAATTTCAAATAACGGAAATGCAAACAACAGCGAAGGATTTTGACGCATTAACTTGAAGGAAATAAGAAAGAGAATGCGTTGGATTTCAAGACTGTATCTTCGTGTTTGCTTTACCAGTCTTGAGTTTTGATTAATGGGGAAGATTTTATATAAGTATATCAGGACTCAGAAAGGGGTAAATATTGTTTTTGTCCAATGAATCTTAATTGAAGTAAAACTATTTGCGTTTTGCTAACTTAATTGTGATGGAAAGAAATTAAATTTCTGTAAATTAAACATTTACTCAAACGGAGTTTGCATTAAGATATTTGAATTTTTATTGTGGAAGTACTTCTAATCTGAATGATTCATTAAAAGAATTTATTTCTATTATTCTAATGTATTATTGATTTAAAGATAATGCTTGTCTGAACTTCAAAATTTTATTAATTTTACAGAATATTTCATTATGTATAGAAGACGTCGTGATAAATTGTAGATGAAAGATAATAGAAAAATTTTAGGGTTATTTCTTATTTCCTATTTTTCAGTTTCATTTCACAAAGTACGGCTAAGCTTAATAATTTTTCATATGGCAGTTATATTTGTTTACATTTGAAACTTAGTAGAATAGTGGATCTGCTGCCAATTGAGAGAAACTAAGCTTCGCAACAACAAAGATAACACCTTCTGTTATTATTGCGAATTAAATAATGCTTAATTCATTCTGGAATTTATTGGAGGAAATAAGTGTTTAAGATTTACTTCGTAATTTTTAATATAGATATTTTGAGTTTTTATATATATTTTTGCCTTGCCTCGAAACGAGAATTGAACTATCTGAATGAGAAATACGGAATCGTCTGTGAAAAAATGTTTCTTTTTTTCGTTTGTTTAATTTCTTTAATACATCGCTTTAGGTTTATCATAGTACTTGAATAGAACATGTAGCAACGATTAGATAATTATTCAGATGATACATATAATTTTTGTTGCATCCTGAGTTATAAAATGAATGAGATGTAACTCTGTTAAACGAACCTAGAGCCAGAGTGTCGCTATGGTAAACAAATTTAGTGAATTTTAAAGAGTGCATTTACAGTGTCTCACAAAAGTGAGGGGACATTTGTGCTTCACAAAAGGAAACTGTAGTAAAATAAATTAAAACAACATGTAAAAAGTTTTGTGTGTGTGTTTCATACTTAAATTTAGTAACAATTATTACATAACAAACATTTTCTCAAAATATTGAAATATTAATTTAATAAAAATACAATTGTTTAGAAAGGAGCAAAAAATGGCTCACATAAGTGATGGGACACTTACTTTTCCATCAAATATTTATCCAAAAATTTTACTTTTTAAAAGGTTTTAATATTTTATTAGATTTCCTTTTACTTTTAAAACATGATTTAATCTTCTTGGGATGGATTCGAGTAATTTTTTTGTGATTTCTGGAGTGATTTTACCCCATTCTTCTTGAAGCATCAATTTTAATTGCTGTTTTGAAGAAATGGTGTGTATTGCGAATTCTGGATTCAATTCTTGCCAAATATTCTCTATGGGATTTAAGTCTGGAGATTGTGGTGGTGTTTTTATTATTTCAGGACAGTTATACAGTAGCCAGAGTCCAACGTTCAAAGCAGCGTGCTTGGGGTCATTGTCCTGGTAGAATTTTAAATCGTTATGAAGGTTTAATTTTCGTACTGAAGATTTCAAATTTTGATTTAATATGCCAATATACTTGTACTGATCCATTATACTGTCAATAAAAACAAGATTACCAACTCCAGCGCACGACACACCCCCATTTCTCCACACCAAGATTCTACCGTCAGAACCAAATATATTAAATTTACTCTCATCAGCAAATATAACTTCATTCCAGTAATCAGAATTCTTATTTATGTTGGATTTTGCGAAAGCCAGTCTGAGTTTTCTATTCTTTTCATTTACGAAGAATTTTTTCCTGGCTGCTCTACCGTTATATCCAGCAGATCGAATTACTCTTCTAATAGTCTCAGGATTAACAATTACTCCATATAATGCTTGTAAATCAGCAGTAACTTTAGGAGCACTCAATCTTGGATTTTTTTTAATATTTCGAACGATAATTCGCTTTATTCTATTGGATAGTTTTGATGGTCAGCCAGGTCTTTTTTTATCTTGAATCATATGATTCTTTTTATATCGTTTAATGATATTGGAAACAGTTGAATGACTCAAGTTAACTGTTTCAGCAGTTTCTCTAATAGATTTTCCACGTTCAATATGCAAATTATTAACTAATTTTCGAATTTTAGGCAAAGTTTCTTTTCGTTTAGCATTCATAGCTGCACAGAGCTAAAAAACACAAAAATTCCAAAACAAACTGGAGAGAAATAATGCAGACGATTTTATAAATTATTGCCGATTGCTTTTGAGTAAAAATAAAAACCCCAGAAAATATTTTTATTGCTTACTTTAGACGATTTTTGTTGCATAGTCTAATGGTGTGCCATCACTTATGTGAGCCATTTTTTGCTCCGTTCTAAACAATTGTATTTTTATTAAATTAATATTTTAATATTTTGAGAAAATATTTGTTATGTAATAATTGTTACTAAATTTAAGTATGAAACACACCCACAAAAAATTTTTACTTGTTTTTTCAATTTATTTTATTACAGTTTCCTTTTGTAAAGCACAAGTGTCCCATCGTTTTTGTGAGACACTGTATTGTATTGTGGCTTATGCATTATCGACGAAGTAAATTTAATTCAATCCAATAAGTTTAAATGAAATGCAAAATGCGTATAATTTAATATTTCGTACAAGGGAGTCATGTGGTGTACACATCAGATTTTTCTTTAAATTAATTTAACATTTACTGTTGGGGAAGTGAGTAAATTTCCGTTTAACGCATTTAATAAATATTATAGAGATAAAAATCTTTTAAGCTGCACAAAATAAAACAGAAAATGTACTGTTTACAAAAATTTAACAACGAAATAATTGTTTTACGAAACACTCGACCAGTCCTAATTCAACTGAAATAAAATAATAAAACAAATTTTCTTTTTCGTAAGATCTTAAATCCAAACACCACATTACTTTTAATTTAATGAAATAAAGATAAAAAATAAAATTTAATTTCGTTAGAAGAAATACAAACGCAATAATTTATTGAAATTGAACTGATATATTTTTTTACCGACAGAAGATCATAAAATTAAAAGTATGATACATATCACTAAATTTTACGGTAAGAATATTTAGTAGATTTAATTTTTATGAAAACTTCAAACAGTTTGTTTGGAAACAGCAAAAGCATTTTTAGCATTAGTTATAATACATTACAATCATATTTTACTGCGTTATTTTTATATAATTTTATGGATGAAACGAATTAAAAGCACGTTAACAAATCTACCAAAAAAAAAAAAGGAAGGGATTAATTTTACTTGATGTGGGAAGAAAAACAAGCGATCCGGGAAATAACAATTCTTCAGCACTTTCATCTCTGTAATCATTTCACAAAAGTTAATTCTATTTTAAAAAATGAAACGGCTCTGATTCTGGAGTTTAGAGGAATTTAATTTTTTAAACCGTGTAAATGATTGTTTAGAATTCTACAGAACGTAATCCTATCATAAGAATAATGTTACTAAATTTTTTAAATTGCTTAATTCAAGCAGTTTACTACGAAGAAGCAATTTTCTAAATAGATATTAATAAATAGAATAAGATAAAGAAACAACACCGTGTTTGGAGTAGATTTTAGTTGAGACTTATCGATTTCGAAGGAAAGCAGGTACGGATCCCTTTTTATTAGGAGCAAAGAAATCTTCAGGCAGATTTCTGCCCACAGATTTCTTCGCCAAATGTGAATCTGCCAGCAGATTGTTTTGTTCCTGATGAACATGGACCTATATTTGTTTTCTCTCGTTTTCGATCGAGTCTTAACTAAAGTCTACACAAAATACAAGGTTATTGATTTCTCTAGTTTTTTGTTTTACTCTTAATAGAGACTTTGACATTTTGGAACTAGAAGAAGCTATTGATTTGCTAAAGACAGGAAAAGTCGAGGCCCAGATAATATATATCTAGAGGTTATTAAATATCTAAAATACAATGCTCGAATGTTCCTTCTATCTATGTTTAATCATGGTTGGAACTCTTATATACTCATCTGAATCATAGGTATCTTATGTTAGTCAAGTCATTAAAGATTTTTTAGACTATCGTTAGTCTGTTCTGGAAACATTTATAGACTTTGAATCAGCTTACGATAAATTAAGAAGACTACGTACTATTCAGAAATTACAGAACTTGGTAATAAATGACAGGATGTTTCTATGGATTAAGAATTTTTTACAAGTGCGTTTTTCTACTGTTAGACATGGCTGTAACATTTCTAGATTTAAACAGACTGCAACTGTCCTTCCGCAGGAAACAGTCATCAGCCCAGTTCTTTTAATATTTTCATTAACGATTTACCGAACATTCTGGCACCGAGGGTGGATTCTGCCCTTTTTCCTGACGATTTGGTTATCTAGAGTAGTGCTTCTAAGAAGAGGCAGGCTGATTTAAATGAGACTCTTAATCTTGCTTTGATAGAGCTGGAATATTGGCGCTTAAAATGGTATGAGAGTAAATCATGATAAGAGATTAGTGCCCGTTCTTCACTCTGAACTTCAACATAATGATTTGAGTAAATATTTGGGTTGTATTCTCTATCCAAGCTTAAATTGGAGAAAACATGTGGAACATTTGAAAAATAAAGCCGTAAGAAGACTCTCTGTCTTAAAACGTCTGGCTGACTCAATGTGGGGCTGCGACAGAGAGACATCGATGAGTACTTCCAAATTACGCATTCAACCAATTATTGGTTATTGTAGCGAGATCCTCCTCACGGCTGCGGAGAATGTAGTCCAGATCCTCGAATTCCTCCAGAACCAGGCGTTACGCATAATTACTGGGGCAATGAGATCTATTCCTATTCTTGCAATATTGCTTTTAACCGGTTTGGAATCTGTTCATGATTTTTGTTAAGAGAAAAGCGTTTCTATTATACCAGAATATACCTATGGTGTGTTTGCCGTACAACCCTTTTTGAAGGAACCAAACTAATGAAATTTCAAGAAATCTTAAAGCTCAAATTGGCTTTATCCAGGTTGCTCAGACAGTCTGATGCTTTGGAACTGAACAGATATTATCTAATTTTACCTCTCCATTGTCCCTTGGACTTTTCGAATCTGCATATAAATCTTGATCTTATACAAAGAGCTGTTAAAAAAATGATCGATTTACAATTAAGATCTATTACAATGAAAAATACTGGGGTTCACTATCCTCAAAATGAGTGGTTGGGTGTCTATACTGATGGCACTATACTAGAGTGAGCGTGCGGTACTGGAAGCAAGTATCCATAGCGAGCATTTTGGTTTCTACTTACTAATGGGCCTTCTTACTACTGCCTTTGTTGGGGAAATAGAAGCCATTGCCACTCGTTTGTAAAAGCAGTCACATTGTCAAGTTCCAAAAGTGCGCTTCACGCCCTTCTGAATAATCAATATAGCTCCCAAAGAATCTTACAATGTAGGTCTTTGCTCAAGGCAATGACACGCAGAATTTTTTTCCAGTGGATTTCAGACCACTGCGGAATTATGGGCAACGAAAAAGCTGATACATTGGCTAAGAAAGGAGCTTTGATAATGCAGCGCATTAATCAACCACTCTCTTTTCATACGACTAAATTTTTTGTTAACCTTACTCTTAAAAAAATTCTTAAACGGGATAGGACTCAACCAGCTATGGATTCGAGATAGAGGATTCTGGGAGAAGAGACAACTTTCATTCCTAGTTTTCCAAGAAAGACAGCGGTAGCTCTATTTAGACGTCTGGCAGGACATGACTGTTTGCGAGACCACCTCACAGTAAACTGGAGTGGTGGGTTGCCCAAGCTCTGTTTCGTGGGACTCCAATCAGTCTATGATTTTTTAACAGTTAAATAATTGTATTGCAGTTTCTCGGTATGAGGATATTGTTAAAAAGTACTAGAGAGCCCATGAACTACTGGCTTAAGCTCTAATGTTTGGCAGTTGTAAAATAAATAAAAAAAGTTTTACTCTGGCAGGTTTCTTTTCTCTCCAGATATTTCTAGTTTTGGGAGAAGTTAGCTTTACTGCTAGATAAAAAGTGTTGAATTTTATTTAAACAATTCTCAAAACGGATCACTTAAATCTTAAAAACCATTGAATCCTTGGTGGATTTAATTCAATAGCCTGTGGCTTTACATTGAAACTGTATTTTGTAAGTAGTTGACAAATATAATGAATATTTTTTACTTTGTTTTTCAAACTATAACTGGCCTACCAGCGACCGAGAGTTGAACGCCGGTAGTTCCGAACTGGGTTCGATTCCAGGCGAACAGACTGACTGCATGGGAATTTTTTTGGATTTCCCCTTGCGTAAGGTGTCTACGAGGCAGATTCCTTTAGAAAGTTCTCCATGGAGTCATCCCCTTCCTTACGTAGGTAGCTCTAGTGGGCTGTAACCAACTAAAAACAAACCAAATCAACCAAATTATAACTATCAAGAGCATTGTATACATCTTTGTAGACTCCAATCAGCATTTTTCTCCTTTTCTTGTTTCCTTTTAAAGATATCATAAAAAGAACAAAATATTGTTTCCGCTATATTTTTTCAGGTGAAACAGCATATTTGTCAATAACTGTATTACATTTCCCCGAGCTTTTGTAATGTAAATATTTACCCCATTTAGCTGGCAATTAAAAGATCGATGGTTCAAATTTCGGCCAAAATGTCACTGATTTTTCACACTTTAGAAAATCTTTACAATATCTGCTTTGCGTACGGTTTCCGGAAATACAGATTTTTCATGGCGCCAGTTGGATGTAGTATTTCGCTATCTCTGTTAGCAGGCAAACAGTCTTAGCAGACAAAGGTTAACATTCACATTTTCTTGACACTATTTTATTTACCTATTTAGTAAACTTTGCACTAAAGTTTTATTCTTATTATCGTTCGTCTGTATTGTATTCTAAAAGAATATATGAGATAAAACCAAAGACTTTAAAATTATGATATCGTAAAAAATGTTAAGGTCTAACTTTTCTTCAAAACCAGAAATATATAAATGGGAAGATAAAGAAGAAAATATAGCTAAGTACCAAAGAATTCCTTCAACTTGCTTTTCAATATTTCAAAAAAGGGGAAATCAAATGTCTATTTATTTTCAAAATCAAAAGAAGATAGTTCAAGGAAATAAGTTCAGCTCTCTTCCCTGATACTGAAGAACTTTCGTGTCACTGCTTTATAGCAGACAAGACTCAAAATTTCCCATTACTAAGCCAATACTTGAATCAAAGATTCGAAATTTAAATGCACAGTCAGGATATACAAATTCTGTTCCTAATGCAGAATATTACTGTATGTTATATAAGGTATTTCTCCCGCATTCTTGGCATGCCTTCGTGGTGTAGTGGTTAGCACGTTCGGCGCGTATTTGAGACGTCCGTGATTCAAGTTCCGGCTAGGGCATTGCTCATTTTTCATCTCTCCTGCTTTCCAAATAACCTAATGACTCTACAGTGGCTCTCCAACTAAAAGGTGATGAATAATAATTCTTCACCACAAAGATTTGGGGATTGGGTCCTCTAATCCTCAGTCGCCCTTTAAAAGGGGAAGTATATGAGGTATTTCTCCCGCCTTCTATGCATGCCTTCGTAGTGTAGTGGTCAGCGCGTTTGGCGAGTATTCGAGAGGTCTGTGGTTCGAGTCCCGGTGAGGGCAATGCTCATTTTTCACATCTCTTGCTTCCAAAAAATCCTAATGTCTCTACAAGGTACACAGTTTGAAACTTTCTTAATAGAAATAATTTTCAGGATGTTTCTAACATGCTACCGTTTTTCAGCAATTGAATAATAATTCAAAAACCATTCTCGATTCATTAAATATTTGTATATTCCGTTGCAAACTGAAATTACATCATTGGAGAATTCCGTTCAACTGTATCTTCTACATTGTTGTTGCATTAACACACTGTTATTATTAAACAATAAGAAGGTCTTATTTTATCTTTAAAATTAGGATTTAAACAAATCGCAAATGCTGCTTTTTGATGACTTGGAGAAAATCAGCTAGAGGGCGCAGTTCTGATAAAAATTAATTAACTTGGGATTTTGATATCGAAAATTCTGGTTTGGGATATTCAGAATGATTAATGATCTCAACAAATATAAAATCTCTTCTTTTCCATGGTAATATTTTGCTTTTCAATATAATTTACTCAATTCAGGGTATATTAGCTATCCGAGACATTTTATGTATATAAATGTATGTATTTCAACTTCCTAATAAGATTTCAATCGTTAGGTAAGCAATCTCATTATATTTAAAAGCTACTCCTTACTCATGATTTTTGATTTCGAATTCAATTTAGTTAATTATGCAAAAAAGAATAATTTCTTTTGGAAAATTAGTAACAAAAAATAAGCCTATTCAGAGTTATTTTCGAATGAAGGAAGTAAAGCGTTGTGTAAATCCACTAATGATGGAATGCCATTAGTGCTGTTTTAGAAACAGTGTATGCTAATAGCGAATTATCGAAATTCGAATTGCGTAACTTTATATCCATGCCAATGGACTCACGTCGCTAAATGAATCAAAGATATTTTTTTAAATAATCATATTCATGGATGGAACTATAGTAAGCCATCATTAAAATGCATTCTAAATCAATTAGAAGAAAAGATTGTTTTTCAGTATTCAAACCTTTTTTATCCTCTATTAATAAAAAAAAAACTAAAAACTTCTTCTCCAGCAAAAGCCCTTTAAAAACAGTGGCTTTGAACCAAAGTAAAAGCTAATTTCATCCAAACCCTACGAGATTTTTGTTTCGAAACTTATTTTTTAGCAATTTTTTTTTCTATTTGCTTGAATATTCTTTCCGCATTTCTTCGCCTGAAACGTTTGTGCTGCGTTTTTTCCTCTTTAATCTTACCGTAATGAGAGGTAAAAGCTGTTCTATCGGCGCAAGAATCGATACAGAATAAATCGTTATTTTCATCTGTCATCAGGGAATTAAAAAGAACACCAAGTTGAAGTTCTTTCACCGAAGCAAACGATTTTTCTCATCGCATACTGTTTTCTTTTCCTTAAGAATCAGCCAGAACTCCAAGCGAAATTTCTTCGCCATTAAAGTCCACGGTAAAAATATGAAATTTCTAAGTTTTTAAATTAATCCTGATATCTTTCGAATTCCCATAACATGAATAATAAAGAGTAATATTGTTTTAGCAGTGTTAAAATATTGCTGACTTGAAACAAAATTAAATTTACATATACAATTCTTGCTTTAGCGCTTTCGAACAAATGAATACTTCATTCTGAAAACATATTTTTATTCTTCATCTGTTAACGTCTTAGTAATAGGCTTCGAGATTTTAAACAATTAGTTTTAGCATAATGGAA
Organism: Stegodyphus mimosarum; assembly: GCA_000611955.2. Lineage (NCBI taxonomy): Eukaryota > Metazoa > Arthropoda > Arachnida > Araneae > Eresidae > Stegodyphus > Stegodyphus mimosarum. The sequence continues at coordinate 17,349 of KK120663.1, read as the reverse complement.
AACGCTGCCAGTAGTTAAAATAAACCACCCACGGTTGCAGACGATTCTGGTCTTTCAGAGAGGCGACCATTTTACTGTTTAATATCGATGTCTATGTAGTGTATTTTTCAAATGTGACGTTCATTTTTGGAGATAGTTTGTAAACAGGAGGTGATGACAAGCACTTTTGTCTATTCCAATACATATTGCACTAATTTGATGGAAGACTCTTAGTAATTATTAGTAGAAGTTGTGAATTTTGTTGTTAACATAACGATTAATAAAGCATAGAAATTACCATCATTGCAATATTTATTTTCCATTAGTTTCATCATTTTTTGTTAGCCTTTGATTGCTTACATTTTGTGAAGAATCAAAATATATATCTCATGTAAATTTAAACACAGTGTCTCACAAAAGTGTTCGCACACTTTGAGAATTTGCAGAAAAAGCTCTATAACCCAGAAATGAATTCGAATTTAAAGGCCAATATTTTTTCATATACTCTCTATGTGATTTTGAATAAAACCAAACGTTTTAAATTTTAATATTGACTTAACTTTCTTCTTCTGAAATTCAAACTGTAAGGTGGCATAGATAAAATACGCCACAAAAGTGATCAAAGACCAAAACATTTTCGTAAAATTTCATAAATGACATTATCGTCTACCACTTGCTTTTGCATTTTGGTCGTGTTTAGAAAATTGTTTGGCTTTAATTTTTGCTTGCTTACTTCGTTATATTTTATTTAATGTATAAAGATGGCTCGTAAGGAAACAAAGAAAAGCATTCGAAAATTGGTCATTTTTACTTCCTTTTACGAGTAAAAAGGGAAGTATTGAAATCACGAAAAACTTCGGGTATCATATTTCAACGAAAATATCTATTTTGATCACTATTGAATGTTTTTAAGTGACATTCGTACGTAAGAACATAATAAAGAACCTTTACACCAAAAAATTATCAAACTGATTTAAAATAAATTCTGAAGAGACGTATTTGTGGCGTCTGTGCGTACGAACAAATGTATGCATGTATCTCGCATAACTCAAAAACGAGTAGCCTCAAAATGTTGCAATTTTGTATATATGACTGCTATAACATCTAGATGTGCACCTCCTGTTTCGGTTGCAATCGGCCGCACCGAACATATATAAATATATATATCCACTCTGTTACGCGGCTGTATACAATGCAGGACTTCTTTTTACGAAATATTAAATTATACTCTTTTTTTCTTTTGCATTTCATTTAAACTTCTCGGATTGAATTAAATCTACTTCGGCGATAGCCTATAAACTACAACAGAATAAATGCACTCTTTAAAATTCACTGTATTTGTTTACTATAGCGACAGTCTGGCGCTAGGTTCACTTAATAGAGTTACATCTCATTCATTTATAACTCAGAATGCTAAAAAATTATGTATATCATCTGAAGAATTATCTAATCTTTGCCACATGTTCTATTCAAATATTATAATAAATCTGAAACCATGTATAAAAGAAATTTAAGAAAAAAAAAAGGAAAGATGAAACAGTTTTTCACAGACGATTCAGTATTCGCATTTAATTAATTCAGTTCTCACTTCGCGGCAAGGCAAAAATGCATAAACCCTCAGAATATCCATATTAAAAATTACGAAGTAAATTCTAAACACTTATTTCCTCGAATAAATTCCAGAATGGATTAAGCATGATTTAATTTCGCAATAATAAAAGAAGGTGTTATCTTTGTTGTTGCAAAACTTAGTTTCTCTAGATTGGCAACAGATCCACTATTCTCTAAGTTTCAAACGTAAACAAATATGGCTGCTATGGTAAAAATTATTAGGCTTAGCCGCACTTCAACGATATTTAAATTGTTGATAATTCTACAAATATTGCATGCAGATTCACTAAAGGCATAAAAATCTTTACCGGAAGATAAGAAGAATGTAAGTCAATCGTTTTTAAAGCAAAAAATACGCGATTTACCAACACATAAGAATAAAAAAAAATGAACTCACTGAGCCGAGTAGCAGAGTGGGTATATATATATATATATATATATATATATATGCTTTTGGTGCGGTAGATTACAACTAAAAAGGGAGGTGCATATCTACATGCTATAGCAGTCCTATATGCAAAATTTCAACGTTTGGAGGTTACTCGTTTTTAAATTATGTGAGATACATGGATACATACATACATACGTACAGACACCATCAGAAAATCTCTTGTGAATCCATAATAAATCTGTTTCATAATTCGTTTGCGGAAACAGAGGCCTTTATTCTTTTTACGTACAGATGTCATGCAAAAACATCGTTAAATTGTATGGTACCTGGAATTTTTCGTGATTACAAATTTCCTTTACTTCATATAAGGAAGTAAAAATAAACAGGTTATGAACATTTTCTAAGTGCGACAAAACTTGAAAATGTATAATGAAGACCTGTTCTGTTTCTCTTATTTATAAAAGGTTTCTTTGATGCTTACAGAAAAGACAACACCTGATGGCGTTTCTATTTTGATAAAGTTTGCAAACTCGGCAAAAATTACTAGGAATTACCTTCAGCACGAATGGTAGGTGCTCATTGGCCAATCTGGTTCGTTTTTTAGATTTATTAATTTTCAAAAGCGGAACAAATTGTTGGAATATAAATCTACGCCCCAACACAGCAATCTCTCCTATTGCAAACGCTGTAACTGAGATTATTTATTTTTTGAAAATTACAAAAAGACTTGAATCAAATATGTATCTTCAGGCCTTGGAATGTAATTTAAAGTAAATTAATTAAATTCCCATTTGTAGAATTTCTGAAGCATTATATGAATTTGTTTTAATGGTAATAAAGATAATGCATAACTGGATTCCAAATCATTAAAGATTAAACTTTTCTTTAAATCCTTGTCATAATAATAGTAATTAATTTACAGGAGATACACAAACCACATTCAGTAGTTTGAAGGGCCGTCAGTCTGGTATACATGAATAATTCAAGAACTGTAATATTTGCAGTAGACTCTTCAGATAGTCAAGAAGAAGAGAAGCCTTCGAAAAATGTAATGAATATCAATGTAAAAATTCCGCATAAAAAGCTCCTGCTGCATTAAAAATTTATCTTAGTCCAAAATGTGAAAGGTCGGTGTGCTTGCCATTCTTTTTCAGGCGAAGTTTACGATCACAGTCCTGCATGCATGCTTTTTACTTCCTTGTTCAAAGTAAAAAGAAAGTATTGTAATCGCGAAAAATTTCGGGTATCATATTTCAACGAAAATACCTATTATTCGTACGTAAGAACAGATTAAAAGGACTCTTTTTCGCCAAAAAAATTATAAAAATGATTTAAAATGGATTCTGAAGAGAATTTTTCGTAGCGTCTGTGTATACACTCCTATGTACGAACGTACTTACGTATGTATATATGTATCTCACATAGCTCAAAAACGAGAGCCTCAAAACGTTGAAATTTTGCATATAGGACTGCTATAACATGCAGATGTGCACCTCCGATTTTGGTTGCTATCGGCCGCACCAAAGTATGTAAATTTATGTGTATATATATATATATATATCCACTCTGTTACTCGGCTCAGTGAGCTCAGCTTTTTTATTCTTATATATTGGTAAATTGTGCATCTTGTGTCTTAAAATGATTCAGTTATGTTGTTATTATATCTTCAGTTAAGGTTTATATGCGTTTAGTAAATATGCATGCAAGATTTGCAGAAGTATCAGTAATTTAAAAGTTGTTTCAATGCAGCTAAGCCTAATCATTTTCCTCATGGCGGACATATTTGTTTACATTTGAAACTTAAGAGAATATTGTATTTGTTGCCAATCAAGAGAAACTAAGCTTCGCAACAACAAATATAATGACTTCTTTTATTATTGCGAATTAAATCATGCTTAGTCCAATGTTGAATTTATTCGAGGAAATAATTGTTTAAGATTTACTCCGTAATTTTTAATATAGATATTTTGAGTTGTTATGTGCTTTTGCCTTGTCGAGAAGTGAGAACTTAATTAATTAAATGAGAAATACTGAGTTGGCTGTGAAAAAATGGTTTTTTTTCGTTTGTTTAATTTCTTTTACACATCGTTTTAGATTTATTATAGTATTTGAATAGAACATGTGTCGACGATTAGGTAATACACTAGATGATATACATAATTTTTGTTGCATCCTGAATTATAAAATGAATAAGATGTAAGGCTGTTAAGTGAACCTAGCGCTAGAGTGTCGGTATCGTAAACAAATATAGTGAATTTTAAAGGGTGCATTTATTCTATTGTGTTTCATGCGCTATCGATTAAGCAGATTTAATTCAATCCAATAAGTTTAAATGAAATGTAAAATGCGTATAATTTAATAACTAGTACAAGGAAGTCATGTGGTGTAGACATCAGATTTTTTTGCGCAACGATCATGGTCCTGTATGCATACATTTTTTGCGTAAGTTTTGAAAATGCAACAAGTAGATTTTTTATTGCGCTAAAAATATGGAATCATGATGACTCTGCCCTTGAGTGGTTGTTTTAAATAAACCACAATTGTTGGTAGTTTCACAAATATGCTTCCTCGTACCTCTGTTCGTCTAAAGTCATTCCAAAACGCCGTTTCGTTGATAGATTGCAGAATAACCAGGCGGGTAATCCATCATACAGAAACCACACTTTGAAATGACGTCAGTAAAATAGAGAATTATGGTGTACTCTCGAAACTGCATACAGTAAATTCCGGTTTTAAGCGAGAAATCAAACAATCCTGTACATCAGGCAGCGTTTGCCCCAGGCTCACAATAGGTAATACACAAGCAATGAGTTATGAGGGTAAAAAGAGTACAATATTGCTACATATTTTCGTAGATTGACTAATGTGCTGAAAAAAAATACTCAGATACTTAATTAAAAAATCAATCATTAATATGTCTTTAAATCATATTTTTAAGTAAAAGAAGAAAGTAAACAGGAAATATACAAGCAAAAGTTATTAATTTTCATAAATAAAAAATAAAAATTTAGCCACAATAAAACCAAAAAACCTCTACAATTTATAATTTGTGTAAATGTCTACATCCAGATTTCCTGTTTTATTTGTTGACTTTCAAACATGTTCACATTTAAGATATAAAAATTACATTGAAATATGCCATAAAGAAGAAGTACAAGTACATAAAATTAATATCTGAAAATCTCAAATAATATGTCTTTATACTAAAGATATATTATTTGAGAAGGGTGATTACAATTAAAATTCCACTTTCAAAAAGCTGTAAAAAGGGAACCACTCGTCAGAATGACCTGATATTTGACCTAAATATACATGAAGCAAAGGAGAACTAACTAACTAACTCCTACCGCCGCCCGTTGACTTAACAACACTCGGGAGGTAACGAGTTATGTTAACCCGTTACCGATGACTATGCACGCCTGCTGGGCTCGAGGTCCCACATCCTCGAGACACCAACAATTTTATTAGGCTCCCTCTGCTAAACGCTCAACGTTTAGCCGACCCACCGCTAAACACGGACCAGTCAAGACCACCGTCTCGGCTGGACCGAGACCACGGTGGGGTGGGAGATGACAACTTGGAGCGATGACTGGCCGTTGATTAGGCTACCTGCCAGCACTACACGGGATGCCCCTCTCCTTAGGCTTTACATGGAATACCAAGGACAGCAGTGACCAGATACTCAATGGTCCAGTTTGCTATTTGCCTACCAATACCCTGGTGGAGGGGACTAACACCTCCCGGCCCATGAAGAGCAAGTAAAGACTTACCCCATGGACCCAGGAATTGCCAAGTTCATAAATTTTATACCCCCGTGACCGAGACTGACTAGGTACAGATCCTAGCCAGTAGCTTCGCAGAGTACTCTACGTCGACCCCCGGGGGGAAGCAAAGAAGAAGAAAAGTGGAAAGAAAAATAATTCGAGATTTTATCAACAAATGGCGGTGTGCCTGTCATGATATGCTAATTAAAAGATTGTCGCTCACGACACATTAACTTCATAAAAACACGCGGTACATGCAGTTCCCCTTATTCAGCATCTGAAAAGTTCGCCGTGACTCTTGTCATTGCAGGTTCGAGATCTTCTTGTGAAGCTTTTTCATAAGAGCAGTGACCGTGCTTCAACTGCCCTGAGGAAATTTTGGACATTAATTTGTATGAGATATGAGTGTAGTCTGCAATGTACTACACGTTTGAGTGTTGACAGAATCTTTGAGATGGAAATACGCTTCGTCTGTCCACAAAATAGCCATGCATTGTATACTTTCATTCAAACAAGAATTTGTAGGGCAGGCGTTTGACATATTGACAGTTCAGCAGAAAGCAACTCCTGAACGTGCGTAATTTTGAATTGATAGCATTTCAGGATGTTTCGTAAAATTTTATGAACGATGATGATAGGCATGTCTAAAGGTCCGGCAGTTCTCTTTGCATCGCCCATTCGAACACCACTTCTCATCTTTTTTTGCAATGTCGTAGCCACATCTTTTATTGAAGTCGACGAGTTGCTTTCGTTTCTCTAGCAGATCTCACGTCAAATGAACCAGTCTCTTCGAATTTACGAATCATGTTCCAAAGACCCTTGACAGATGTCGGACAAGAGCCGCATCTTACACTAATGTTCCGAACTTCTTCAGGGCATATAAAGCACAGTCACAGTTCTTTTAAACCAGCTTCACAAACAGATCTTGATCGTTCATTGACAGAGTCATGAGAAGCTTCTCAGACGTAGAATAACGAGAATAAGTTCATGTATTCCATAATTTTATAAAGTCTAATATATGTCACGTCTTTTAATTAACATATTTAGCAAATGCAGTGCCATCTATTGGCAAAATGTTGAACCATTTTTTATAACTTCCCATTGCTTTATAAATATTAAGGTCATTTTGAACAATGGTCCCCTTTTTGCAGACTTTTGGAAGTGGAACTTGAATTACAATACTCCTGTGTTAAGCAGAATGTTAAAATTATTTCAGAATAAGGATTCGATTATATTAGGAAAGCACCGACCTTATATTTGGCATAGATTTTGTCAAGAACTCAATCGATTTCGAAGGCAAACAGGTGCAGGTCCCTCTTCATAAGAAACATTGAAGTCTGCAAGAGTTCTACTTCATTGGATTATGCATTTATAGTACGTGTATGTATGTTTATAGACATTTGCACATGCAATCAATTTTCCACGTGGTCAATTTTAGCATAAGAAATTTTTATTTCTTTATGTTTTTCAACTTTAAAGTCAGGTATTATTGTTTTCACCATTCAAACTTCTCTTCCAGACAAAATATAAATTATTGGTACTTAAGAAAGTTTATTTTTTCCCCAAACGGCGGTCCTTCCTTCGGCTTGGCCACAACTAATATCAGAAGTGGTGTCACTTCATTATAGGGGCACCTAAAAGTCGGTGCCATCTTTGCCTTCTATGAAAGAACGGACAGTTACAACCATGCCTTCTTCGAACTCGTTCCTTTTGGTATCGTAGTCGGCTCTCCTAAACACTATACCATCTTGGCGGCGGTTCAAATCCCATATAAGCATTAACTTAACTAAAAATATTATCAGAATTTTTTTCCTGCTGTTTTGCCATTGCTGTTTTGAAGAACGTATTTTAAATATATGATTTAATGTTACATACGATTAATTTCAAGGTAGAATAAGTCTTAAACTAAAAGCTTTATTACAATTGTTTAGTTCAAAAGTGTCTCTGGTGTTGTACTGGAATTTCAACGCGACAGACTGATTACTGTTATCATTAATTTTTTACGTTTATTTATATGCATTTATGCGACTATTTATGCCAGTAAGACTCATTTCAGATGGAATTTGGTTACGGGCCTTTTTCTGTTAATTCACCTAGTATAAATCATTCTTTTAAGCTTTCAGTCCCAAAGTCCAATCATTCCAATAAAATTTTAAAGTACTTTATACTTCTTGTATTTTGGCAATTAAATATTCTTGATTATGCACCCTATTTTAGAATTCTTTTTAATACGATGAGGAATAAAAATGTCTTTATCGAAAGATTAAGATAACGTGTGTTTTATTACGCATGCGCGTGGTCGAGAAGATATCCAATAACATTTGTAACAACCAACATTTTTAAATATCTAAATTCTTTTTAAAGAACTTATTTATTTAAAAATGTTGGTTTTGGGTCTTATTAGTTTCTTACGTGAGTGATTTAAGATGAAATTTCACTGGCTTCTTTAAAATTTGATAATTTAACTGCTCTCGCGTAATTATTTAGTTTAAGCTAAACGCCAGGTTAAAGTTTATTTGTTTATATGAAATAAATTTCTTATTTATTCTTCACGCCATTTCTTAGAGTGCAATCAACGACGAAGGAGGAAAATGCCTCAGCAAAATGAGACAAGCCAGTAGCTAAGACAAAGGATCCGAAATCGTAAGTTTGCGGTGGTCAACCTGAGAAGAGGTACTAAGCTATTCAAGCGAATAGCTCAGTACAGTGATAAGATGTAATGCAGCTACAAACCAAAGGTAACTGGAAATTTTATTTAATTTCTATTCAAATGGGACTGTAATGTTTTTCAAGTTTTTCAAATTGCTCATTTCTATGCTTTACCTCAAATGTAGAATATTTAATTTTAAATGGCAACTCAAATCTTGATTGATTTCAGAATTTTATTCAAAAATATAAATTTCTGTGGCTAAGCAATTAGCAACTATTTTTCTCACGAAATTACTGCATTAAGTTTCCATATTTCATTAAGAACTTGTTATTTTACAAAATTATACCTATCGAATTAATGGAAATTTTTACTATTTTTAACCTAAAGGAGCGTTAACTCAGAAGGGATATTAATTTAGTTTTGGCATTTTGCGTTGATTCACTATACATGTCGGTTCACCTTTCAAATTGTGGCCACCAAATATTAGAGCCTTGAATTGTATTTAAAGAAATTAAACAATGAAGAATCCGCATAAATGTATATATGTTTCTCGCATTGTTATAAAACAACCATAACAATTTAGAGCCATCCAATTTTGAATAAAGTAATATTCCTCCGAGTACGGCCATCTGGAAGCCCAAATTTTGAATTTGTTTTATTATGTGTTTCATATTTTGTAACTTTTTAACGAATTTTGATTAAGAAACTGAACGATTTCAAGCCGAGCAAATAACAACACTGTACCCCCCCCCAAAAAAAGCAAAGCGAGATCCCCAGGGCGCGAGGTTCATGGTTTAAATGCAAAGAACATGATATTAAATAAATAAAGGTATTAACCGTTAAAACACAAACCGTTAAAAAATGCTTCTTTGGACGTAATGTAAAACTGAAAACTTTCAGATTTTTTTAAAATTTCTTTTGAAAATAAAGTAATGCCAGTACACGTTTTGTTAAGAAAACAGTATATGAAGAGTAGCAGAAAAATTTAATAAAAAATTAAATATCGCTTAAATTATAATTCGTAAATAAAACTATTGTTGATATCTTAAACCTACGAAGAACGCATAATGAAATTCAAGGCAGTATACTGGAGCTTCTTAAATATTATTAAATTATTCTTATATATTATAGTATATTACAGAATCTATAATATAAACTTAATAAACGAAATTTATGTGAAATTAGTATTTTTTCAGATTCAATTTTCATGAGAGGAGCTACAAAGAGTGCTTTTTTACCGAGTATAGAACCACTAGTTACCGAAAATAGTAATTTTTGGCTTGCAGTTGCTCCTAAATTTGATTGCAAATGCTAAATTTCGGTAGAAAATATATACTTAAACGAAATCTAAATCAGAAAATATCAACAACACTAAATTTTGTTTTACGGATCCCGTATGGAAAATTAGATTTTATATTAACAGAACTCTTATATTCATAGGGCAAAAACTTCAGTCACAATTTGTTACTTTATTTTGGAAAAAGTTTGCATCTTGAAGTGCGTGTTTAGGATGAATGTTTTAAGAAGTATAACCTTTACTTAACATTTTTAAACACCTTGCATAAGCGTCATATATAAGGTGTGATTTAAAAGTTTAGATTTGTAGTTTTATTTTTTCAATTAAATCTCTTATTGTCATTTAGCTTTTTTTAATTAATTTCTTATTGTCATTTAGCTTTTTAATGTAATTAATGTAATCAATACGTAATCCTTTAATTAATAAATTACGTATTAGTAAATAAATTAATTAATTACGTTTCTTTTGATTAATTAATAAATTAAATAATTAATTACAGTGTTACTATTTCTTAAATTATGTTATATCAATCTCACAGTTAAAATGTTGGCTATCATAGAATAAATCTGATTGTAATTACTTGGTTTATCGATTAATTAATTCTTTTCTGTTATCTTTATGGTCGGTATGAACTTTTCCAGTATCTCCACTGAATAATGAATAGGAGTTTAGGCTTCCAAAGGCAATTACGCAGAGAAAACAATTTTAAAAGGAGAGAAACCCAATTTAAAAGAGCTTATTTTTAAAATCATTATTTAGATTTATGTTACAATTAGATTTTGTTCAGTCGAAATAAATTAGTCAATTTTAAACTTAGAGTGTCAATTAAAACTGTCTATTTCCGTTCATTATTGACTCATTAAAACAGTGTAAACTCGGTTATTTCGAAACGGAGAGAAACCATTCAAGTGGAACCAATATAAACTCGCTCAATTTAAAAAGAAAAACAAGTTTTTAAATGGGGAGAATCCAGAAAACCATTTAGATTTAGATAATATTCTACCAAAATAAATTACTTTTGGTAATAATTCCTAGGAGCTGGGAAAGGTAACATGCTTTTCTAGTTACTTTTTCTAGATCTAATTCCATAGCTATAACTCTCACAGCTATTGCCTGGCTGTAACTTTCTAGCTTTAGATATAGTAACTTGGATGCTTACGTATTTTCTCGTATTATATTGTTACAAAGCCACGGTATGCCCAGCCACGGTAAATTAACTTCCCCACAAAGTGGATTTAGGGTTGCCAGAAAATGACAAGGAAAGGCAGGGTTGCCATATTTGGCGAAAAAATTGGTTATATGCCATACACAGATGGAGAACATTCTGGAACGAATTCTTACCGGTCTCACCCAGAACTTTCTCGAAGGCAGACCAAAAGCTGTGTAAACCCTGCCTATACGCGGAGTAACAGTGCATAGAGAGTGTGCATCGTTGAGGCTATTATTTTGAGTATGATTTTGAGTGTGTTGAGCTCCAACAGAGGTCGACCGAGTCGAGAACTTTACTTTAGTGTTTTGCCGTGAAGCTGTCTTCACAGTTACAGCCTGATAGCCTGAAGGCTGTATTACTTATTGTTTCAGCGTGTTTGTTGTAGTTTTTCGACTACTGTAAACGTGATTTTGTTTCTGTCTTGAGTAATACTGGCTAAATAAACTGTGTTTTGATTCTTCATCAAGATTTTGTCATAGATCACTCCAAATCCACGAACTCATAGAACGTAATAATTCTGTATAATAGTCTATGAAATTGGCAGAGGTTTCGGAAAATTTGCGCCAGTCATTCCTACGGAAGTTAGAAGGTGTAGATCACTGTTTATTTAGTTAGTTAATTAGCAGATACATGTTATGGATAGCAAATAACAAAACATAAATGAGTTTAGAGCTAGTCAAATAATTACGGCGAAATTTTGTACTGAACAGAGCCTCTTTATTCAGTTAGATAATCAACAAATATTGTGGGTTTTCAAAGGCTTATCGATTTTGTACAAAACCGAGGCGAAAATCTTATGATAGTGTCAAGCTTATCCATTATTGGCTCTAAATTTCCTTGTTTGGTAATAGCGTTTTTTTTGTTAAAAGTGCAAAGGGAGATAACTTGTAGGGATTGTGCCTGTAGCTCAGGAGTAACTTGAGACAAATCCTTGACTGGATATCTAAGCGACTTATCGCTTTGTCTAAGAATAGAACAGAACAGGATTTCAAACAGAACTTAAGATGGGTGTAAAATCCCCTTTTATTCAGAACTCAAAATAATTTAACTGATTGCACTTCTTATGGTTACAAACTAGCCAGCATTTATGAGATAACTCGAAATTAGTTCGAACTGAAACCAAGTTAAGTTAGCCAACAGCTACAAAGAAATGATTAACGCGCAAGTTGGTTCAAACCCCTATCTGCGAGACGAGCACTATTGACAAGAATGACACAACGCCAAATACAGATTGTTGTCGAAAAACTGCAACTAGTTACGTGGCCCTCAGTAGGCGGAACACGTTCTAATTAAGCATTCTAAAACCTTCCTTTAAATACTATCTCTTTCAATTTCATTTGAATACGCGCGAACTAAAAATAGCATTCTAAAAGATATTTAATATAAAATAACTGTTCAGAGAAAAATAAATAAATCCTTACAGCTTTACAAGTCTTATAGTTTATTAAACTAAAATAAAAAACAATAAAGCGAATTTGCAGATTCTGTAGCATATAGGTTTCAACTCTTGGCATTAAGCAATTATTAATCAGTATTTGAATTTCTAACAAAATCTTACGAAATGAAGTTTAAAATTTCTTTTAAGCCTTACTTACTACGCCATTATTAACATTCTATGTAGGAACATGTTTAATTTATTAAACTTTACACAAAGTAAATAAACATGACTATAGGAGTATTTATTTGCAGAAATATGTGCTGAAAGTGAAGTGAGAACATAATAAAATGCATCTGCTAGTTATAAAATTATACTACCTAATTAAATTAGTGTTAGTAGTGAAAAGACATTATAGAATATTTTTACACGTGACTAATCATGTACAGTACATTAGGAAGAAGGGGGCACTCAGACCTGGCTAGCATTTAAGCCGTCTTACACAGTTAAATACCCCAAGCCCTAGAGGAGATCCAAGGAGGAAGAACCCCTCGGTCAACTCAGGGGGGGGGACAATTCTGTTTCACACAGTAACCCAAGTCAATGTTGGACGGCAGCGAACCCACCTAAAATCAAACAGAACAAAGTAAGATATGGACCGTCTCCCAGTGTTGGCCAAGGAGAGCCAAACTCCAAGGACAACCTTCTATAGCTGACCATGTAACGTCCCCATAACCACGGGGCCAGACAAAACAGTATCATATGTTCTCTGTCGAGCCCTGAACCTACCAACGAATAAAGGATGGTTCTAGTCACTTCGAAGACTGTTAATTTTACCGAAGAATTTGAGTCTGTCTAGGTTGGTCCTAGCTAGAACGCCCAAAGTTACCTTCTAGTCGATCCCCAAGAGGGGGGTTGAATTATATACAGAGGACTTTAAGTAAGTGTCAAATGATCTGAAATGCAGATCTGCTAGTGGCGAACAGTAAAAATGCTGAGCACTGGTACTACAACCTGGGTGTGTGTCCTGGCGAATCAGCTGGCTGCAAATGTTCGTGGTTTTCTTCCATGTGTAAAGTGAAACATTTTCCTCAAAAAGTCCTTCATATAGTATCCTTCTTGTTAGGCTTCGTAGGCTTTCTCATAATGCATCAGTTCTGAAGTATTCAAAATTACTTTTAATTTCTGTGAAGGAAAACTATGTTTTGTGTTATTTAAAAAGAAACCCAAATGTTACAATATAGAAAATGAACATGTTATCACTTTAAATTTTATGTTTTATTAAATTTAAAAGATTTCTCGACCTTGGGAACATTTTAGAATTACTTTTTGGAACCACCACTGAGAGAAAGAAGAAAGAAGATGCAAGAAAATTTTAGAATTACTTCGATGGTTTCAGTTTTGTAAATGAGAACGAGTTTGCTAAAATATGCTTAGATTAATTAGGGAAAATTTTTTCTTGGAGAAATTATGCTCCTGTAACACAAATCCGCACTGAATTACAGTGACTTTCGCATTCAGATAATTAACCTAAAAAACCTAAAAAATAAGATGATCAGTAAGATGTGAGACTTTCATTTTAGGCGACCTGATATGGTTGGATCTGACATTGTATCCATTCAGTAATGTTTGGATAATATTCTGGAGTATTGTAAGTTATGTGGTGTTGATCCGAGCACAGTGTTCATTTTTACTTAACCTATAAGTAACCTTAAGTAAGACGAATGTATACCAAAAATAATAAGAATCATAATAAAGACTGTTGAATGAGACATTGCAGAGACATTAGTTTATTTCGGAAGAAAAAGTCATAAAAATGAGCAACACCTTCGCCGGGAATCGAACCACGGACATCTCGGTTATGCGTCGAGCGTGCTGACCACTACAGCACGAAGGCATGCGAAGAAGGCGGGAGAAATACCTTATGACATTTACAAATGAATTAAAATATTTAGAGTAAAATTATATTATGTATCATTCAATGTAAAAGCAAATAAAACTTTAGGGTTTCAGGTATTACAGAAATAAAAATTCAGAATTACAAACTTTACAAATACATTGCTTAAGGATGATTCAGGCTTTCAAATTTGAAATAAAAATTGATGAATTTTTTTTAAAGTTATTTTATTTTTCTCTGACATTATATCGAATAGTATCCTTATTGTGGCTAAAAATGACGGGCTTAATAAACTTGGAATAACAGACTTAATTTTTCTTCTTCATCTTTTTGCCCTTTATTTTTCGAATAGCGAAACTGTTCCAAAGGGATTTTCCATCACGTTGTTCTCCTCTGTTCAGCGGAGAGCCTGTTCAAACCAATCAGCTTGTTGATTTTGTGACTTTTCCCTATGGGATTTTTTTTTCCTCTCAAACCGTGTGTAAGGGAATTAGAAAAACGTTTCTTCTTTTTAAATTCCAATGCCCCAGCATGTTGAGATTACTGCTTTATTATATAGATCTGTGTTGCTGAAAAGATCTTGGAGTTAAACTTGATTTTTTCTACAAATAAATCGAATTGCTTGGGAAATTCCGAATGAAAGGATTTTAGTATTTGTTTATTTATTCAACTGTTGTTCCCAGCGTCATGACGTCTTTTAAATTAGACATTTTATACATTGATACACTTTTAGGAATTTATTCGGGTGAAGGGCCCACCAGCGGCCGAGCGGTAAAGACGCTGAACACTGGTAGTTCGGTCCGAGGTTCGAATCCCGCGAACGGGCTGGCTGCATGGGTGTTTTCGTGGTTTTCCCCATGTGTAACGTGTATACGAGCCAGTTTCCCTTAGAAAGTCCTCCACGAAGGCATCCCTCCCCTTAGGCAGATAGCCCTCGTGTGCTTTGCCATAATTGAATAACCTAACCTAACCTAACCTATTCGGGTGAGGAGAGAGCACCTCGTTAAAATTAATGTTCTTTGATTGTTTAAACTCTGAGTGTGAATTTTATTTTTCATGTGTCTTAAAATATTATAAAGAAGACATTTTGTTGCTAATTTTATAACTTCAAATATGACCTTGCAAATTCATTTAATCATTCTTAATAAAATTCAGTAATAACAAATATTGCTTATTTAATTATTTAACCGTGTAATTTTAAATAAATTATAACGTGGATTAATATTTAATTATGAGTATGGAAAAAAAATAAATTTGATTCATTAAAAAGACAGTTTGAAACTCATATATATTTAGCAGTACATATGAGAGAAATGCATTTATTTGTATTACACAAAGTTGAAGGAAGAATCCAAAAGTTAAAATCGAAAGTATTCAAGAAAAGTTAAAAGCACCGCAGCAAACGATGGCGATAAATTTTCAACGTAATTTATGCTTTTTTCGATCCACAAAGTCGAGCCCTCCGTCGGATTGTTGAAATACACTCCCGTGTAAAATTATCTCTACATGCATAAAATCACAGAAAATTGTGAGCTATTATTTTATGAATTTCTCTTCTCCTCTTAACATGCATGTGAAACAGAACAAAATTTAATATAGTCTTCCAAAATAGTTATAACGTAAATATTTCTTATTCTTACAAGAATGATTAACAACAAAAGAAGTTTTATGTAATCTAAAGTTATTTAAAGCAGAACAGTGCCATAAAACGCAGTTTGCAAAAAGAAAAGGATGCGCTAGACAAAAATCTGATGTAGACACACATAACTTCCTTGTATGATCTATAAAATTATATACAATTTTTGCTGCATTTCATTTAAATTTATTTCCTCGAATTTCATTAGAGATATATTTCTCATTCAGTTAATTCAGTTCTCAATTCGCGGCAAGGCAAAAATACATAAAAACTCAAAACATCTTCATTAAAAATTGAAAAATATAGAAAAACACCAATACCCGTTGCCAATACTCGCTTCCTGAGGTGTTTTTAACTTTTCTCGAACACTTTAGATTTTAACTTTTGGAACTTCTTTCTTACCAATACTCCAAATAAAATTAAAACAGTTAATTTTTTTACGATTAAAATTATAGTTTATGTGCAAATACAAGCAATTCGGCCAGCGGGCAAGAAAGCAGATTTTTCAGATCATAAAACTGAATGTTTAATTTTATTCCCACTCGGCAAAGAGACACTGAAGGTGCAGAATTAATTCATTATTCTGCTAAGTTTCAAATGTAAAAAGAAATATTGCTGCTTTGTTAGGCTCAGACGCACTTAAATAACTTTTAAATTATTCATAATTCTTAACCGGAACATAAGAGCAATATAATCCTATCACTTTTAAAGCAAAAACGTGCAGGCTGTAGTGTGGAATTGGGTGCTATTTCGATTGGCGAAAAATGTTGTTCAGTTTTGGCGATGAACCCCATTCCTGGTTACCATGAGAGTTTTAACTTGGTTTTAGCTTCTTGATTTTTTTAAGTGAAGATAAATCGATGTGCACATAAACAAAGTCAAGGCAATGTGCAATGACTAAAGTTAGTGCAATTCTCTGATGTTTTTTAAGGGAAAAAAATTCTTTGACTTCTTATTTTGTTTTTGTGTAGCGGTCATCTTGAAATTGTGCCTTCCTGGCGTCGATCTTGGCATCAAAAAAGAATCGCGAATAAACAAGGGGCAACCAATTGTAAACTTTTACCATCTTGCACAATTTACCAGCATATAAAACTGAAAAAACTGAGCTCATCGAGCCGAGTAAGAGAGTGAGTATATATATATATATATATACACGTATATATATATATATTTCTAGTGCGACCGAGTTTAACTAAAAAGAGCACAACTGAATGTTACAGCAGTCTTATATACAATATTTCAACGCTCTGAGGATACACATTTATGAATTATGCCAGATATATACATACGGACGAATATCTTTTTCCTATTCTGACATAAGCGAGATAAGGGAGATCAAACCATGTCCGTCCGATGATTCGATCAATTGGCTGAACATTATCAGGAACAAGGTATATATGCCTTGGCCTTTTACATTATCAACTTCAATATCAGCTTTAATCATTACTATAGACATCACTGCAGGCACTCTTTGACTTCCAAAACCATACAATTCATTCACAGCAGGTTCGGGTTTCACTTTAAGTTTCTGAGCAACTG
>KK120662.1:126388-143469 GCA_000611955.2 Stegodyphus mimosarum | reverse complement strand
ATTGTGGTGAGTGCACCAGACGAACCCGCCTCGTGTTCGAATGAGCGCGAGGCATGACACTTATCTTTTCCCTAATTGCAACTGAAGAAGGCAATAGTGTTGAATCGCTAAAAGTACTTACGCTAAAATAAAATCTCTGTCAATTGTCACTGGATTTCTTTTCAGCAAACATCTAACGCAATGGAAATTCTAAGCAGCGCACAAAAAGTTAAGGTTTAACATTTTCAAACAGCATATTTCTAAACCCAGTTTACTGAAAGCTATAGCAAAAATTCTGCAATCAATTTAACAGCCAAATACAAGTTTATTTTCATGGTACAAGGTATCTCATTAGAATTCTAAATTAGATTGAAGACTTTTGTATAAAGCAGAAATTCATACTTTTATTATAAATGCTTTAATGTTATTTAAACAAAAATAAATTACAGCTTTCATTATGCTTTACTTTTCTGGTTTCAGTTTGTCATGGAGTGTGTAAAATTTAATGTTACAAGTTTTAAATCAACGTCTTTTTCTGTTCAAAAAGTATGGTTAAACAACGCTAAAGAATTCTTACCGATTTTTATTATAAACTTTAATTAATTTAATTACAGAGATAAGAACAAAATATTGGAATTAAACTATTTAATAATTAAATAATCGAATATACGACCAAGACTAATTTAAACAGCCTTTATATCCATGTGACATCAAGATTGTGGAGATTATACATAGTATATTTTAAATATAGAAATAAAAATAATACTAATTTCAAAGTGTGGTGTATCTCATGCGTTTTAGCAGAGTGCTAATAAAGGGCTCACTCACTGTTAGGGGTCTAACAATACAACACAGGATTCAAAACTAAAACTTCAGCGAAATGCGCTATGTTTTATTATTTTGTCTATTATGCATCAAACTGAATGCTTTGCTTTTGAAATAATTAAGGCGAATTTACTTGGCAATTGAAGGATGGTGTTGACAACTGCTATAGAATTAGTACAATCAATAATTCATACTACTCCTACTCTGTGAATTGCGACTTTACTATGCAGTTTGAAATGTAGCAGAATCTCAATTATAAAAGGTAATTGGGACAGTAACAGCCTCGGATGATCGAAAACTCTTAAAAGTGACAATTTTAAATGATGCTAATTTTTCTTTTGATGAGTTTATTCCTGCAGTCTTTTATTTGAAATTCTTAGAATCAATGCACAAGTATTAGTATTAGCATTCCAACAAATTCTTTTATTTTTAGATATAATTTGTGGTGGAGATCGTTATAATGTTTGCTTATTAAAAGAGTAAAATAATACCGTTTCAAAATCGACAACGAGAGTTAAAATTCCAAAGATGTAAAAGGTCAGTTTTTTTCCAATTATTGTAGTATTTTCAATTATAGTTTGTTTCCTAATTTGACTTCTTATAACATATATTAATTAACTTTTTGTTATTAGTAACATTGTACGTCTCTTGATATTATAAAATTGCTCTTACCTCGAGCCGAAGGAAAGAATCGCTGTTACTATATTGAATAGGAAGAAAGCAGACTTAGAAACTAAATTTACACGTATGGAAACATTTATAGAAATCAGAAAAGATCGGTTACATTATCCGTTCCGAAAAATGTACCTATTGTAGAACTGCAACATAATCTAAAAATAACTGCTTCGAGATTTGAATGAATTGCCTAATGGATATTATGAAAATGATAAAGATGATGAATTATAGGAACTTGATGCTGCCTTAGAAGAATTAGAAGTACGTCCTGAGGCGAATGAGGTATCTTTCAACCCTCATTACTCATCATTCAAATAGAAACGAAACGAAACAGAAACTGAAGGTTGATGATTGTTGCTTCGCAGTATTTCTGCTTCCTCAACCACCCATCTGAATTCTTTGATTTGTACGTGAGTCATTTCAAAACTATAGTTAGTAATCTGATATCGAAAAGTCCTTATTCAACGATTCTCAAAACTTTCTTCATTTACACGTTGCGATCCGATGGCAAACAAAGTTAATACAAACTTCGGATAATGCACATGAATCATTATTTAAAGTATTAGAAGGCAGTTACGAGATTAGAAGAAAAATCGTAGATACACATGTTCAGAATATTATATACTCTCCCAAACCTAGTTAACAGTCCGCTAAAAATTTCGAAAGATGCTAGATTATGTAAAGAAAAGTACACTATCAATGAAATTAGTGTTTTGATAAAGAAAAATTTTCGAGGTGCAATTCCGTTTTGACTGTAAGAAAGCGTAGCGAAAATATAGTATGTGAAAAAGCGCTAAATCTAGCAAATGCGCCAATTCACTCTCACGCTGAGCGTAAATTTAGATTTCTCTTACGGTGTTCATCATTCGCAAATTTGAAATAATTGTAATTCTTTAAATCGTAGCTGCAGAGCTCTTTTGTGACGATGGTACTCACATGACACAGACTCAATTTTTGGCCTCCATAGAGCTTCAGAATCATCGATGGAGCTTGAGACGCATCGCATTTTAGTGTCAAATACATAGATATAGCCTTGATCTAGCCTTACACAAAGCATTGAACAACTGGGAGACAGTAATCAACAACCACTCCATCATCATCGCACTCTAAATGCTCATGAATTTAGATTGCGCATAAAAGACAGTTCTAGACTTTTATGTCGCCATTGAAATACTAGTTTAATTTTCGAATTGTTTGATAATGCTATGGATCTAACAATTTGGGATTTTGCCGAGAATGAAAAATCTGCAAAATAGTTTCTTCAAAGAAAAAGCATCATTTTATGACAGAAAATTATCTTCCAAGAACAACGAAATGAAACTGTGTTTTAATGATAACTAAACAGAGAAATTATGGCAGCAGAAGGGTCTTGTAAGGAGAAGAAAGGATTAAGAACATACGATTGTTTTGATGAATTGAAAATACCTTTCTTTAAACCGGTATCACATATACAAGTTAGCCTCAACAGCGATTAGAAAGAAACATTTCCCAGAATTTTTTTTTTCGGGATATCTGATTGATTGATTTGCCCGAAAACAATTTGTTTGAAGAAACCGTGGAATTGTTTGGAGAAACTCGCGGATTGTTCCAATCAAGACAATGACGATTCTAAGACTTAAGTTGTCAGTGCGCTTGTTTCTATTCCATATGGTTACTAGAACTATACCATCACAGAAATTAGGATTTGACCAAGTTGACACATGCCCCTATAAAGGTGCTCACGCAAAACTGACACGTTTTTAAGTTCTTGTGGGAACTAAAGACAACATATTGTCAGGTTTGATGTCTTTAGTATTATAGGGGAGCGCTGTGGAAATTTCTCCTACTCACAGTTTCTAACTTCGGCGTGCTTTGGGAAGCTAGTATTAAGATATTCAAACACCACTTAGAGAATTGCTAACTATTTCTACTCAAATTGAGGCATTCTCAATTCCAGGCAGATTAATCCCTTGTCTCCAGGCGCAAATGATTCTGAGGATTCAACGCCGGGCCATTTTTGATAGGATGTCCGATAAATGCAATTCCAGAAAAAGAACTCTTGGATGAGACAAATAATAGGTAGCACTTTGCCAGAGAAGAACAAAAATTGTCTATCAAATACAAGAAAGATGGCACTGCGATTATATACTCATGTCCATAAATTAAGGATAATGCAAAATCAGGCAAGGGAAGAGTTAGAAGCAAAACAAATTTGACTTATTTGTAAAGCTTATTTATTAAACAACAGGTAAAGAGCAAAAAACAATGCTATTAATTGTTTGATATTATTAAAACAATTAGCAATTTTTCTCCCTGGAACAAATTACAAAAAAAACCTATTTACAAAAACCCAATATTACATGGTTGGTATGATTGTTAATACAGTGTATGTCTCCCAGACGATGCAATACACTCCGTAAAACGCCTAGGCATGCTGAGTATCAAATTATCGATCTGATCTTGGGGGATATTACACCACTCAAAAAGCAATGCTCTCCGAAGTTCCGGTAGACATGTAGGAGAAGGTTGACGGGCTGCAACTCGTAGACCAAGGATGTCCCACAGGTTCTCTACTGGATTCAAGTCAGGTGAGAATGCTGGCCAGTCCATACGGGTGATATCCTCCGATTGAAGGCATTCGCTTACGATGTTTGCAAGGTGAGGACGGGCGTTGTCATCCATAAACACAAATTGTGCGCCCATGGCGCCCCGAAACAAACGTACATGTTGTTCCAGAATGACGTCCCGATAGACTTAGCTTGTCATTGTTCCAATTTGAACATGCAGGTGAGTTCTGGAACCCAGAATAATTCCACCCCAAACGAGCACTCCTGCACCACCGTAACGGTGTCGTTCAATGATGTTTTCTTGGTGGTAACGGGTACCTGGAGCTCTCCATATGAAAATCCGGCGAGAATCAAACTGCAAGCTAAACTTGGACTCGTCGGAAAACATCACACAAGCAAACTGTTGCGGTGTCCACAATGCATGCTCTCTACTCCAGGCTAACCGCAGGCGACAGAAAGTTGCAGTAAGTGGCACGCATCTGACAGGTCTACGAGCATATAGACCAATCCGCCCTAAGCGTCCGTAAACGGTCTGCCTTGAAATTGTCGTAACAGTGGCTGAAGACAGCTGACGAGACAGATCTGAGGCTGTGCTCCGCCTGTTTCTTTCGGCAGTAACTGCCAAATACCGGTCCTCATTCGGCGTTGTAACTCTGGGGCGACCTGTGCTGCAACGTCTACTCACATTACCATCATCTTGGAATCGTTGCCAAAGCCTGGAGATGACACTCTGGGCAATTCCAAGTTCGTCTGATACTTCCTGATGGGAACGCCCACATTCCAGACGGCCGATAATTCTACCACGTAAAAAATCATCTAAGTGCGTCCTTTGTGTCATAACTATTAGGTTATTTACGTACCATCGGTGTCATCTGGTTACTTCCTGAAATTTGCATATGATTCTTGAAGATGTGTGTAGCGATTTTACAGGTGATATATTTATTTTAGAGTTCGATTTCCGCGTGACTCCGAATTATCCTTAATTTATGGACATGAGTGTATTAATCATTTGCAACAAAGTGCTAAACGTCAGTTTTATAATGATAGCGTTTCTACTGGTGCTCTTGAATTGTTCAAAGAAGACAACTTACTTTCACACACATGATCTCTCTGTGGAATAAAAGAAGTAATAGCTAGTCATGGTAAAAACAAATTCATGTAGTGATCATAAGAACTCCAACTGGTAATTTTAAAAGATGTACTCAAAAATCTGCATATTGTCTCTCCAGTAAGAACCTGTTCTTTAATGTAACCGTTAGTTTATTATAGAACTCCAATGATGTTATTGCATATGTTTGCTATACTGTTTATTCTGAAATGTTCAGAGATTTCAATGTCGGGAATTATATTGGAGATCGTTACACTCTTGTTTACGTTTTTTAAAAATGTAAAACGATGTCTTTTCAAAATTGGCAACTAAAGTTTAATTTCTATAAATTTATAGGACAGTTTTTTTCCAATTATTTTAGTAACTTCATCAACTAACGACTGTTTTTCTTGGTAGCTTGACTACAGGATTTTATTTCATGATAAAAATATTCATCGTAGGAGCTCGAAACTTTCGTCAAACGTTATACAAATTGTGGTATTTTGACAGATTTCTTACGTGTATTATTATGAGATATTGAGTTCTTTTAAATCAATTGCCTCTTTTGTGCGGCTGATAGTCCTAAAACTATCAGCCGCATGAATATGCCACGTTTTAATCAGACAAAAATAGTTAATAGAAGCATCAGTGTATACCTTTAAAAGCAATCACTAATGTCCGAGTAGAAAAAGCACTGACACTGGTATTTCGATTCGGGTTCCTAGCCTGGCGCACAGGCTATGTGCATTAGAATTTTCATGTTTTTCCATATAAATATGTAAAGTAAACATGAACCAATTTCTCTTAAAACCTCTTCCCTGAAGACATTCCTCCTTTAGGCATATGTCCCTCTTTGCCAAAACCAGATTAAAGCAAAACGAGGACTTGAGCAACGCTAATTTTTACATTATCGATTCCTGCTTCATCGTTAGCCTCAGCATCAGTCCAGCTTTTACTGTTTTCCTGATCTACATCTCGAATAATTTCTTCGCGACTAAAAATACTTTGCTGTATTTTGCATTTGGCCATTTCGAAACATCATCATTTTCTCCTTTGAAATATTTCTATGCATTCATGGTCAGATAATATGGCTTTTATTTTTAGCGTATTGAAAACTATATTATTTACCGTAATGCACATTCGGAAGATCGTTCAATGACTCATCACTGATAAGAAAAGAGAAAAGATCTTTTCCTTCATTACTGAGAAAAATGCCTGAATAATTACTGATTTTTGCTGCGGCCTTTCTAATTTTACAGTGAGTTTGGTAAATTGTTTCTAACTCAGTTAGATCTAGATTTGATAAATTGATTCTAAATCGGTTAGCTTGATTCTAGCTCAATTAACAGAGATTTTAGATAAATTTAGATAATACAGCCTCAATCAGTAGAGGTTCAGCTGCACTACAAAAACAAATTAACGGTATTACTATGCGCTGGTTATATAGAAAGCTGTTGTACATTATAAACGCAAGTTGTGGATAATTACAACTTGCGTTTATAATCGCAAGTTCATTGACATCGTTACAACCTACACAGCCCCGAGACATCTTTAAATTAAATTAATATGCAGACGCAGGATATAACTATTATGTTATAGGGTATTTCTCCCGCCTTCTTAGCATGTCTTCGTGGTGGAATGGTCAGCACGCTCGGCGCATATTCGAAAGGTTCGCGGTTCGTGTCTCGGCGAGGGTATTGATCATTTTTCATATATCCTGCTTCTAAATAACATAATGTCTCTAAAATGTAATTAAAGTTTTATATGGGATTGATATTAGTTGTAAATATCTATCAGAAAATGACATTAACATATTGATACAGGATGAATTGATACATTTCATTGATACAGATACTAAATACATGAAAAACGGACCTTTTCTGCCATAGGCTAATACGCGCCAAACAATCGTCCACAGAAAAGTATGGAAAAATATATGTGTCCAATTTACCGATGGCAACCTTAAATTAAATGTGCAGTTTTTATAATAGTGTTATTGTTTTAAAAGTAGGTATTATAAGTAAAAATATTTTAAAGTATGTCATTCTGCTTCATTCTTTTTTTATTGAAAATCTAACCTGAGGTTGTCGAGGTAAGTACACATTACGCATAGCTGAAATGATCTCATAAACCAAGTGTGTTTCCTACAGGGAGTACACGAGGTTTAATTATATATGTTTGTACTATAGACGTGTGTTTATTCTGTAACGGAAAATATCATAGCCAATTATTAATTGCTGAACGAATGCATACGGTAAATTTAAAAATTAAGCACTTGATTCATTTACAATAATTAAGCTCGTAGTGTGTAAATTTAGATTAAGCTGGCTATTCAAACGTATTATAAACAAATAGATTGCAAATGGTTATTTCTTTTTTCTACGTTAGCTGAGAAATGATGAATACTTGGTTCATTTGAATTACATCAGTGTTTGCGATTTATAGAACGCCTCTTTCATCTCATCACGCTTGCTTCAATGAATTTCGACGCATTATTAAAGGGAGCTTTACAAATTCCTTCAAAGCATTCGCAAATAAATGAGATTCCAGGAAAACATTCCTTTCGTGGAATTCTATTTTCACCACGCTTCTCTGAAAAGCGAGAAACACAAAGTGAATGAAAAGCTTCAACTGAATGAATGCACACACTAGCACAAATCACAACAAAATCGACGCTTCTGAACGTCAAACTTTTATTGAGTGACACATCCTTTCATGTTAGCAAGAGAAAAGTGGGCTTCATTTCAAGCTGACGCTCTTGATTTCGTATTCATTCTTGATAGAAACTATTGAAACCGAAACAGAGCTTATTGGTGTTGAGAGGGAATTTAAACATGTAGCTGAACGTATGCATAGTATATCGCGCCGGAAGCCTGGTTTAGTTGTGCACCATCTGTATTCTCTGTAGCTTTACGTCAGGTGAGAAACAGAGATGTGGTGCTGTATGGAGATGATATATTATCGCAAATTTTGATTAATGCAAATGGTCTGTCTTTCTTACGTGTAGAACTAAGAGAAAGATGCAAATAATACCTGATATCAAAAGATGGTACGTTATTTCAATTAAAACTTATTTTCTGTGTAATCCCTTCTTTGTATTGACTTAATAATGTTAATGTTATGCAAATTTATTCATTTATTGATTTTAAGATTTATTAGGCTAGGATCTAGTTATGCATGCACCTGTTGTGTGTTATGCATGCATCTTTGAAAATGACGAATATTTGCGCAAGAAATTACTCATAGAGCTGAACCAGTCATTAAGCTGAAGATCGTTTTTAATAGTGAAGAACAAATATGTAATTAGGAACAAAGACTCGTCTTTAATCAACTTCGGTGTAGGAACAAAACTTTCGATGAAATAAAAATAGAGAACAAACAACGTAATCGTAAAAATACGCGAAATTACATAAGGGGAACAAAATAAATGACTTATAGGTAAGTTCTTCTTTTAATAATCTTAAAATCTATATAAAAGTTACGCTTAAAAAATTCCACTTTATGTAATTACTAGGTAGTTGCTGACGATAAACCACAAAACGGATTATTGGACTAAGGAAATGATGCCTTATTGGAGGACTTTCTTGAAAAAGTTGGTTACATTTACGCTGTGCATGAGGAAAACTTCAGAAATCTTCATGCATTTAGCTAATTTGTCGGCATTTGAAAGCGGGCGAATACCAGTGTTTAAGGATCTTATGCATTAAATTTTTCGTAAGCACTATGTTATATAACTTGGCAGTACTGATTTTAGCAAAGCAAGCGAAGTATCTTTGTCTAGAAATGCCTTTATGAAGGACATTCGAACGAAACTTGGCTCATATTCATGTTCGTTTCCTGAGATTTGAACTTTACGTGTTTATAAGTTCTTTTTATGCGAAAAAAGAACTAGTACAAACACAGATTTAGTCTCTAGACAGGTAAAAAACTATTATTTTGTATCTAGAAGAAGGATCGTAATTATCGGTATGAATAAATAATCGAATCTGATATACACTGCATTCGCAAAACTCCTTACTCGGCCGTTATTTTTGCAGACATGTACTTCCCAACACAAAAGAAATTTTTAAAAAACACAAAAGAAATGTTTCAAAAACACAAAAGAAATGTTTGAAAAACACAAAAAAGTGCATGGCAAATATTTACATTTTGGTGTTGAGAAACTTTCAAAAAGCAATTTTATAAAAAAAAATACGAAATATAACTCTTTTTAATGCCTCTCTATACTTAAAATTAAGAAACGTGTATACTTATTATGAAAAATAAACAGAATAATTATGCCCTTCTTCAGCAAAAATTTACCGACATATTTTCATTTTCAATTTTGAAATCGTGCTAAGAGGCCTAAACAGTCTGAAGAGCAAAGAAATGCCTCCGAAATAAAGTGCCAATTTAGAAAAGGTTTTTGATCTTAACAGATTACGTGATGAACATATCTATGCAGATCCTGGTGAAAAGTATTGATAAATATACATTTTTACTAGAAGGAAATCCTATAGATTTCGCGGCCCTGTCAAGCTCCAGTATTGAAACACAATTGGAGCCCTGTCAAGCTCCATTATTGACACACAGCCAATTTGTAATTAATTTCATAGCTTCAAAATTTAAACTAATTCTAGGTTAATGAATTTTTTTAAATAATTATTAGATTGTGATTTAAAAGAAAAAATCTTCATGAGAACATTAACGTATATTTAGAGTTTGAAAATTTATTAATTATTTATGCAAAAATTTTTTCGCCATACCATTTGTAAACAATTAATCAATTAAAGAACGTTACAAACTAAAAAATTCCAAAAGAATATCAGCAAAAAGCATGTTCTAATTTATTTGTTAAACCATCCCTCTAGGCAAGTTAGAAAGATGTTACATATCCCAGATTTTGAAATAAAATTTCTCTGACAATTTTTGTCGCGAAGGAGTCAAATGCTCTGATTTTTATTTTTCATAATGAGCATGAAAATCTTTTTAAATTTAAGTATCGGGAGTAAAAAAATAGACTTCATTACTTTTGTAAAAACGATTTTTTAAATTTAAAACTACCCAAACTTGAACATCTGCGTCATTTAAAACGTTTTTCTAACTGAAAGTATATGGATATGAAAATGTTCGGGAAAAAAGGCCTCGTAAAACCTTCCGCCGACGCAGTGTGTATTAATATTAAATAATGCATATTAGTATATACATAATTATTTTTAATTGATACCAAATAAGCTTAAGGATACAATATTCCCGTCTTTATGAGTTTTCTTCTGCACAATCTGGATGCGTAAGCTTTGCTTTCTTCTATGAATCTGTTACATTTTAAACAGTCTGCTTCAATCCACAAGTGTATGATCAATGTACTTATACTTTCTTTTCTTGATAAGTGTTAACTTTCGAAGCATATATCTCAATGCTTTAAAAGTTATATTTTAAATTGAACGCTTCCTTAACTGAAAGCACGATCGTTTAAAAAACGGAAATTCTATTGTTCGCTAAATTTATATTATCTTCCTGTGGTAAATTTTGACTTGAGCTAGCATGAGAAAGTTTATCTGGCATTTGGTTTCTTCTGAATGATTTAGTAGATGTCTGAATGATTAAGAATTATTTAAATGAAAATTATACACATCTTTATAACATTTCACTTACAAAATATTATATTTTGACTACTTACTCTGAGAAATATTTCATATTGTTTTTCTAATAACTGATTAATTTTTTCTAAACATTTTCAATTTTGTTTCTTTGTAGTGTTATCAGTTTTTTTATGCTGGAGACGGGAAAAATGTGCAATGCTCTCGCCAGGGTTACGCGTCCGATGTGCTTCCAGTCACATCATGAAGGCATGCAGAAAATAGGGAGAAAATATCCTTTTTCGAATAATTAAAATTATTCGCATTTTCGTTACACGTTTTCAGCGTTAAATTACATTTTAACTAGTTATACATGGAAAAATTTTAAGTTCTATTAATTTTAACATACTTAAGTTTTCCTAAAGGTATAAAATGTCGTCTTCATTTTCTGTTTTTTTATGTGTAAAATTTGCCTTTAAATTAAAGTTTTTAACCTTGCATCTATGCAAGATAAAAACAATTTTTCAGTGTATTAATACAGTATTAAATACTGTTATATACATATAATTTACTGTCTACATATTACAGTAGATTTCATCAGATTAAAACGGTGTGTTTATGCAACATTACATATGCACAAAAGCAATGCAACTTTATCAGTCAGAATTAAAATTACTGTGGGGAGCATCCAATAATACAAAACTAGACAACACAAAAGAAGGACTTTTTAGAAATTACAGGAAGATGGAATATAAGTATATACGAATATGTATATGTCATGTTACGAATGATTTGGAGCTTGGTGGTGGTGTAATAGATGCCTAGCGAAGGCAGACATGGCCGGATTCAAGATAATTTTATTATCGAGGAAAGCAATTCTGGATTCGCAATATTTGGTTCACATACGGGCGGCCGTCTTATGCGCCCCACATTTTTGTTAGCGCAGCACATATTCAGTGAACAAAGAAGGTAACTGAAAAGTGTCTTTCCAGGAGGAAAGCGTAAGCGAAAAGTGTCGCAGCAATTCGAAGGAAGAAGGGAGGGTATCAAAAAGTTTCAGTTCGAGTTAAAAAAAGGTTTGGTTTACAATTATTTAGTGATTGGACAAGAAGTATCTGCATTAAACGTTACGAAGGATCGCATGATTAATTTGAAGGACGCAGTTTAGACTTATAGTGCTATTTTTAAGATAGAGTGAGGAAGTCCCCAAATTAAATAAAAATAAAAGAGATTATAGCCAATTAAAGTTAGAAGTTCGCTTTCATATTTTTTATCTTACACATCCCCTCTTCAAAGAGAAAAAGGCGGAGCGATAGAGAAAAAGCTTTAGAACAGCAACATGGGAGATATAACTTTGAAAATACAAAGCATAAAATTAACTTTAACTTTTGAACAGTTAATTATAAGTCGATTATTGAATTCAATAGTAATTTTAAGCACTATATTCTTTTTAAAAAATGCGTATTTTTAGAGTCCTATTAAGATTTAAGTCCAATCTGTAAAACATTTCTGTTTCTGAAATATTCACATCACATTTTTGATACTTCACAGAAGGACTTCCAAAACGATTTGCACATTGTGGTGTTGAAGGTGACTCCCTAAATAAATTAGATACTACAAGTATCAAAAACAATGTTATATATGCCCAATACTTGCTGGGCTAAAATTACGTCTAGTACATTTGCGTTACGTTCTCACACACATAATCTCACAATTATAAAAATATATATACCCATTAATTATTACGAATAATCACAAATCGTAAAATTTCACCATGCTAATTTTCCCATTCATAAGTAATATTTTATCATTTGTAATAGCATTACTGAAATTATGGTTTTTACTTTTATTATTACATTTTAAAATTTTATTATTTTGCACAAACTGGAAGACCCTCACACCTTTCTTCTAGTACACATATATCCATCATTTTGGGCATATACACTTTAACGAACCCATGTATTAAATTTTCATGAGTGGTTAAGGGGTATTCGTCAGTTACTTGGAAAGGCCTCCGTTCCTTATATAAGGTAACTGACCTTTTGTAAACTGCACTACAACATTTCATATGCAAAATATAACAAAATACGATGGCTGCGCTAAGAAATGATTGTCAACCATAAAATTGACTATTCTAAATTTGGTGTTCTTCCCTAAATTAATCTTTCCAGCCAAATTCGACATCTTTCCATGTTACATAACGCTGCTTGAAAAATGGAACTAAAACCTAAAATTAACCAATCATAGCTAGCCGTAATTATGCACCTATTTAGTATAAATACTGTATCGTAAACAACTACGTCACTCCTTTTCTTAACTTCTGCCCGGCCAACATCTCCGCGTTGCTTATGCTTTCCTGTCTAAGATGCTTATGTCGTACTTTTAAAAACCGTGTACATGAAAATTATCGCATTTAACTATAATTGGATAAATGTTTACCAAAATAATTTGATAAGTGTGAATATAAAGAACACACACACACGCACGCACCCACACTCGCTCGCACGCACACACACACACACACACACACACACACACACACACACACTACACAGTGATTAATTCAGTAATGATTAGAGAAGCAGAAGTGATTAGAGAAGCAAAAGTGATTAATTCAGTAATGATCTCTATGCAAGGCCTACGCAATTATTCATTGTGTCCAGCCTAAATATCTTGCGCTTGTTAATTTGACACTGTTGACACTTATTTGCAGAAGGAACCCTTTTTAGTCCTTTTATGGGCACAAGAATGTTCTTCTTTGAGGAAATGTAATTTTTGGAAGCTTTTCGGCACACATCTAAAATAAAATCAAGACAACTAACGTTAGCTTTTTCAGTAGTCTTCTTATATATGATTCATGCATTTATCATAGCTAAAGCAAGGACATTAAAAAATACAAAGATAATACTACGCAATATTTGATTGCCTTATAAAACCGGATAATTTTTTTTCTCATATAATGTAACTTCCACAGTTGGATGAAATGAACTCATGAGAAGGACACTTTTGCTTTTTCCCCCTGATATATCGTGAGAGAGATAATATTTCGAAGATTCATTATCATGTTTGATAACTTTACTGGCATGTATGTTTAATACTCTTGAACTACAGGGGGATCCCTTTTTTACTACTGATTGTGCAAATACAGCCAGTTATTTTAATTCCAAATTCTTTGCGAAATTCAAAGGAGTAAAGAAATAGTCTGTAGTAAAATAGCTTCCTGTATTACAAAAGGCTCATTAAATAACGGCATGCTCTCCGACAGTTATTCAACTGATC
This sequence comes from Stegodyphus mimosarum, assembly GCA_000611955.2. Lineage (NCBI taxonomy): Eukaryota > Metazoa > Arthropoda > Arachnida > Araneae > Eresidae > Stegodyphus > Stegodyphus mimosarum. Next base: position 129,520 of record KK120662.1, on the reverse strand, counting down.
TGCTCTCATCCTTACTCAAATAAGGATATATATTTACAGAGTATTTGGTTTTTACATCAGCTAAAAGCCAAAACCCTTATGTCTCATATCGAGTTTTTGCGGCACATACTGAATAAAGCGGCATTTTGCCTTTATTAGGCATTAATTGTAATATTTCATCTGCTTTATAACATAATAAACAGTTCTCGCTAAACGTATTCTAAACATCTGAAGCAAGAACAAAAGGAACAGTTTGTTATCTTTGCCACAGTGTGGGTATTGAGTTAAAGCTAAAATATTTCGTTATTTGAAAGAACCTCATTGTTGCAGTAAGGAATTTTGGGCCTCAAGATTTTGACAATAAACTCAAACCAAAACGTTAACTGGAAGCCAAAGCACCTCTAGCACACAACAGAAATATAAAAGAATCTAGCTTATCAAATAACAAACTTCACTTTATATTTTCCAACTATTGACGTGACTCGGCTTATGTGTGTTTCTGTATAAGATGCAATATGTTTTCATTGATAAAACATCTCCATGCTCTACGTATATTCCTACCAATTACGTTTCTCATAATAAAATTAGTTAACCCATTTGCTTCTTTTAAGGCATTTTGAAGAGGAAGTCTTCCAAGTGAATTTGCTGAAGTGTATTCTTTTTCAAACACTGTGCCCATCATTTGCTGTTTCTTCGTTTTCTTGCATTTCGTGCTTCAGTTTAGAGGTACTGTGGGCCCTGACGTCCTCTTCACGGATCACAGCGCTACACCGCATCCTACAGTAGCTGTCTCAGATCTCTTGGATAGTGAACGTATTCAACGCAATGATTGACTGGCAGGGTCCCCAAACATAAATCCTATAGAATACGCGTAGGAGCCTTCTTGGGAGACACAAGGAAAAGTGTGGTCAAACTGACAGCAACCATTCCACAGTTAGAATTTGTGCTACAAGATGAATGCGGTGCGATGCCTCATTGACAACCTTGCCCTCAGCATGGACAGACGCTGTAATTCCGATATTGCAGTCAGACCTCTTCTAAAGACTTGACTTTTCTCGTAAGGCTCCTGTCCCATAGACATTTCTGTCTTCTCTCCAGTTCTATTCGAACCTATTTTTTAAAAAAAGGTTCTTTTTAAATTTTTTATTTCTGGTTCGGATGGCTTTGCTCACTTGTCCCATATTTTCACATCTTGGGGATTTTAAGACATGATTTGGGTCGATGTGGAACTCTTCTGCACGATGTTACATTTGAAAACGTGTCCCGTCCATACATTTTGCACTCCAATGTAATTTAAAGATTTAGTTGTGATGTAAACTCTCTTTTGTAAGGTTTCGTGCTTTATGATAAGCAGCCTCTTATATAATTTTATACCATAATCGGTTGTTTTAGTTTGTTTTATATTTTTAGTTGAAGACCGCATTAGATGGTTGAATAAACTTTTATATTTGTTTCTAATTTGACTTTTTTATGTTCGCTGTTAACTAGGCATTAAAGGCGATGACTCGTTAATAGTCTAAGATAGCTCAGTACGTTAGCTGTTAGGCAGAAGTTTATTTTAAGCTTAATATGATACATATGAATTATAGCATGGCATTTAAAAGTCTTTTTAACAGTTCAATTGAAAAATTCTTATAAAACCAAAATTGTAATTCATAAACGACGAAATGAAATTTGATCGAACTTAAACGGTTATTTTCAGAGTAATTACATTCGCTTTCAAAGAGTAAAATAATAAATTAATTCCAAACAAATGCTACAATAAATGACATGAGCACAAGAAGAAACAGTGGCACTGGTAATAAAATATTTAGTAATATTACTAAATCTTGCAGGGCAAATGCATCGGAAATGCAACGGACTAGAAGATAAAATTTGAATTTTACAAGATGTATATGTAAGCTGGAACTTGCTTGTTACTTCAAATTACTGCATACATAAACTACTATCTTTTACATTTCGCATTAAATTTTTTCTTCGGTGCACATGTTTGTTAATGCAGCTTTATAACATTGTTGTTTTTTATATAAATTTATTTTTCTACATTATAAGTTATAAAACTCTTTTATTACATAGAAAATTTAATAGGAAATCTTTCCAAAGCTAGAAAATTTCAATTTTACAAAGTCCTTCACTTACCCCAATTCATTTTTAGTCAGAAATTTCAAAGTTGAAATTAAAGTATAATACCTATATCTGATTTAAGAATATGTAATCGAAATTTATTAAATTTCTGTCGAAGCCGAATGAAAAAAAATCATTTCATCCGAGTCCAACAAATTGAATATTCTTACTTTTATATTTGTTCTTTATTTTATGAATCAGGCTGTTTCGGATTTCTTTCAGGGAGGAAATTAGAACATAAAGTGTTTTGAATAGAAGGAAAATTCGGATGAAATTCTTTGAAATATGATCTGGGAAAGAGAAAAAAAAAATTGAAAGCATGCATCCATAAATGAGAATTTTAGTTTCAAATTACCTGTTTTTTCCTTAAAGTCCTTTTGCGATAAAAACTAATTCTTCGGTAGCTTTGAAGAAATTGAAGATATATTTTAAATAAAATTTCAGTATTAATTTATATATGCCAATTTCAAGTGCATATTCCGCTACATCTATATCTATATCTATATCTCTCTCTATGTATATATACATATTTATTATTACCTCCTAGTAACAGTATTTCAATATATTATATTTAAATAAAGTAAATTAATATATAACTCAACTAGTTTAGAAATATGAAAAATAAATGTTAGATTGGGCTGATGAGTTGTAACCATTAAAAATGCTATTGACGTTTACCTTATCGTTATTTATATGCCAAAGGATGTATGCATGCACATGCTTATGATACTTTATATAATTATGCAAAGGTTAAAAAAATTTACAGTAGAAATAAAATGTAAAAAGCAAAATAAAATTTTTGTTTATATGCCAAAGTAGAATTGTCTTTTCAAAGCGAAATAATATTCATTTAGCAAATGCACAATTTGGGGATTATCCCGGCTCGTCACAACTGAAATTTGGTTGTTCTTTGGCGTATAAGCAATAATTTAATTTTGATTTTTACATTTTGTTTCCACTGTTAAAATTTTTTAGCATTTGCTCAGTTTGCATAATTTTATAATGTGTTATGCATATGTGAAGTAAACT
>KK120662.1:105931-126355 GCA_000611955.2 Stegodyphus mimosarum | reverse complement strand
TTTAATGGTTACTATTCTTTTACTTAATTTGTTACTTATTTTTCCCATTTCTAAATTAGTTGAATTGTGTATTAATTTAATTTACTTTATCTAAGTTACAATTTTACTGAAGTACTGTTTCTAGGAGGTAATGATTAATTTCTACAATAATAATATATGTATATTTATGTAACAGGATACATAACTGATTGGTAATACTATTGTGACTGGGGAATGAAAAAGCGAAAACATTTTCCAGCATCCACATTACGTATAGACTGACCTTCAAAGTATTGAAATTATTTGAAGGCACTCTTGAAAACACTCTTAAATCATTCAATTAGAAACAGACGCTGGATTACTTTTAAACAGCTGGTATTTTATTTTTTTTCAAATGAATTCCGTTACGCAATCCACGATTCAGAGATTATTTTAGCACATAGAATAACTCAGCAGAGCAAATAACTTAAGGGTTAGAAAAAGGTGACGGAATATTTCTTCTGTTGGAAGTACCCATCCGAACACAGGAAATCATCCTAGTGACTCAAATGTAATGAAGAAGAAATTTAGAAATATTGTTGTAGGAACACTGGGATGTAGAAACCTAGAAATACTGATGGCATAGAAGTACCAAAGTTGATGGCGTAGAACGTAGATTCATATTGTAGATGAAGAATTCCGACTGCAAAGAATCCTAAAACTTTGGAATCCAATATGACTAGGAAACTTGGAAGCCGAGTAAGATTAAATATTCACTCTTATTTCAATTGAAATTTTTGGCCACCATTCATCTGGCACTATGATCCAGCCTTTACACTTTTTATACTGTTACAATGAGAAGACAACAGAGAAAAATAGCGTCTTCATAGGTAGAAAGGCAGATGTTAAAGTACGCAATTGACCAGTATGGAAGCTTACAAAGAGAAGGTTTGGGTTCAGGTTAGAAAGGTTTCAGTTCTCAAAATTTTGAGTTCAAGTTCCAGATTAGTTACTCAAGCCATGTATCATAGATTGACTCACTCCAGGGAAGTTTTTACGATTTTTAGAATACAAAGGGAAAATACCCAAATTAAAAATGAAGAATTAAGAGGCTATTACTAAATTAAATTATAAAACTGAATTACACATTTTTTTTACCTTACACACAAACACACACATAAAAAACACTAAAAACTAAAAAGAATGAAATTAGTGAATTTCAAAATATATTCAGAAGGACCAAAAAAATTGCTGCAATGATATTATTTCATACAGTGATAGAGAAAATAAAGGAAATCATCTCTTGGGAAATTCGAAGTAAAATTTAGGAAGCAAATGTGTACTATTGCGGAAAATTTTGCAATTAAGGAAGCATTTTTGAAAGCTAGTTTGCACTAGTGTTAAAAAACAGCAGAATAAAACCGGAGAATCATTGGCGGTTTCATAGAAATTCGTGACTTTTCAAGGGGAATTGAATCCCTGCATACAACTATGAACAATTCATCAAAAGCGCGTTTCATCATCCCGCAAATTCAAAAAATCCACTTTAACTAGTAATTTAACATGGTTTATGTCATCATATAATTTCAGTCCTCGTGATAATTCCGCGACACACTGCCAGACCATTTAAATCAATAAAAATAAAAAAAGACAAAGTAATCAATACTTTTGTTAGTTAATATTTAATATTAACTAACAAAAGGAAAAATAAATAAAAAGGAAATGGAAAAAATGAAAATATAAAGAAGGAAATTAAAGGGTCACAAATACTCTTAAAATCTTCGCAAAAAAGGCCAGAATTAATTTTAAACTCTACTTACAAATGACCCCAGCAAAAGAAAGATGAAAATGGCCCCACAAGTGAAAAAAAGAATGAGATGTTAAGAGTTGCCAAGAGTAAAGTGAAATGCGCCTTTTGCAATTAATATGAGACAATATTAATACCTTAAAACAACTTTTCCTTGAATGCGATAATCTTTTCAATGTTTTTAAAAATTTCTGAAAATATATATGAAATCGGGAGTTTTTAGAAAAGACAGCATCATTTTACTGATGCGTCTACGTTGTAGAGACATTAGGTATTTTTCTGGAACAAGAGAGATGAAAACTATGCAATTCCTTCGCCGGGAATCAAACCACGGACCTCTGAAATACCGGCTCAGTGTGCTGACCATTACACCACGAAGGCACGCTAAGAATGTGGGAGATATACCTTATATACTCCCCTTTTTAAAGGGCGACTAGGGTTTTAGGGGACTTAGTCGCCAAATCCTGGGTGTGGAGAGTCATCATCCACAACCCTTTTAGTTCGGGCGCCAGTGTAGAGACGTTAAGTTTTTTTGGAACAAGAGAGATAAAAAATATGCAATTCCTTCGCCGGGAATCGAACCACGGACCTCTGAAATACCGGCTCAGTGTGCTGACCATTACACCACGAAGGCACGCTAAGAATGTGGGAGATATACCTTATAACGTGAACTGGTGAAAATGCCAATATAGGCTCTGATTAGCATCAAAGAAAACCAAGCAGTGGTTCATGTCACTGCACGGGATTCCTGGTGCACTACATGCGCAATTCTTAACACAGTGTGCACAATGCATACTATACAGCCACATCGTGAACCCTGATTCACCAATTGGGCAGGGATGCGGATAAGATGTCTATGTTCTTGGGCGTTTAGGAGTGAGTACCATTGATATTCCGCCCCTTGTGTAGCCTTCTTGAACTCATCTGTTGCAAATTCTCAGATCTCGACCGATGCGAGCAACAATTGCGAGGTTTAATACTCTGCAGTCTTGATAAGCTACACATCTGTCGCTATCGAATTATAAGACACAATGGTATGAGTTCACGCTTCTTACATGAGGTCTAACACTGCGTTCAACACAACAAACTAGGAGTAAATGCGATTTTCGAATGAAAAATCTTGATTTCAGTCTGACATTTAGGAACGTTTCCAGCTATCATTATTTTGACCAGTGACAATTTCGCGAAATGCTTACTATCCATATTATAAGCTTTTAGTTTTTAGTATCGATATTTTGGAGATGTTCTAATTTTCCTTTAGGGTGTAAGAGTTTTCATGAGCAACACTGTAATGAGAGCCTGGTTTTTTGGAAATAAAAGCACTGATTGTGACTGTTACAGACAGTTCTGTGATCATCTCGAAATTCATAAACCCTTTCATTTTGAAATATAATTAATAATTAAATTAATAAATACATTTCATTTTGTTAAAATGCGTATGAATTTCAATGATATCCGCTAAATAAATAAAGATATTTATTGTCAAAGTTTCTTTCCGTTCCTTCGTTAGAATTTCATGCCAAAGCTTGAGTCATTTTTACATAGTTTTATTTAACGTGATTTCGCTATTTGTTCGAATAAAATCCTGTTCCATAAATAAAAACGCCTTATACCCACCAGATTTTTCCCGAAAAGTTTTACATAGGTATTTGCAATAACAATGCTGTGCTATGTTGCCTACATTCCACAGAAATTTCTTAAAAATCATTCTTTTTGAAAATATTTAGTTTGAAGGTATCTCATAAATCCTTATTTAATTGTCAAATTAAGTATTGCAAAATTCTGATTGTTTTAAACACGGACTATTATACAAAAACTCTGTCATCGAAATGAAGATATTTTAGAATCTCTAACAAAATTTTCTGAATTTGGGCAATTTTCAGAAATTCGCTCGTTTTGATCCGGTATTATGCAATAGCTAGCAATAGTAGATTTTTACATGAAAAAAAAAATTAATCTTTCATTAGCAGCCCATGGTTTTTAAAAGTTATGAGGTAAGATTAATAAAAGATCAGATCAAATTTAAAGTAGAAATTTAAATAAATGCAATCCTGTGGCAGATTTGAAAGAATAATTTTTCTGCCTTTAGAGGCAGTGATTTTCTTTTATTTTTTACTTTTTTTCCACAACATAAGAAGTATAAAATAAAATATATAAAACATGTAGTTTTAAATTACACAGTTTTAGTTAAATATATTTATTTAAAGGTTAAAAGAAAAGTAAAATAGTCTTAAATATTTGAGGCAAAGAGTAAAATCCTTAACACTTACATATACGAATTGTATTAAGACATTACGAAAATTTAAAGGGATAACAGAAGCAATAGTGTAGAAATGACATGAGAAAGAGTATATGTAATTCGCTAAAATTTCGACTGTAGGGTTATAATTAGAAATATGCCATTCATAGCTGCCATGATTTTAATTTTTATCATCTATTATGAGGAATATGATCATATATGATTTAAGATTTATTTTTAATTTTACTAGCTTTTACTGTTCTTAATTTGTTCATACTTTTCCTATTACTCTTATTTTCCGTGCAATATTAGAAAGATTACATATAGAGAAATGGGTTTATCCTCTTTAAGAGACTGTTATCGCAGCATTTATGTATTTGACACGAATTTACTTTATTAACTTCATTTAAGTAACGATTGCTTATTTTACTTAAAATTAAATAAAGCAGATGGATTTATTTATGATTTAATATTTTAGAATCAATCTTACCTGTGACAAGGATTTCTGTTTCTGCCGTGTCCGAACCCACGCTGTTTTGCACTTTGCAAACATAGTGTCCCGAATCTTCTACTCTTGCATCCCGTAACACTAAGGTTCCATCCAGTTGGAGAAATCGGTTTCCTATTTGTAAAGGTTGAAGCCTATCTCTGGATTCTTTCTTGTACCACTCGTACGTTGGTATAGGAAACCCCTGAGAGGCGCAAGGAGCTTCCAAGGTTTCTCCCTCGGGAACTTTCAAGAGACGCTTGTGGTCCGTAATTCGGGGAGGAACATCTCGAAAGGATTCTGGAACAAAATATAATTGCAATGCGGAGATCAATAGGGATGAGAGATATTTGAAGAGAATTCTGAGATAATGAATTCGCTTTCTTGTACTTCTCCCTCCCAGTGGGCTCAGTTGCTGCAATTAAGTAGATCGTATACGATTTGTTTAGGAATCCTCGTATGTGCTACTTAAGGCTTCCATAAGATAAGGTTTCGAAATGTGAGAAGAAGGAATTAGTAAGCACATTCTTAATAACTATCAAATCCTTTCGTTGGAAAGGTATTATAAAGTGGTATTTTTTATATTTTGTTGCAGAAATATAGATTCTTCAGTTTTATTTTTAAATGCAATTTAAATTCTGTTATACGGTATTTAATGTACAGAATTTAGTGAAAAATTTGGTTTAAAATATTTTAAATTTAAATTTTACAGAAAATTTTCATACTTGCACTAGCAATAATTCTGTTAGAATCTGTGCTATATATTGTACTATAAATGACGGAGGTTCTAGATAACCTTTCACAAATAACTGTAGAAGTTTGGTTTTATCATAATACTGAATCATTTCTTAAAACATCCATGAAATATAAGTTTAAAACAACAATTGAAGATTACAAATATTTAATTATGTTATTTTTATTGCAATGTTTCAGGCGTTGTACCATCAATAACACCTCATAAAATGCAAGGTGCCAATAACACTTTTTACAGTCCTCCGTAAATGCAACAGGATTTCAAGTATCGCAATAATTAAAGACTAAATCTATCCGATTGTCTGCATTTAACTTTCCCTTCTGTAGCCAAATTCGTACTTACTCTAATGCAAACTAGAACGTTTATTCTGTTTTATTGTAGTTTATTTAAAAGAAAAGAGATTGTATTAAAAATAAGGTTAATATTTTATTTGGTAATATAGGTATAAACGACTTTTCTTTGAGAAAATTAGTCAAGGAATTATACTATTAGGAATACTATACTTATTAGGAAATCATACTTTTATTTGCATCAACATGAAATGCGCGAAAACCTGAGTAAAGGGACAATAGAGAGAACCTAATAGCAGTAAATTGTAAACGTTAGTCGATGCGTAAATTAAATAAATTTAAAAAAAAATTTAAAACTAATTTATAATACTTAAATTCTTGCAAGTCACGTGAAAAGAGAAAAAGCAAATTTAAAGTAGAATGGTCTCCGTCCAAATGGGATTCTTATTGGGACTTTGAAAATAGTAGGCTTACGTTGTTAACAGTGAAAAGCCAGAATCAAATTACAAAAGCTATATAAACAAAATTATTTACGTATTAACATAACTGTAATTTACCATTCTGTATTAATCTCTTTGCTGTTTAAAAGTATATAATCATTATGAAACAAAAATAAGAGTTTAAATTTGGTAGTTAATGCCGGCAGTTAATTTTTTTAGAGTAAGATTAAGGTAATATCTTGGAATATTCTTATCTAATAAAAAATTAATTAAATGTTTGATTTTTGAACATAATTCACTTCAATTGATTTCTTTTTAATTCTGTGAATTTATTTATAATAATGTTATAAATATTTTTTTCCAAACTATTAGATCCCCAGTGAATTAACTGAATAGTTTTAAAAATTGGAGTCTCTTCTTTTGTAATAAAATTAATTATTTTTGAAATCAAAATTACATAAATTTAAATAGTTAACTTATTTTCGAGTCTTAACAGGAACAGTTAACGTAATTCCATACTACTTATGATTGTTATTCAGTTTATTGAATTACTCATCTATAGTAATACTGAAAAACACTATCTGTTTATCATATTCTATGCTTATCGTTTCAAAACCGTTTCATTCACCTAAAAATTTTTATCAACAGATCAAAATTTTCTGTATAAATTCAAAAATATAATTATTTATCTTACTTTTCTTCTCTAAAAATAATTTAAATATCTTAAAATCAGTCACTTAATTTTATCACACATTATTATGAAAGGTTAAATCTTAGGATACCATAAAATTTTAATTGCATATGTTCATCAAACAGTGCTAGAATTTTCAGGCAACCCAATACAATGATAAAACAGTATGTTAAATTTCGGAATAGGACCAGTTGATAAATAATTTATTGAGGATATTATTGTGTGTGGTAAAATCAAAAGCGAAAACATTTTCCGCATCCACACTGGACGTAGGTTCACCTTCAGAGCTTCGGAACGCTGGCACACTTGAAAACACTCGTAAATCATTCGATTATAAACAGACGCTGGATTACTTTTGAATAGCTGGGACTAGGTAGCATTTTCGTTTCTTTTTGTCTGTTGAATTCTGTCACACAATCGACGATTTGAAAAGATGGTTGATTAATTATGCGGACACTGTCATGAGGTTGAAAATAAAATTTGTAACACACGTGTTTTACTATACATTCACACATAGAATAACACAGCCAAGTAAATATCTTGAGGGTTAGAAGAAGTGGTCGAATAAATTTATGAATTGAGACTTCAGACATAGAAACAAGATTTCTTTCTTTAACACGCTTTATGATTCCACAGCAGAATTTTCCACTTGCAGTTCGGTTATTCTGTTAACAGATTGTGATGAAAAGAGGAAAAATACTGAGCAGTGTTGACGGCGTAGCACGCAAATAGCTCAGAACTTAGATTCATATTAAATAAGAAGATTTCTGATTGTGTAGAATGCTAAAATATTGAATTCGTAATGGCTAGGAAACTTGGCAGCCTTGTAAGATTAAATATTCACTTTTTATTTCAGTTGTCATTTGCGTCCACAATTTACATGGCACTGTAATCGTGCATATTCAAGAATATTTACATTTTTGATAATTATTTGGGGAGAAAGACACTAGAGCGAAATATCGCTCAAGCTGCAACAGAGGTTGAAAACTAAGTGCGCAATTGTCCAGTATAGAAGCTCAGAGGAAGGTTTTCGTTTATGTTACAATGTTTTCAGTTCTCAAATTTTTAAGTTCCGAATTAAAAACGTGGCGCAAGCCATGCCATAGATTAATCTACAAATGTCGCAGTCCAGAAAGAATACAGAGAATTTCAGAATACAGAGAGGAAATACCCATATTAGAAATTAGGATTTAAAAGGGTATTACTAAATTAAATTTTAAGCCTGTTTTACATATTTTGTCTTACATATGAGCTACATTACACTTATATATAAGTGTCTATAAATTTCTATTAAATTAAAAATTTCTTTGCAAGCGAAATGTTTCAAATGACTTATTCTCTACTGACAGTGTCCATAGTAAAATTAAATACGCTTGCATGAATTTGCACGAAATCAGAGCGAGCGGTGGCTTTATATTTGAGTAGATGAGCGAATTATATCCATGAATAGAAATTACAATGTAATGTTCTGATTTCCAATGAATGTGTTCCGTTTGTATGAGAAGCGAACTACGATGTAAGCCGCTTTCGTGTTAACAGATATGATTTCCTTCTTGAGTAACAATGATGTCATGTCATAGAGGATGGTCTAGATGAGATGATTACAGAATGTATTTCCTTAAATGTTGGTGTTAGATTCATATTCCCGGGTACAAAGTTTCTTAACTTAAGATATAGAGCTTTTTGAAAAACATTTCAGTTGAAAATGTACCAGACATTTGGAAATCTATTCTTTAAATTTTATATGGTTTCGAAAAATCCCTCAGTTGATAAAATTAGAGCTTCATGAATTAAATTTTGAAAGTTACATTCATATGTGCGTAAAATTAACGAAAATAATAAATAAATAGAGAATAGTTCTATAACCAGTAAGCAAAGATTTACCTCAAAATTGAATAGCTATTGTTTATAATTTCTTCCCACATCTGATAGAAATCAGGAATTAAAATGGTTTGATAATAATGACTGAAAAGAGATAAGTTAAAATATTCATTCTCAAACACATTTATGAAATTTATAGGTATTTTGAAACTTCTTGAATTTAATTTACCAAAGCCTAATGAATATCTTATTAAATGTATACTTTGCACTATGCGGATCATATAAAATATAAGATTTTCTTATTTAAACAGAGCTTCAATCCACAGAACTGAAAACCGTCTTAGGATGTTATCTGTATTTCTTACAATATTATCTAAATGTATCTGCGAATGGAAGTTATATGCCTAGGATCAAAAAATAAAACGTGTAGCTTCTTATCGCGATGTAAGTTTTGATATATAATCTCAGTAGTAAATAATAATATAGGGTATGTAATTTTAACTAACATTTCATTAATGGTACTAAATTCCCTATTATGTAATTTATTAAATAAATAAAATTCAATTAAACAATCTAGAATTATTTAAAAATATAATTGAAATTTTAAGAGAATTTTGTGTATTTTATAATAAAATAGTTCTATTTTTCATATAAAGTTTTGAAGCTCTTAAAAAAACTGCTTTCAAATATGTCAAAAGTAAGGCCAACTTACGCACACAGAAATTAATCGAATTTCGTTTAAGTATTTTATTTCCTCTCTTAGCAATTAACATGTTCCTTGAAATACAGTGTTACATTCTATCAATTTATTAATCATATATTTAGACTTACTTACTAAGGATTGTCAAAAGTTAGCTATTATGCAATGCGGAAGGAACTAATTTACCTTTTCTGCGATAAAGTCAATATTATTCTAAATTATGCGTGATGTAAACTAATCTATTATAAAGAGTTGTTCATAAAAATACAGCAGAATAATCTTACAGAAAATTTATAGAACTGTTAATAAAGACGTTCTGCTGGAAAACAGAAACAACCATCAAAAAAATTTGAGCTAGTGTATGTGGTGCTATAAGAAGTAGGCGTTGTATTTCTTTATTCAAAAAAGGTAACCAACGTCTTGCGCTTTCCAAAGAATCTTTAAATATGAGAACTAATCAATAAACTCATCAAAGGCGGATAGCCGACCAACAGCTGAGCTGATAAAACCTTGAAACGAGTTTCTGTTGGTTTCAAATCCCGGAGGACGGGCTAGCTATTAAGAGACTTTATGCGATTTATTGTTCTCGCGTGCAACATGAATGTGGGCCAGCTTCCTTTTGGATATCCCTATCTGTAACATAATAAAAACAGCTCTATCAAAGGATGATCAGTAAACCATAATGCGGGTTTTGAAGCGGAAGAGGGAAGAAACTACAGAAGACAACTGTTTCTCAATTTCCAAAACAGCGCCTACAATCCACTACTTCTCCTTTGATCCATAGAATGAAGAAACAACCACCATAACGGTATAGGCTGAACATCATTGCCAGACCACAAATTATTCATTATGCAGGAGTCCCATTAAAAATATCTATAAAGTTCACTACAACATTGTTTTTGTTAGCTATATGTAACATATATGTATACCATAAAGCATATTGGTCCGTGTAATTCTACTACAAAAATAGCGTGTCTCTAACAGTATCAACACAAATCAAAATAGCATGCTTTTCGTTTCAATCTCAGTATACTTTTATTTCAAACAACCTAAGCCTCTTAAACAGCTAGACTATTTGTGGCACAACATTGCATTTGTAATGTGGCTTTAAAATGATTGATGATTTAATCACCCGTTCTAAGCAACGTAATACCATTGACAACTGGAAAAAGTAGTCTGAGAAATTAATAGTCCCTGAGTCATCCAATCATGCCACATACAATCATGCCTAATCCTTACTGTTTTTCGCTTAAATTTATTACAAATTCTAAATTTTGATTTTAAGTTTCCTTTGCTAATTGCAGTAAAAAATAGCTCTTATCACAACAAAATATAAGACAATTTCTCATTTTATGTCTTTGGCGCGATCCAAAAAGTAAACAGACAGTAACTTTATTTCTTGTCAAGTGCTTAACGTGCTAATAATGATTAATATAAACAGGTATTTTTTTAATAATTTTTTAAACTGATTGTAGAACATACGGTGGTTCAATAACAGTATCACTAAGAATATACTATTTATTTCTGACGGTACTTAGGAAAACAACTCTTCTTATCGTTCAGGCAAAATCCAAAACTGTAAATTGTGCACAGTTGTTTTGTGCAATGCAATTCAAATTTGTATTGCGTAAACAATATCGCAAAATGTCCTATATTTTGGTATATGCGCTGCTGGGCAATCTCAAATGGAACACTCATTATTTCAGATTTCTGGCACATATGTTGATGTCTTCATATTTTCCTCCCTGTTTTTCATGTTTTTGCAGCGCTATAAATTCTATCGATACAGAAATTCAAGAATATTTCAATCCTGAGGCATTATTATCACTCCTCATGCATAAAATGATGTACGAATTTATAATTATCACGTCAAAATCTGCCAAACATACGATGTCAGAGCATTAAAGACGAAGCCAGGGCGTTAAGGAAAACTTACCAGCCATTGTACAAGCGATGCTGAAATTTTATTATACGCCAGCACAAAAAGTAAGCTTATGGAACTCTATAATTCGTACCACAGCAAGAAAATGCCGAACTGAATAAACACTGTATGTTATCTTAAAACTTCGGCGTCCTAACTTATTTATACATGTGGCCGCGCAAGAAATTCACTGGCTTATATTCTACAGAATTTTGAACAAATCTGCAACAGCGAGCACCGGCAACGAACGCCCAGTTCAAAAATCTTCAACAGCTCTCAAGATTCTTTGTCAAAAAGAGCCTGTCTATACACTGAAAAGTCTATGTACCAAATTTCGTTAATTCCTAGAAGCGAATTCCTCATTTCCCTTTAACTATGAACAATTTCTTAAACATTTGCAGGCGCTAAACTTCATTTGTCCTAGGCCAGCAATAGGATGTGGCAATTTTTTACCACATATCAGCAATACATTAAGTGTAATACAAGGTGTATTTACCTGTGAGCTCCCAAATTTTGATAGTTCAAAAAATGGGTTTCTACATTCAATACACTCATCCACACATTCAAGAACAACTCGCATGACATGCAGCCAGACTCTTGGGTCTTAAACAGATCTATCAGTGACACTCTGGTTGATATGCTGATTCCGCAGCGTTCTAATTGCCCTATTGGAAAAGGAAAAGAAAGAGCCACTTGCAGACAGCAATGCCTCTTCATCTTGGAATGATACTTTTGTTGTTTTCCTTTCAAATTATTTTTAAAGAAGAGCAAGTTCATTTCTTCAGTACTCTTGGGGATCTCGACATAAACAGTGAATATATCACTTGAAAATTTCAAATTCATTTATTGAGTTTGGGGGATGGAGTAACGAAACATGCTTTACTTCCCAGAAAAATTCGGATGTTTTGGTGATTTGACAGTAGAGTTTGCTAATTGAAGATTTAAACAGATTTTTGGACCATCTTGGAGCAGCAGTTTGAATATACATAAGAATAATTTACTTATAAGACGTGGAAGTGGGGCAGGCCGAAGAATAAATTTATGGAAATGATAAAAGATACAGATGATTCGGTAGTGTTTGCTTTTAAAGGATAAATAAAACTAAATACGCATATAATTGTAAAACTACCTTTTAGATATAAATAACTTTACAGCTAAAAACAGACACGAAAATGGATGGTAAGTTTACATATAAATTAATTTTTACGGCGCAAATAAGTTATTACTGTTATACAAATATATTTTTACCTGCTACAAGTAACCTTCCGGTGGTAGTACTAAGTACTGTTTCACCAGTCAGACGATGTCTTGTCTCACAGCGGTACTTTTGAAGGCCATCAGCGTGGTCAACTCTACGAATATGGAGTTCACCTGTTTGGAATATGCTAAATCTTTCCCCTATGGAAAAGAAGATATCATTAGAAACTTAAAGTTAGTAAAGTTACTAGTTAAGTAAGAATACATTATTTGTCGCATGGTAATAAATATTGCGAAATATAAAATTGTAACTGACTTGTTAATAATTCTTATTAAAATCATGCTAGAAATTATATTACCAGAGATTAAACTATTCCTAAGACGGGCTCTGAATAATTAGATATAGAGATACAGACTAAAAGCATTTAACGCGTATCAAAATTATGAAAAGTATTTGAAATACCATATCCATTTGTGCATTTTGAAAATTTTTCGTAAGAAATCGAGAGGAAAAATTGTGCGAATAATGTAAATTCCGAACGATGCAATTACAGTAAAAACATAACAAATAAAACCTGCTCATGGATAAACAACCAATAATTATCACGACATTATTTATTAAAAAAAAACTTGCATTCCAATAAGAATACAGAGTAGAATTAATACTACCAAAATTTAATAAGGTATCTTCATTTCCACATCCTGATTTTTTAACCTCGCCCGCTTTATTGATGTCTACCGCTCCTCCTATTAGGCTTCAAATTATTATTTAATGTTGTTGGAGCTGCTGCACTAAACACATCGTCGGCATCGTCACTCATGTTATAAGGGATTTCTACCGCCTTCTTACCATGCCGTGGTGTAGTTTTCAGCACATTCGCCGCGTATCGAGAGGTAAGTGGTTCGAGTCCCGGCGAGGGAATTGCTCATTTCTCACGTCTTCCTACTTCAAAATATCCTAATGACTCTACAGTGGCACCCGAACAAAAAGGTGATAGATGATGATTCTCCACCACCAGGATTTAGAGATTGGATCCCCTAATCCTCAGTAGCCCTTGAAGAGGGGAGTATATAAGGTATTTCTCCCGCCTTCTTGCCATGCCTTCGTAGTGTAGTGGTCAGCACGCTCAACGCGTATTCGAGGGGTCCGTGATTCGAGTCCCGGCGAGGGCATTGCTCATTTCTCACGTCTTCTTGTTTCAAAAAATCCTAATGACTCTACATAGTCATCATCTTCATCGTTATTCAGTAGGTCTTCCACGAGCAAAGGTTTTCAGAATCATCATCAGCATCAGATTTCTTCGTTTCCTAGTTCAAGGTCTTCACTATTATTACTTTACCAGTTAGAACCCGTGCGCCAAAAATCCACAAGAATTTCAACATGTAAGAGAAAGAAATCACTAAAGGGACGAATCCATTTTAGAATTTAGGAAAATTTGCTTTCTGAACGCTTTATGGGGGAAATCTGCGTGAAGCCTTGAAACAAAAATTTACTTTGGATTAAGTAAAAGGCTGAGAAAAGAACTGAGCCCTGATCTGCAGGTTAGTAGGACAGACCTCCGACTATTATATCCTTTTCTTCTCTGCGGTGAATCCTCCTGCCTTGACTGTTTTCGGCATAGCTATTGCGTTGAATGTATTTTTCTGGCTTCCTTACGCGGAGAATAACATCTTGTTCGATTATCCCTCAGCTGGCGCTAATTCTCCGTTGGTCTCTTACCTCATCTATTAGATTGTTCAACTGTTCTTTTCTTTCTGGAAGTTTTATTACACCATAGTCCCAGCCACTATCCTCCTTTAGCTGAATTTTATACTCATCAAGTCAAAACTTGGCATTTTTCTTTTTTGCTCCAACATTTATGGAAACACACTTTTCTTTTCCGGAACTCGTACTTTTGATGCCTCGTAAAATATATACTTAGCACTGCATTTCTGTGAAGATGAGATTCCTGCAAAATATATTTCAAAAATGGCAGATCAGCTCATAGTATTTTCTTAGTTGATTCATATTTGCCACAACCTTTCCCACCTTTATTGATTTAAGATAAATAACGGATCTTCTTATTCGATCGATGAAGAATGGCCCATCCAGTTCAAGTCAAATGTTTCCACTTTGTCTCCAGGTGCACATCAAGATAATGCTTAATTTTCAGAACTTTATCTCCGATTTTTAAATTACACTGGTGGCTTTTTTGTCATTGCAAAATTTTTGTATTTTCCTTGCAGCATCCAAATTACGTATAACTTCTTCGACTAATAACTGCCATTTAAAATCCCCCATGGAGGTTGACTCCGGAAAATTTCTGGGAAGTACTAGCTAGGATCTGTACTTAAGCAGTCTCAACCACGGGGTTATAAACTAAATCTTCACAGAACTAGAACCTCCATTCATTCGGGGAATAGTTCAGGCTCGTCCCGGACCGTATTGATACTGTCGTGTCTGCATCTTGGCTGTGGGGTTACAACATATTGTGGCCGTCCTTGGGTTTTGGTTCCACGCGGTCCTTTCGACGGGGATTGACAAAGGTACGAAACAACCTCTGAATTTTTCAATATTCTCGGAGTGGTTCCGGGGGAAAAGAAGATTTCTGCCATTTAAAATTCTGGAGCCCTCTTTTGAACGAAAAATAGTTAATTCAGAGGCAGAATTAAATTTCTTCCAACAAATAATTCGGCTGGCACATTTCCGGTAGTATCATGTTTAGCCGTCTTCATAGCAAATACCAGCTGGTTCACACACATATCCGGGCGCTTATGATAATTATTTTCATAACCAAGAGTAGCCTTAATTATATTTTTATTTGCCTGTTCTGCAATATTTGACTGCGGCCGATAAGGAACCATTTCAAAATGCCATATGCTCTGCGCGGATGGCTAACAAAATGTTTGCCATTTTCTGAAATTTCTTTTAGTGGAGCTCCATATTTTAAAATAAACATACGTAGAAAAGAATATGACGCAATTTTAGTCAAAGTCTTTTAAGAAAATTATTTCTTTCCACCTTGATAAATGATACGGGATAACGAATAAATATCTGTTTTTACTAATTTCAATATATGGGCCCTAATGAATCAATTCTTATTAATTCATTAGGGAAAGTGGCTTTTATGCTATTTAGGTATTCCGCCGGGATATAGTTAACATTATTAACTAATTAGCAAATATCCACGACTTCATATGCTTTCTTTTCCTGGAGTATGCTTAGTAATTAAATTCTTGTAATTTAAGGCCTATCCAATAAATCCTGCCGATAAATGTTTCTCGGAATTCAAACGATCCACGAAAGCATGATCGAATAAACTTTAACTGGTGTCTTCTTAAAATATACTTAGAATTTTTGAAAAGCTAAAAGAACTGCTAGTGTTTCCCTTTCTGTGACCGTATAATCCCTCTGAGTAGGATTGAGAGTTTTACTGATATAAGGTACCGGTGGTCAGTTTCGCATCAGCACGGCACCAACTGCAAAATCTGAAGCATCTGGCAAAATTGGCACTTGAATTAATGCATTTTTAAGATGTTCGAACGATATGTTACTTCTGCCGACCAGTAAATATGGCTTTCCTTTTAATTTTGACTACGGTTAGGCTATCGTTGCAAAGTCTCTGATAAAGGAGGTAGGCAAAGAATACTAGCCCAAAAATGAGGCTAAACCTTTTTGCTGCATTTTGTGAAGCTGAATTTGGTATTGCAACTATTTTGGAATTCTCTTTCTCAATTAATTTCGACGATATCTTATAGATTATGTAATGAAATGCATTGGCCGCGAATTCACGTTTTAATGCATTTATTTGTAATCCAGCATCGGTGGAAATTCCTAGTATGTTTGTCTATAGTTTCGCAAGATACAATTACATTATCTAAATAAATAAAAGTGCTCTTTCCGAGGACAGCTCTTAGTACCGTATCGATGGCCCTCTGAAACGTGGCGGAGTTCCGCATAAGTCAAACTGCTTTCTCAAAAGTCCAAAAACGCTGATTTTGTAACAAATGTGGTTGCGAATTTTGGCACATCCTCAGGTTTTGCACATATTTGAAAATGTTCTTAGGTATGATCTAGCATCTTCATGTAATTCGTCGATCTGATCTTGTTAGTTATTTGTTGGTTTGCTGGCTGTGGATAAACAGGATATTTAGTAATGCTATTTAAATTTCGGGAATCGAATGCAAAACGACATGATTAATGATCTGTTTGAGGGAAATTATTCTTTTTTCGGCATAGTACTACTGGGATAGCGTACGGGCTACTTATGGGAATTATTACCTTGTTCTTTAACATTTCTTGTATATGCTTTTCAATAATTTCCTCTTTGATTCTGCCATAGTGGTGTGGCCATGTATGCAGTAATGCTTTCAATGGAACATCATTTAATAATTTTTGTATTACAGGCAGAGCCAAATGTTTTATAACTATCTCATTAAATTGAATTCTAGAGAGATTTTCTTGGGTCCGGGGTAATTGTATACGTTTAATTTTAGTACCCCTTGATGGTTTAAATTTGAATTGCCTTCTTTCCTCTTTTTTCTCAATTGCATTTTACTCTTGGCGATCGCCACTCGCGTTTGAAAATTTTCTTCTGCATTCAAAACGTTTATTATCGTCAAGCCGTGGCTTTTCTTTTCCAATACAATCCCATGAAACTGTCCTCTCGATATCTCGCCATCTGCTGTAGGCCTACCTTTTGCTTTCCTCTTGCTTTCACACTTAACCGAGGGCTCAAACTAATTTTCCAACATACTCGGGCTTCTTAATTCGAAGAAATCCTTAATCTGTGGTAGCAGATTTGATAATTTGTCTCTACAACTGGCCTTTTTCCTATTTAAAAAATTAAAAATTTAAATTTTTCTTAAAATAAATTCGGTTAATAATTCTTCGGCCTTCAACTGGTATTTGTTAAAACTTTCCGCTGCTGATTTGACCCTACCTTTTACCACTTTGAATGCCTTTTTCGATGGCGGTTTTAGATACCTCTAACGTCTAGTTCTTGGTTTACACAACAAAAATGTCCATTGCACTTTTACCAGCTTGGCACCTGTCCTCGTAAGCCAAAGTAGCTTTCTGAACTTCCGGTACAAACATAAAATAAAAATTGCGAATCTAAATGTTTAAGAAAATTATTTACCGATCTTCTTCCACCAAAAATCACTGCGGGTTTCACTGATGCTTGTATTGTATACATGGCATATCCAAATTCCTCCATGGGACTTACTGGTGCAGGTAGAGCTTGCGATGTTGAGCGGGGCAAACAATGAATTTTTTTGAGCCATGGTCCGTACTTTAGTTCTGGCATTACTATACTGTTAAAAGTACTTATCAATCATCCAAAGCGTCTAAAATCTTGGTAGATATTAAGCGATTTATCGCTAAGTTTAAAATAATAACTGAAATTTGAAAATGATATAAAAGACCCTTTATAAAGACTAAATAAGAATAGATGGCACACTTTGTGCCTACAGCTCCGCAGCCACTTGTGGCGAGATAATATAAGCTAAGTAAATTAAATGTAAAAAATAAATATAAATTCAAATAAACTAGTAGCCGAAGGCTACATATTTAATTTAACTCAAAGTTGACCTAAAACTTAACCGGCGTGGAAATCAACTATCGGAAATTGTAATGAGAGCCGAAGAAAAGAACTCTTATCTAAGACAGCAAACGAGTAATACGCCCGACAGAACACGCTCTGTCCTAAACTCCAGAAACTCTTTTTAAACGCATGCGAACTAAATTTGCATTCTGGCGGGAAAATGGAAAGATAGAAATAACAATACAGATCCAAAACATAAACTGGCTCATTAATTAATAGAAATGAATCTCACAATGTTATATCTGGGACTTTGCAAAATTTATACCACAACTGTAATATCGCCGTTTATTGCTCTTCCTGCTCTACAGTAGAACTTTATTTTTGTTCTTTCGTTAAACTTCCGAATTGCTGTTAACAGATGTTCACTAGATCAAAGCAAATGATTAGCGGCATATGATATTTAAAGGAAAGCAAATTGAAATAAGACTGTAATAAATGCTTTCGATTATCATTCGTCAGATTTGTTGAAATAAATGAAAGCATATTTCTAAAACTTGACAACTCACTACAGCTCCAGTGCGATGTACTCCGAAGATTGACTAGCGAATAAGTTTCATTTCTTTGCATTTAATCAGATAACAGTGAAATTTATTATGAAGAATTCTGTTGAAAAGACTAACCTAATACATGCACTGCTTCATATCGATTATTTCTTTTCCTACATTTCTCTGCGATACTTAAGTTAGTTTGATCTCATCACATGTGTTATCATTCTTATTATGCAAATATCCATTTTCATAATCTTATTCAACAAAGGTAATATTTCTCGTTATAAACTGCGGAACTCATTAACATTTTGAATCATTTTTACCGCTTTTCATTTCTCATTTGTAACGTGCTGACAAAATGACATGGATTATCTTCCAGAATAAATTTGTTACGGATAAAAGTATTCTAGTGATCAAATTATATTAGCTTGGAAATTATAATACAAATTAAGTTTGATCTGTGAAAGAATTCTTTTTGAATCTAAGATGTATGGGAAGTAAGCAGAGGTATTTTAATGAAATGCTGATGAAATTTCATTTTCTTTACTCATCTTAGAAAACGTTACTGAAATAAACAGAAGCTTAATTTACGACGTTCTAAATGACAACCATTGATGAAGAATAAATTATGTTTCGTTATTTGTGTAATTAATAACGTGGCATCTTACTGCTTACTTTTCTTTACATCTCGACTGAAAGCGAAAAGGTGTTATTTCTTAATTACAAATTTCTCTTTCTACAAGCCTCATTTACGCTTTATATGCAATAATATTTTTCTGAAATATTTGTAATCAATCGATATTTAAATAATCATACCTTTTATTAAACAAACAAACGAAAACAAATCCTGTACTTAAATATATTTCACGTCTTGCTATTTAAGCTAATTTGTGAGTATTGTACTGAGTAAAGCAGCTGAATAACCGTAAACTCATTAAAAATTCAGCGTAAACTGTTTGAATATGTTGGCTGTTTTCTTTCTGATACGCTAACTATGCGTATACTGAGAGCAAGAGGAGTGATAATTTATTATCCAGGGAAAGAAATAATACACAAGAAAAGCTCGACATAGAGACGGAAAAAAAATTCCTTACATAGCTATGACTGTAAATAAAAGTTTAATTTGCTACATATAATTTGTTGCGAAGAAAATGAAAATTAACGTATTGGTTCAATACAATTATATACATTATTTATGACTATTATAAACAAAATATATGGAGGTATTTAAATAGCCAAGTTAAACAAACAAAAATGACCTTAATGAGTAACAGAAATATGTTTCCATACGGTATTTAC
Source organism: Stegodyphus mimosarum (assembly GCA_000611955.2). NCBI lineage: Eukaryota > Metazoa > Arthropoda > Arachnida > Araneae > Eresidae > Stegodyphus > Stegodyphus mimosarum. The sequence goes on along the minus strand of KK120662.1, from coordinate 106,678 downwards.
AAGGTTTATGAAAGATAATTTTCATGTTAGTAACATTATATTTTATGATCGCAAGGTCTTTTTTTGTCAGTTATTACTTCTCTCAAACAATTCGGCACCGCTCCCAGGAGTGTATTGTTGTTTCACACGAAATGTTGCTTCAGATATCCTAAATTCCACTTTTTACATCAACCTTGTTCTTGGAGTCATATTTTTTTTTAGTCCAAAAGCGATTTTTCCCCATAAATGTTAGATGCGCTTTAAATGGAAAAATTGGGGTGGGGTACGAAACTTTTGTTTAATATGATAGAGGCAAATTGACAAATCTATTAACAAATCTCGGAAGTGAGTTTAGGATCGTTGCCGGAAAGCAAATGCAGTTTTTCCTGCATAACTAAGACGTTTTCCTTTAGAATGCCAAGATATATGGTCTTATCCACAAATCTTTCTATGAAAAGTAAACTTTCGATGCCAGCAATACTCATACACCCATAAACCATGACACCTCCGCCACCGTATTTGACATTTTCACATAAATTCGTACTTAGCATTTCTTGATTTAGTTTTCAGAACATAACTCAATCATATTACTCATCGATTTGGATTCATTATTAAAACGAACGGATTTCCAGTACTTATATGCTTCTGTTACGAATTTCACATTTATTTAGAATTGTAATTAAAATTCCTTTTTATTTCCCCGTGCAACGCAGACGAATTTTGAAGAGAAAGCTACGTCGCAAAAAATTAACAAAAAAAAAAAAAAAA
>KK120662.1:81689-105753 GCA_000611955.2 Stegodyphus mimosarum | reverse complement strand
AGAAACATGCATACATTTATGCAGATTTTTCATTTTTTAAAATTTAATGCAGAGCGATAACATTTAGTGGCAACAATTTGAAAAGTGATACGCCGTTTTTGTGTTTCCGACGCAAAATCGCAAAACGAAAGTAATAGTCCTTCGGGACTAAATCCCTTTGGACTAATAAAAATAAAAGAGCGCGTGCATTTAATGCTTAATAAATAAATATCTCGTAATTACTTTTGCCATCCAGAAAAATCTAGAACAATCGTGATTGTTCTCCTGATAATTAAAAAGCTTATAAAAGCCGAGTTGAAACACCTCACCTCAGTTGTTGTTGTTGCTGTTGTAGTTGTAGCTGTAAAAAGCGAACTGCTGTTTGTTTACTTACTGCTGTATTGATTGTAGCGATTTCCCTGTGAGATAGAATTATTTTATCTGTTTATGAGTTTTATTTTTTTGCTAAACGTTTGAGATACTGTGATATTGTGCGAATATCTGTGAAGAAATATTTCAGCATTTTAATTTATTTCTTGTGGAAAGAATAAATTTTTGTTAATTTTTTAACGACTTGTGCATTCAATATATAACGAACCCGTACGCACGTAACACTTATTTGCAAGCTTGAGGACCTTTTGTCTGTTACAGAAACATAAAAATCTGATGCGTACACCACATGACTTCCTTGTACGGAATTTCCTCGAATTTCATTAAAGATATATTTCTCATTCAATTAATTAAGTTATCACTTCAGAGCAGGGCAAAAATACATAAAACCTCAAAATATCTTTATTACGAATTAAAATATATAGAAAAATATATAATACCAAATACAGCTAAAACAATTAAAAACAATTTTTGCAATTCAAATTATACTTTCTACGCAAAAATAATCATTCCCGCCAGTGAGGGAAAACAGCAGATTTTTCCGTGCACAAATCTGAAAGTTTTCTTTTGGTCCCACTCGGCAAAATGATAGTAAAAGGGCAGAAACTGACTTACTTCACTATTCTGCTAAGTTTAAATGTAAACAAATATGGCTGCTATGCTTAAACGTTAGGCTTAGCCGCCTTTGAACAACTTTTAAACTGTTGATAATTCTACTGCTATTACATGCAGATTAACTAAAGCCATAAAAAACCTTAACCGGAAGATCAGAACAACACAATTCAATCATTTTTAAAAATACACAATTTTCCTACATATAAGAATAAAAAAAATTAGCTCATGGAGCCAAATAACAGAGTGGGTATCTATATATATATTCATATAATTTTGTTGTAGCCGATTTCAACAAAAAAAATCAGCCAACACTGCAGCAAAATTATATAAAAATTATAAATGATGTATATTATAAATCGGAAAGCAAAGTGCTTTAGCGATCATCTTTCTTTACAAATAATTTGATATAAATACTTTTATAAATAATTAAACTCGAAGATATTAATTCTATAAATAACTAAATCTGGATATATTAATTTTATAAATAATTAAACCTGAAACTAGATTGGAAAATAAGCTGCATATCCAAGATTGATCTGCACCAAGGTGTTAAAAACATCTTCTATTAACTTGAATTGCGATGCAAGAGTTTATGAAAATTATCATTTAAATATAAGTTAGCATATTTCAATACAACAATATATAAATTCTAGATACATAAAAAAATTTGAATACCATACAACAAAAAATGATAAAGAAATGGATGAAGAGGAAGTTGAAATCCCAAGATATGAATAAAGGGAAATCAAAAGTCAAAGGAATCGAAGAGAGAAATACGATTATAATAATTGGAAAACAGAATAAATAAACATTTAAACGTTTCTACTATTAAAATATGAAATCTATAAGAAAATTAAATAACTTTACAATAGCTTCAGTATTTAAAAATGGGAAGCTTAATAAGGCATCTATTGCAATAATATTGGTGGGAATTTAGAATCGCTTAACAAACCTAATTTTTAGATTTAATCAAGAGAATTTTTTTAATTAAACTAGAACTACTATATATATATATATATACATATAAAATCAGTTTTTTGTATGTCATTAATCTATCGGTTTTATGTAGGTTAAAACTGAAATATATATATACATATATTCTACTGCTTGGAAATTTTTGAATTTCAGTATAAACAAGATTTGGCTCATTTAGCTTTCAAGCATTATAAAACTATAATTTAATTATAAAGGAAATTCCTTTTTACTTTAGCAGATACCAGATTTTTAATTTAATATTTGTTTTGTATGTACAGTTTTTACAACATCTGATGCACGAAAGTAGAGGGCTGAAGTCTCAATGAAATATCCCAATAATAAGGATAAATCACTTTTTGTAGCACCCATCTTCTTGCGACGAAAAGCAAAATTCAAAATCGCGCATTTGGTGGTTTTTCTTTGTTTTGTTTCAGCCTTGGTATATAAGGTGGGGCTGCTATTATCTGTTGTACCGAAGTTGGCACTAAGGTCTTCTGTTCAGATAAGAAGGGGGATCTTCAATTAAATTTCACTCAGTTCGTATCCTACCTTCCTGAAGCTCACGTACAATCCAGTTTCGAAAATTTACTTCGGGCCAGTCATAGAAGGTTTCAGAATTAATTTGGATATTGCATAAGGAAACATTTTTTGCAGAACATTTTGTAGCATCTCCTAAATGTTTCGATTAAAACGATGTAAGAGTCTACTTGTCTAACTAATGACTGCACAGAAGAAGTGTTAAAATTACCCTTTATTACATTTTTTATGAATTAACAATGCATCAACTCGACGCTAACAGACTACACCTCTGTTTGGGCGGTAACTGAAACAGTAAGAACATAACTCAAAATTTGTAGATATTAACAAGTAGTAGAGTTACACTGCAAGCCTCAGACTAACCTGTTTCCTAACACGGCGTTGATAATTTAGCGGCAGCAAAGTAATAGCTGTTACGCTGCGTTTAACCAGCAATAAATGCTAAGCCGAAGCTCACGCTGCAACAAACACAGAGTTTCCCTACTTGTCTAACTTTCCCTTCAAGAACTTGATACTTAAACCACTGGGAGAATTTGTATTACTTCAAACCGGGTGAAAAATCTTGATACCGGATGCACGAGTAATTACTACCACAAACCTTACATATACATGTTGTTCATTGCCTACAAATGCAAAGCCTTGAAAAATCAAAAATAGTTCCAATGTTTGAAATGATTGGTATGCAATGTTTTATTAATTCTCAATCAGAAAACGGCAGCTATGGTTTCTGAGTTTAATGAAATTAATGAGTTCACTTAAAAGGCATTCGGTGTATTCATTCACGTTTTATTATGCTGATCTAATTTGCTGCTAATAATAATAATAATAATAAGCCAGTGTAAATTATTTACAGCTGTCATTAAGTCAACGCACATGGTTTTTAATTTTTAACAAAGCATTTACATTCTTCACGCATGATATATAGTAGCATAAAACTTTCAGTTTATTATTAGAAATTTCTTATGGAATAAATACCTGCCAAGGCAGTAGGTCTTATTACAAAAGATCCATCACGAATCCATGATGTCACAGTTACGTAATCTTGAACGAGTTCAGGAATGTGGCATCGCAGAACAGCTGTATTACCTCGAATCACAAATTCATCGTACACATCCACTGCATAAGATTGTTGGACAACTGAAAAGATAAAATAACAGAGTAACAATGGGACAAAATAATTTTACATTGTAATAGTGAGAAATGTTCTATTTATAATAAGAATCACCATTAACCATACAAGCTTATTTCATTTATCATTCTTATTTTACATTTACTCTTATAAATGTAAATATTATTTTTGTTAACAATGAGGAACACTTTTATTTTCCTCTCGTTTTCGAAGATAATCACTTCGAAAATTAAGACTCAAAAGAACTGCAATATTTTATGCGTTAAATTTGACTCCAATGTGCATATCGTTAAGTTATAGTTATTTTAGTATTCAGTAAAAAGTAATTACTACATCTGTGACTTTTAACGCGTATTAGAATTTTAAAGAACTGTAAGTTAGCATTTTCGCAACTGCGTTTTCTTGGAATTCATGAATAATGAAAGAGATATAAATTCACCGATTTCAAATTAACCAGAAAATTTCCAGTTTCTTATATCAAATGTAGGAGTCATATAATGCTACATAATATCGTTCTTAATTACAGCACAAAGTTAGGAAAATTGTATCTTCGAATTTTGTTCTAACGCGGTCTTCTTCTTGATAATGTAAACTCTAATTCTTTAAGCTTAAAATATTGAAAATACTTAAAGGAATTTACATATGCCAGTCTCTGAGGGAGGGCTTTAAAAATATGAAAAACTTAATATCTTTTATTCATCTTTGAATATATAGCTTCAAGAACGAAAGCTTTTCTTAAGTTTTTAAAAACATTTTGCGATCAATATACTAATTAATAAAAGCTATTTCTATTATTCTTGTTATTAACCTCAGTTAAATAACTTCTCGTTAACTAAATAAATTTTATTTCGTATATTTATAACGTTGTATTTTGAAAAATTTATTCAGAAAGAATGATGATATCTGAAGGAAATTACTCAGTATGAATTTAAAAAATACTGATTTCTTCTTGTTAGTGTGTCTGATCCCATTTGTCTGAATCAGAGCACGTCCACGAATTTTATCGTAGCAAGATCTGCAAGACTGTATCTGTAATTACTATGAACCTTGAGAACCCATATAGGTGAAAAGACTAGCCGAGCTTTGCTTCCAGTTTCGAAGGGCAGCACCTCAGGACACGGGATTAAATTTCTCCCACCCTCTTCCCTACTATCAAACCATTCTACAGGACGTTCGAGTTGAGTACTCCCATGCCGGCCACACACTATACATTCACAAATATTCGTACCTTCTCCGGCATTTGAACCGTTCCCTTCAGTATGGCCGTCAGCATCACTAACCACCAAACCATCTGAGAAGCAAAGACTACTTAAAGTAGCTAATCGAAAATTCATGAAAATTTTATGAATAAATTTAGATATGTTTTTTACAGAGTTAATTTATTTTTATACGCCGTATTTACCCGAACAAAAGTCTCTCTTACTATACTCCAAAGCCATGGAACAGGCAACATAGGTTTCAACTGCACATGTGAATAGAGCAATCCTGGAGGCCCTGAGAATTTACATCGACTTAAATGATAATGATAAAGTCAGCGGACTTGTAATTTACTATGACTTTAATACTGCCCAAGAGGCAATATTGCAAGGACATTCAAGACTCACCAAGGATATACACAAATACTTAGAAGCAATCGACCAGATGGGAAAGACATGCATTATGCGAGGGATTAATGCATTAAATTATTAATTAATGCACGTTGGAATCGATGGAAACGAGGCAGCCGATGAACTGGATAAAAAGGGAAGAAATCTCAACAACTTAATCCCCGTCATTCGTGAAGATGCTAATGTCATTGCTAAATATAGACTCAAAGAGAAATCTGTTAAGAAAGACCATCAGGTATGTGCGATTGATGCAAACACAGAAATCACAAAGTCCATTACTAGATTGAGAACCCGTCATTTTATAGGAATGAAAATGGTACCAGATCATATATAATTTGCAGCAACTGCCCTGAAACTGAGCTTTTTCCAAAATATGTTTTTCACCTGTCCTTCAATACTTGTTACTCTGCAAAGTTTGGGGGAATTTCCTTTCCAGGGACAGCTATATAATGAAAAGGTACTGGAACTGAAAAAAACAGTGCCTTTCATGCATGCATCCATTTGACTTCTGAAGACACGACACCAACCGGTCTTATAAACGGATAATGTTTATAAATAAAATTACAAAATAAGAAAAAAATTAATTACCGTATCGTGTAGAACAATCGCACAGGTAAATTACGTAACTATCGTTAATTTACTAGTGTTTCTCTCTAGCACTAGCTTTTCAGAGCCATATTTAAAAACTTTTAAAATATTCGCGTAATTTTCTCCTTCTTCAATGCATTCAGCAAACGAGCTTCACTAAATTTTAAAACGGATTTACCTCGTAGTGCTTCTTTTAACCTTACTTACAAAAACAAACTTATGCAGACTACCTAAGAAGGTCACGTCGAACTTTGATCTTCTAACTGAAATTTTGAGTCAGCATAATACAAGAACCGACCAGTCACAGCGAAACAACCACGAACTGACAATCAGTCTAAATTCCGTTGAGTCAGACGCACATTCACCTTCTCTAAATATTTAAGCACGATTTGAGACCTGAAAGGATATAGGTGAGATAATAGTAAGAACACATGAGATTCAAATTACAGGGAAACGAGGCTATTTTACTAGATACTGTAGTGTTAATATTACTATATATTTTCTTATTGAGATGCAGATTTCTTTTATAGAAATAATATTGTGAATAGCTTTCTATGGTTTATCCATGATTGCTTTTCATTTGTTATGTTCTTACTGCAAACGACTGCTTCAGAAATTAAATTATTTGCATAATCTCCTTTCTCAATTTTCGGACGATAAAATTAGTAAGAGAATACGCAACAAATTATGGTATAAGAGCATCTGCGGCTGAGGGATTACAGTATGAGTTTGCCTCCACTATACTGGTTACTGGTATGACTGAAAACATGCATGTAATTCTGTATCACTAAGTTTCCCTGAAGAACAAATTTCATTTTGAGCCATAGTTAATGGTACTACTATTTCAAGGAAATTTTTAAAGGAAAGGCGAAATCTGATATTCTATTTCTCAAAATTACTGCAAGACAAAGTAAATATCCATCTATATTTTTAAAATTTATCCTACAACATTAGGAATGGCTTAATATATTCAAAAGTTTCGTATTTTCAGATATGTACTGTAAAATAGCTTTATATACGACACCACTGATAATTGTTTACCAGACTCAACGTTTAAAGTTTCAGGAGTTGAAATTTTTATTATTAAACGACCCGCATGGTTTACAAATTATTTAAGCCTTACACAGTCATAAAAATATTACATGCCATAAAAATTTCATTTGTTACTTAGAGTTGCACATTAGTTGTTTGTATTTAATTTTTCGAGAAATCAAGTAGGGGGAAACTGAAAATTATCCTTGAATACACCCCATAAACGGTAGCAATTTATGCAAGTGATAAGAAGTGAAATGCACTTCCAGCAGAGCAAAAAATCTATCCAGAATTCATCAAAAAATAGGAATGAGTTCTGTCAATTTATTTCAAAAGCATAAGGACATAAAAGTTACAAGTATTAGGAAATTCGCATTGAGTATACGCAAATATTGGACATCAAAATGAAGAATAAAATTGCAGACTTAGTGAGCAAAGAGCAAGAAAATACTTTCTGATTTACACCAGAACTTAAATGATTAAAACTACGTGAAGATTTCGCTGACTAGGCTCTTGTACCTTTTCCACGGAATATGTTCTCTCTCCATCGTCAATGAGGCAGTTGATCCACTAGAGCGTTACCATATCAAACAGAAATTCTATTGATAAAACTAATGATGACTGAAAGACCTGATTGCATGTTATCTGGGATTGACCTTGAATGGTTGGATAATACTTGACTGAGCGGATAAATACTCTTTAAAGGCTACTAATCAAAGTGTCAAAAATCAGGAATCAAAAGAGGAACCATGGAATAGTGGAGTGTTTTATGAATAGAAATTTCATGTAATATCAATTCGTTGCTCTTCTGAATGGAAAATTCTAGAAGCTTTCGAAATTCACAAAATTTATCAGCCACTTGGATATGGACAGTCAAATAGCTTCTATTTCTCTAGATCTGTTTAAAAAATACTAAATCTTATCTATACAGAATGCCCAAAACTAAGACCTAATAAACTGATTATACTGAAAAAAGCATAATAATTGCTAACAAATTTAAAATATAACAAAATGCACACAAACTTGCGATATCACAGGATCAGAAACAAGAATATTAGCACAAATTAAATACGAAGATCGACATGTAGAGGCAAATACTTATTTTACTTCAAAACGTCGTTTTCATACTTTATTATTTTAAAAATTAATTAAATAAATTAATTAAATTACAAATCGAAATAATTTAAAAAGTATAAACACTCACAGGTTTCGTTTTTAAAGAACTCTAAGCTAAAAATAATTCTAATCACTGTTAAGCAAGGTTTCCAAAAGCAAAATAAATGGAACGCAATAATAATAAAATAATTTATCTTCAATATAAGTGCTTATATTTCAGCCGCATAATTCTCATGCAGAATTATTCTTCGCTCTAAGGCATAGTTATCATGCTTATTCAATTTAGTAAGCCGTAATAACAGTTTTGGAAAATGTTGTTGCTGAATGATTGTCACACTGTACCATTTTTAAACGTGGCGTCTTGGGAATTTCTGGTCGATATATATTCGAATGCTTTTACTCGGATAGTTTCTTAGAATTAAAGGAAACTAGCATGCATAATTAACAGTTATAATTGAGTTTAGAGTGGGTTTTAGAAGGCTCTCTTGTAAGATGCATTAAGCCTTCGAAAATCTGTAATGTTATTCCTGATTTCTTCTTTTCCCTTTGTCGAGATTCTCCAGAGAGTTTAAATTAATACGCCGTGGGGTGTAACATTTTCCCGTTGTTGAGAAGGTAATGATGATCTTAAAATTTGGAGTTGCATTTACTTATTTTCTGTTGTTATTGCACATTTTCTCATATCTAATCTAAGAGTATATTCTAGCTTTTTATTTTAGACATACTATTCTTATATATAGTAAGTATCTGTTAAAAGAAAACATCAAAGTGAATCTGAAACGAGAGAATTTAGCGTCAAACATATATCAAACTTTTCCATTAAAAATAAGTACGCTGGTTTTTTGGTTAAAGAAATATACAGCGATTTTCAACTTGCATTTTTTAATACGATATAATATAGGGTTTCAGTTGTTGTTCTTGAGTTCTTAATTAAACCAATGTCTCAGGTTGTACCTTCACACACACACAAAAAAAATTGAGTACCTTAAAGCCAATAATATTTTATAAAATTAAACTCAGTTTGGCCTTAAAGCCAAAACTCATTTATGTACTCTGGAGGCTCAGATGAAAACGCAGCAGTAGAGAATAGATTTAAAATATAAGAAATAACGCCTTGATGAATAAAACCATAACAATATTAAGAAAAAAAAATCGGAACTAATCTGGTCCATCGACAACTGTTCATTTCTACTTTATGAGTGGAGCGAAAGCAATCCAAACGTACAAAATTTCATAACAGTTACTTTTCGTTCTATGTTCAAAATGATTAACACTAACTAAACTAAACATTACAAATTAATAAAAATTACAGAACATAAAGCAAAATGCTGAATTTCTTATTGAGGAGTATATGCCATACAGTAAACATGAGTAAAGAAGGAAATTACAAAATATTATGAAATGAGGAAAGAAAGAAAAATTATTGGTAAAGCTTAAATGAAATGAAGACTAGTGTAAGTATCCATAAGATGTATCTATGATATATTTTCAGAAAAGAAATAAAATTTCAAATTTCAAGAAACATTTTAAATGTTTCATCCAAACAACTACAGTGACTTGACTGGATTAGAGCCTATTGAGCCAACTGTAGCCTGAATACACGACGTAATACGATAGGGCATTGACTCCTTTATATCCCGCATAGCATTGCGCGTCATTTCATTTAACAGCTATTGCAAGCGCTCTTCTACTTCGACCAAATTTCAATTTTCTCCAACTTGTCGTTCAAACTTCTCTGAGATATGCTAAATTGTTTAGCAAATTTTAACAAATTTTGAGATTGTAAGACTTTGAAAGGGGGATAATTTTGTGGGTTTTCTCCCTGCTCACCGTGGATGTAACTGGAAAGCAAGTACGGCTAGTAATCGGAAGGTCTGGAGTTCGAATTTCGAGGAAAACATTGCATATTTTTCATGTTCTAGCTTCGAAAATTCCTAATGACTCTACAGTGTGTCTTACGCATTCCTGTGACTATCTTGTTGTATACGGCCGAGCATTGAAAAATGCCTTCTTAGAGCCTTCACCATAGTCCGAGTAGAATCTCAATTCATAGCTGAAGGTGACCTGGTTCCATTCCGTTGAGGTTCAATCTCGTCGACCGCGACACTGCTCCAAATAGAGGCAAAGGTGGGTAATATCATTAGCAACACATGATTGTCATTGGCAGCTGCGATATCAAATAGCCTTTTACCAAGCACCTTGCTATTTAGTAAACCCTACTGGAAGTGTAAAGGCAAAGCAGTTAGTCGGACATCAAGCGGAATTTCAAATTTTTATTAACAATATTAATGAATATAAATTTGAAAGCAATATTTAAAAAGGATTCATTGTGGCCTGATAAAAATGCTTTCAGGTCAAATATTTTAATTTATACTAATGTTATCTATAATATTTTCTGAAATATTTAAATGTAGTATTTATTTTACTGTATTGAAATTTATAATTAAAATGCAATCCAGAACGCGACACAAAAAGCGTATTTCGTTTTAAATAAAAATATAAAAACTGCTACAGAAGGTTAAGAGCTAAATAATACAAATTGCAAAATGAGAAAAAAATATGTATACAGTATATAATAATGATGTAAAAGACAAAAACAGAAAGGAGGAAGTAGTATATTTACAAGGCTAATTGGTTATTTATCTTTTTGAAGAAGAGATGAGCTTGGAGAGAATATTTTAAGTAACTGGCTCGTATTTAGGTTACTAATTGCAAAAAAAATCACGAAAGCAGAAAAATAGTTTCCAGAAATTTTAATCCAGGTCGAAGTAATAGTTTGTCTTAGCCGCACTATCACGAAACAGCCGTAACACCGTTCGCGTAAAATCTTATGAAACGCCAAGTTCTCAGCAATCATGCAATATGTCATTCGTGAAATTTACTAAATTAAGCAAAATATCATTTAATAAATAAATTAAAATAATTCGAGGGTGATTTTTCCCTTAATAATATTCAGTCATATGTTTTTGTAATTTATTAATGTCAAACATTCTGTAATTTACACTTTGGTTTAAATGGTACGCGGAAATAATTTTTACACAATTTATAAATTTTGAAATGCTAAAAATACATTATTCACATTCTCATGCTGTTTTATTAATTCAAAATCATAATCTAGTAAACATCTAAACATTATGCTAGAACTACTTTTCATTTTTAATTTAAAATAACATTGATAGTTGCTGATGTGTCAATACTGAATATTGCCATTTTTCAGAAAACAAATTCCATAAGCTTATGTCAATAAGATTTTCTTTTGAAACAAATTACCTTGATTGATATTTTTTGGGATTAGGTTTATTACTTATTAACCTACCCAGAAATGTTCATCAGTGAATCTGTTAAAATAAGAAACATTTTTTAAACTAATATTTTATTTCTAGTTATGCATAAGAGCAGTCATTTCGGTCTTCAATTTGTATAGGACCCCTTAGCATGATCCTAAATTTTGAAACTAAATATCTCTACCAATTTTTACTTCCTTGTAAGAATTAAAGAGATAGTATTGTAATCGCGAAAAATTTCGGCTACCATATTTCAACGAAAATATCCATTTTGACAGCTATCGGATGGAGTTTAACGATGTTTTTGCGTATCTGTACGTACGGACAAAATAAAGGACTCTTTTTACCCAACATAAATCACAAAACTGATTTAAAGTGGATGCTGAAGAGATTTTTTCGTAGTGCCTGTGCGTACGTATGTATGTATGTATCTTGCATAACTGAAAATCGAGTAGACGCATAACGTTGAAATTTTGTATATAGGACTGCTATCGCATATTGATGTGCACCTCCTATTTTGGTTGCAGTCGGCCGCACCAAAAGTGTATAAATCTATGTATATATATATATATATATATATATATATCCATTCTGTTACTCGGCTCAGTGAGCTCATTTTCGTTATTCTTATATGTTTGTAAATTATGAGTTTTTTGCTTTAAAAATGATTGACATATGTTGGTATTATATTCCGGTTAAGGTTTTATGCCTTTAGTAAACTTGCAAGCAATAATTGTAGAATTATCAAGAATTTAAAAGTTGTTGAAGTGCGGCTAAGCCTAATTTGCGTGTAACATAGCAGTCATATTTGTTTACATTTGAAACTAAGCAGAGTAATGGATTTGTTGCCAATCTAGAGAAACTAAGCTTCGCAACAACAAAGCTTAAAGTCTTCTTTTATTATCATTAATTAAATCATGCTTAATCCATTCTGGAATTATCATTTAAGTTATTAAATTATCCAATATATTGACACAGCATAGCGGCCACAACAAATTCAGTTAGTTTCTACGCCTTCAGTGTCTTTTTGCCGAGTGAGACCAAAAGTAAACTTTCAGTTTTGTGCACCGAAATATCTGAAGAACTGTTTGTTTTTGGGTAGAAATTTAATTTTAATTGTAAAAACATTTTGAATTGTTTTAACTGTATTTGGTATTTTATGTTTTTCTATATCTTTCAATTTTTAATATAGATATTTTGAGTTTTTATGTATTTTTGATTTGTTGCGAAGTGAGAATTGAATTAATTATATGAGAAATATATCTCTAATGAAGTTGGAGGAAATAAGTTTAAATGAAAGGCAGGAAAAAATGCGTATAATTTAATATTCCGTACAAGGAAGTCGTGTGCTGTACACATCAGATTTTTCTTGTTTAGGATTCTAATGCTCAGTATTTTAATTTTTATAATGAGTCTCAAATATGCATTAGGGAACTAATGACTGGGTAAGAAGTTTGATTTCCCAGATTTTACAAAGTATATTTTTCCTTAAATGAAAATCTTCAAAAAATGAAATTTTGCGTCATCTAAAGCATTTTTATAATTTGTAGTATATGTAATTCAAAGTTTTTTTTATTAATTCGAAACACTAAAAAATTAATGTTTGTATCCTATAAAGAAATGAAATAAAAGCTGAATATTAAAAATACATTTTCTTTATTTGTTAGATATAATAAAAAGTACTGTATTTTTGTCTTTAAAACAAATACCTTTATTTTTATTTTATTTCAATCTATGAATACCAATGTGCATTTTTCTGCTCATGCAGGTAAGTCAGAAACTCTTATTTCGGTCATGCTTCCAAAACAGACTTTTACATAGTTAAAAATATTATATCTTCCGTAAGTTTCTAAATTTTTTCAAACAAACAGTATTTATCTGAAGAAACAGTATTTATTTTGAGAAATCCCAGCACTAAATTATAAGGTATAATTTAGCTGTTTTGTTAATCTCTTTTCAGTCATCTAAAGATATAGGAAAATGAAAGGAACGTTATTTTTTTTTAAATTTAAGAAATTCAATTTTCTTTTAAGATCAGTTTATATTATTTACTGAATTATAAAAGCAATATAATAAAAATGTATTTTAAAATAACTCATCTGTATTCTAATTATTCCTGTTCCTTAAATTTGATATGCTAAAACTACACTCTATTTGAATAAGTCCTTTAAAATCACACGTGTTTATGTTATAATCCGTACGATTAATCTGTATCACATCAGTGTCGATGTCCATGACCAAGTTCTCATAGTTAACTACGTTCTTTGCAACTGCTTCATGCCAGTTACTGAATATTTAAATAGGTGTTTCTTAGGCAAAGTAGCAGCCCGCACTCGATATACTAGGATTATTCAAGGGCATATACCTATAGTATTAACATCTTAATAAAATTTCAATTTATGATAGTTCCAAATTTTTTTCAGAAAATTCTTCCAAATGTCTTTCAGAAATCCAAAAGTGCTAAAGAAAATAACATGTTTAACACATACACATATATATTTATTCTTATTCATTATCTAACCTCGTCTGGTCCAATTTGAAAAATTTTCATCTTTGACTTCACTTTCGAAAGATTCTATGATTTTTTTAAGCTCTGTATCATTCAGCTGTTCTTCACGAATTTCTGCTGCACTTCTGGTTGGCATGTCGATAGTTATCATACAAACTTCACATGATTCTCCTTCATGGTTGCACACAGGACGTGACAACATATCAACTACAAAATTAGCTCTTCCAGGAATGTATTCCATCTTCAAATTATAAGACTGTAATTGCATTGCCCACCTAGAAAGTCTGCCCGTAGGTGACTTTAACCTTAAAATCCATTTCAACGGTTGGTGATCTGAGGCCACAGTAATCTCTTGACCATCGATGTAGCCACGGAATTTATTCAAAGCCCATATAATAGCAAGGGCTTCTCTTTCTGTTGTAGAGTAATTTCTTTCGGCTGCGGACAACAAACGGCTAGCATATTCTATTGGATGTTCCTCTGAACCTTTTCCCTGTAATAGCACAGCACCCAAAGCGTAATTACTAGCATCCGTCCGAATAATGTAAGGCTTTGTTGCATCATTTTGCTTTAAGATGGGAGGGCTAACAAGAAGTCGTTTTAATGTCTGGAAAGAATTTTCTTCCTCTGGTCCCCATGTCCAGCTTACGTTCTTCTTTGTTAGATTGCTTAGAGGTCTAGCTATTTCTGAAAATTTCGGTATGAATCTTCTATACCAGGAACAGGTCTGCAAGAAAGACTGCACTTGTTTCACGTTTCTCGGAGCAGGCATCTTCTGTATAGCAGAGGTCTTCTCTGGATCAACTTCTACTCCTTCACTAGTAATCCAGTGACCAAGATATTTTACTTTACTGCAAGCAAAATTGCATTTCTCACGATTTGCATTAAGTTTAAATTGCAACAATCTCTCGAAAACCGCTTCTAGATCAGCTATATGTTTTTCAAAAGTCTCTGACAGTATTATAATATCATCTAAGTAAGAAAGAACAAGCATATCCTTTAAGCCGCTTCGGAATTTATCAATTAATCTCTGAAAAGTGGCGGGAGCAGTCTTCAGTCCGAAAGGCATTCGAACGAACCGGAAAGTTCCAAAAGGGCAAACAAATGCTGTTTTGTCTCTGTCTGTTGGACAAACGCTGACTTGATGGTAGCCAGACCGTAAATCAATGGTTGTCATATATGGTGTATGTTTAGCAGCATGCAGTAAGTCATCCATCCTAGGTAATGGATATGAGTCTGATATTGTAACAGCATTCAGTCCTCGGTAATCAACGCAAAGTCGAACTTTTCCGTTTGGTTTGGGCACAAGAACCACTGGCGCAGCATATGGAGACTCACATTCTTCTATTATTTTCCTTTCCAGCAGATCGTCAATCTCCTTCTTTAAAATCTCCTTCTTGGCTGGAGGCATCCGGTATGGAGGTACTGAAACTGGAGGATTATTCCCGGTATTTATGTGGTGTTCAATATAAGGAGTTGCTTCTCCCCCTTGTTGGAACACAGTCTCATATTTCGTTAACAGAGCATTGAGTTTTTCCCTTTGGTTTTCAGTTAGATGTCTTCCTTCATTTTCTCTTAATCGCATTGTATTGACTTCTGCACTTTGTGGAAGTTCGGATAGTTTAAAAATGTCCTCACTGAAGCTAAATTTCTGTTTAGGATTGTCATGGAAATACCATCTATTATTTGGAAGGTCTAAAACAATTCCAGCACAACGCAGAAATTCAGTTCCTAAAAGCGTTCTGTTATCTTTTGCGGTAGGTAACGCAAATAAAGTTATGGGAAAAGATCGTCCTTCAATTTCTATATCTACTTGGGTCTTATAAACTTCTGTTTCCTTCTGTAGACCATCGGCGAGGGTAACATTCATACTAGTTTTAACAAATTTTATTCCTCTTTCTCTCAAAAGACGATACAATGTTTCTCCCGCTATAGTGTGACTGGCTCCAGTGTCAGCACACACAATTCCTGTTAACACATTTATTTTTACTTTCAAAAGAGTCGTCTGGTGTTCCTCGACAGAGAATGTTCGAAGGTGTATAGTTTTAAAATCAGCTTCTGCTTTCTTAGAAGGAGGGGAGCAGACGGGGCATTTAGCCTTAATAAAGCCTGACTTCCCACATCCATAGCAACTAACAGGTGGTTGATCATAATTTTTTACATTACCTCTTGATGAGGCCTTCTTTGTATGATGAGGGTCACCTCCATAATTTTTGGGACCATCTCGTTGTTGGAACTTAGGGGTCTCCTTACTAACGTTTTTATTTCGTACATGTCTAACTTCTTCATAAATATCTAATTTGTCAACAAGCTGAAGTGGGTTGTTCCATTCACTCCAGTTATCCAAAAAATGTTCTTTATAATCTGGAGGGGCTTTCTTAATCTGATCTGCGAGTATCAAATTCTTTAACTGCTCAAACGTCGTGACTTTTGATTCCTTAAGCCATCCATCAAAATAGTTTTGTAAATCAAAATAAAAGTCTCTCCAGGTGTTTTCAGGATTTTTCTTATGTTGGGTAAACCATATCCTAAATTTCTCAGCACTCAATTTGAAGCGCTTTAAGAGAATTTGTTTAATTTTCTGATAGTCCTGAGCATCATCAGAAAATTCTTTTGCAATTAATTTTGCAACATCGGTTGGCAGAAGACCAACAAGATAGATGACCCATTTTGAAACTGGTACCTTCAGAAGGGTTAACTGCCTCTCAAGCAAATCCAGAAACAAACTCATATCGGAAGTTTTAGGATCAAAATTAGGAATTAACTTGTTCAATTCTAATTTAGGCATTTCTGCGTCTGCAGAAGAAGATACCTTTTGAGATTCCAAACTACTAGCAGTAATACTAGATTGTAATTTTAATTTCTCCAACTCAAACAAGCGTTCATTTTCTTTCTCTCTCTCTCAGCACGCTGTGCTGTTTCCATTTCTTTCCTATCGTTTATGATGCGGTTCAAACATTCTTTTGTAAATTCCGCGTCATATGTGGGACTAGTGATTATAGCATTACTTATTTCAGGAATTCTAAAATTTTCCTCTATCACTACACCTAGTGTTTCTGCTAATTCTATTAAATCCTGCTTCTTCCCTTTTGCTAAATAAGCCATGCTTAACTGAAAGTGGACAAATTTTCGCAAACTGTATACCTGTAACTTTTAGTATACTAACATATAGAGGTTTTAAAATACTTTAAATGCATGTAATA
This sequence comes from Stegodyphus mimosarum, assembly GCA_000611955.2. Lineage (NCBI taxonomy): Eukaryota > Metazoa > Arthropoda > Arachnida > Araneae > Eresidae > Stegodyphus > Stegodyphus mimosarum. The sequence continues at coordinate 88,789 of KK120662.1, read as the reverse complement.
CACATCAAATATACATATTCAAAAGCAAAACATGAAATGAAGTAATTACTCAGGTTACATTACTTTCTGCTCATTGCTTGAAATGTCATATATAATACCAATTCTCAGAACATAAACTGCTATAGAACACTTTCAGTAATTTAAATTCATGCAAAACGTAGCAACTTTCAACTATATATTTCAATACTTTTGTATTTTCAAAACAAAGCTAAGAATTCTTTACTTCGTATTTACTATATTTGACATTTATTTTCAATGCTTCATATCGAAACTTGCATAGAACAAAATACTTGAATTTTATAGGAAATATTCATGCACATATTATTTTTTTTAAAAAGAATATGCCAAAGTAGTAGGTGCTACTACTAAATTCTTCATTTAAATTTCAGCAATACTTCAGAATTACGTAAAACTTCAAATGCTTCAATTTTCAGCAATACTTCAAAATTACTTAAAATTGTAAATACTTCAAACTCTTTCGGTACTAAAGGAACTGGTGTGCAAAGAACTCATACAATATGATCAGGATGATCGCACTTCATCTAAAAGCAATTCAAATTCAACAGAATATTTAACTGATTCCGATAATCAGCGAAAACGAAATTAGGTCACTGTAATTAGAATTCTTCGTATTTGCTTGATCCGGACGATCAGTGAAAACGAAATTAGGTCAAGGCGACCGCAATTTTTATTTTTCCTTTAGTTCTGATAGAAATAATCAAACATTAAAGTTTACTTATCTTTAATATATCCATCGGCTATCTGTCATCATCAGTTTTGGTTCTGAAGTATCCATATGGGGAATTTTCGGCCCTTAGTTGGGCTGCCAGGTTTTTTTACACATACACATATATATTTATTCTTATTCATTATACAGTAATCTCGGGGCTTTAATATATATAATGAAGACCATTAAGTACGACGAACACTAATTTATTAATGATTTAACACATAAGAATGAAATAAAATGTAAGAGCGTTTTAAGTTACATAGCTCGCTCTGAGCTTTCCAAATCCTCCACTCACGTTCGTTAAGTCACATGACTGTAAGAAAAAAAGAAATGTTTATAGTTTTGTGAATCACGCATCACGTGACCGAAAAGCAGATGCGCGGTTTAAAGGATGAGTCACTACATCTGTTACACATGTTGATTAAAACTAAAATGGTAGAACACGTAAATTGCAACAACAGTACAAACATCCTAAGATGAAAATGTTGTGCTTAAATTTCAAATTGCAATATAATAAGACATCTTGAAGAACGAAAAATGTACTGTCATTTTAAATAACATTCTTGAAATATGTCTATCTACGAAATCTTTCAAAACTGGAATATTCTCGCAAAAATCCAATTTCCGTTTGCTTCCATATCAGATTGCTCCAGCGCAAATTTAATTGAATTTAAGAATAACCTTGAGAACGATTCACTGTCAGTTATAGAAGGTTGGAACATATCATTCAGAAGACTACAATAGAATTTTATGCGTTTCGTAACTTTATACGAGCTTATGACTCTACTTTTAATATATTTACGTTTTTGAAATCAAGTATTTCTATGCATTTGTAAGAGGTTAAATAGGATTCACACTTGGATATTAGGGCTTAAACATTAGTTTGAAACTATCTGCATAAAAGCATGATTTATTTGCCTATTCTAAAACAAAACTAAGATCTGAATGACGTGATTTTTAATTTCATTTTTGGACGACAAAACGTAATAATAAACATCAACGGTTGTTTCAAAATAAAATACAGCAGAATTAAAAGCAGATATGCAGCTGGAGAAGGAATGGAAGCAATTCCAAAGTTATTAGAAATTTTAAGCTTTACAAATTCATCCACTTAATATGAAATGTTGTAGAAAACATGTAAAATTAATGCAAAATAAGTAGCCTCAGGCTGCTGTTAATTTTTTAAATAAACTCTAACCATTTCGAGGGAAATAGACATAGATTCCGTTCTTTCGGGAAAAATAATGCTTGCAAATTTGAAAACAATGACAACTGTTTTATATGGAAAATACTGGCCACAGCAAAGCGAAAACGAACGTAGTGCCATCTGTTGAAGAAAAAAATTCAATGATGAAGTGATTAAGGCCTTCGAATGTTTAGAGTTCGGCCAGGTTTTTATCCCAGCAAACCTAGTTGGTTATGTAGTTTACTTTCGTGATTTTCTCCACGCGTACAAGCATTTTAGAAAATCCTCCATGAAGGCATTCCTACCTCTAGATGTGCCGTAATCAAATAAGCTAACCTAAACTAACCTGTAGAAGATATTATTAATGTAAAATGAAAAAGGTAAGGTAAGTGAACAGTGAAAGCACTTTGTAGAATTGTTTCCCATATAAACTAGAATCCGCTCTTGCTACCTTTGAAAAGTGTTTTTGCTCATGATGAAGAGGACCGCGTGTATGTCATTGTCGAAACCGATAGCGTTTTGTTCAAAATCTTTGCAAACCAAATTTTGCTTTTATGCTTAATTTAGAATTTTACATTGGTATGTTCCTTTTCCAAGTAGCAAAAGAATAATGGGAAGAAAGACGTAAGGCCCAAAATAATAAAAAAATAGATTAAAACTGTTGCCGTCTGGTGCTCTAGATTACAGCTAAACAAGCAAAACGTGTAAAATAATGCGGAAGAATAGAATAATTTCTCATAGAAATATTTTCTCAAAAAGACGACTTCAGAAAGGGGAAAAACTGTATACGTATATCAGACAGAATAGTATTATTTTTTATTGTAAATGATAGAAAAGTCTTGCACTGAAGTTTTGCATACCTGAAATATTTATTAATACTTAATTCTTTTGATTTTTTTAGCAAAATCTTATTTTTCACTATTAGTTTTATTATTTAAAAATTCTTCAAACTATTGCGAATTTTCAAAAATATTCTAATGTTTCACTCGAAAACAGTCTTTGCAGTATAGAAGTCTGCCATTCATGGCGACGTGATTCTTTGCATTCTTTCACTGATAATTTTTCAGCTGATAATTTTTCCTTCGTATTTGTTAAAAACAATTTAGTACATTATTCACCTTTTCACAATATTAAAAGCCTTTGGAACATGCATCATTCGTCACGGTAGAAGTTGTGCAGTTTCTTGTACGAGTATTGAGCTCTGCATTTTTTTTCGTATTTCATACAGAATACGCCTGAACTCCAGAACTAATTAGACTTGTACATTCCCTTGAAAATTTGCTTTGACTCGCTGAAATTATTGGCTTCTCCTGCCCGCAGAAAGGACATGGTTTCTCAACGCCTGAGATTCACATGCACTTTTGTCTTGTCATGTGCCCTGGAATTAACTTCGCATTGCCGCATGCTCATTCAGCTTCCAAAAAAAGTCAGAAGGGCCGGATTGAAAGAAAATATGTATATGTTCTTTATTATTTATATTAAAGACTATATTTAAGTGAACAATAATATTTTGTGCACCTTTAATAAGATAATAGTTTAGTTGAATTAAATATGTCAGAAAATAAATTTGTTATAGCCTTGAAACTTCTCTTAAATTTTGATATAATATATCTTTAGTGCAATATTTATTATTATATTCCTACCCTAAAGTAGTAATTTGTTTGTAAACGATATTTATTTAAGTCATGCTTCGGCCCAATGGGTCCTCACTCCGAACTACGAAACTATCACAGCAGTAAAGGACATCGACCTTCACTGGTGTCATCTGTCTGCTGATATCATCATTAACAAGTCTAAAATAGCTTTTTCCAGCAGGTACAGGTACAGGTGACAAACGACGGAGTAGTAGTAGTAGTATCAAGTACACGGGGCACCACTCCATCGCCATAGACAATTATGGTATCGCCCGCAATATACTAACTATCTAGAGAACTATACCCCTCACGGGCACACCAGCGCTGAGCCTCGAGCCTTAATTGGGTGCTCAATCGTCATTAATTACAATTGTGACAATTAGGCACCCAATTAAGGCTCGAGGCTCAGCGCTGGTGTGCCCGTGAGGGGTATAGACAGGTGACGGAAGACGATTACTACCAGAGGTAAACAGGCATGTGGCCCATACCCTCTACTATCTAGTGGCAACAACTCCCTGCGGAAGTAACGCATGGCGAACGTCAGGGATGTAGCATGTTTTAAATGGTAAGGTGCTCCCACATTAACTAACCCTTAAAAATTGCAAGCGTTATAAGAGTTTATAAGGAAATGTTGAGATTATGAGCAACTGAAGGTTTCCAAATGATGTAGAGTTTGCCTATTATGGTACATCGTGCAATCTTCTCGCTCCAGTATTTATATTAAAAATAATATTAGGATATAAAAAGATAGCAATATTTTCAATAAAATATGAAATTCACAAATTAAATTGAAAAAAAATTTCTTTTGATGTAAGAAAAGTAGCAGATAAACGTAATGCGATAACTATGATAAGTACTGGGAACACAGTATTATAATGAATTAGTATTACTCTACTGGTAATACTAAAGTGGTGTTTTCGGGGTCAAATCGTTTGAGAATAACATCAAAAAACACTGTAAGAAGAATCTGAGAACTTAGGGATTTGAGAATGCAAAAACTGGGAAAATAGAAAATAATTTTCAAGGAAACCAACACAATTTAAATAAAAGCTACTTAAAGTGGTATGCTGGTGCTGGTTATTGCAGTATATAAAGTTCACATATGGAATCCTTTCAAACATATTCACAGGCTGTAAAAGTTCATTGACTTTATGCAAATTGAGGAAGTTATATACTTGACAAAGATCTAGGTAGTAGCAAGAGAGTCGTTGCAATTTTTTTTTAATCTCAGATACTGATGTTTAAATAGAAACCTTTGGAATGCCAGGATTTTAGTTTGTGGGGATTATGTGATTATCCTCAGTTAAGATGCATGCGTAGTCACCATCAACAGTTAATTTTAGTTATTAAATATGGTTGGAGCCACAAAACCCAGTACAAACAAGGTCTATATAAGGTCGCAAAGCTGACAATGAAAGAGCAAAACTTTACCTTTTACTAATAATAGTATTTCCTCAATGAATTAAAATTATTTTGTATCAGTTGTGGTAAGAATAAAGAACTTAAAATAATTTTCAAGAAAAGACAATTTTATGAAATGCCATAAGAAAGAATTTTACATTCATCGACAATATAACAAATGTGTTCTTGGCATATTTTTATTTCAAAGCGCAATATATAATATTTCAATAAGCTAAAATAAACGCATCATGAAGCTTTCGCGACTAAGCATGAGAGATGACTCTGTCATTCTTACTTATTTACTATTTCCTCACTTTCATATATATTAAGAAATATCAAGTAGGTGTCAAAAGTTGCTTATTTAAATGATGAATTAATATAAATATTGTGGTAGGCAATCACAGAAAGGTAAGAAAAATAACAGGGCATTAATCTTTTCACAAAAGTAGAATAATTGATATTTATGAGAACTTACGCGTAAATGCATGTGAAAGAAATATAAATAATAATTGTCTGCTATTAAAGGAACTTCTTTCACGTGTAAATTCGGCATGTAATCACAGAATAATCGCTGAGCGTAAAGTAAAGCGAAGAAAACAATCCAAACGGGTTTCATGTAAAGATATATCATTTTTTAAATTTTCTCATTGACAAAGAATTTAAGAGTTTAACACATGCCCTTTGCATTATTCTTTATATGTGTGTGTGTGTGTGTGTTTGTCATTTATGTTACTTACTGACAGCAACATCACAATAAGTCCACGAATTCACTGGAGCCAAATCTTTAGGCCTTGGCAACGTTCAAGTGACCGTATGAATTTCTCTAGTTCCATCCCCGTTTTGAAGGAGAATCCCCAGGGTACGGATTCGAGCTTTTCAAACCCTCTTCCTCTTCCTTCCAAGGACTTTCAAGTCGACTATTTTAAATGCTATCACGCCGCAAAGAGAATATCTCCTTACAAATACACGTGCCTTCTCCAGAATTAGAACCCGGATGTTATGGATTGTGACAGCCAGCTTCCAAAAAACCAGAAGGGCGGGACGAACGAAGATATGCATATGTTTTTTATTATTTATTTTAAGGAATGTTTTTAACTAACCAAAAATATTTTGTGTGCCTTTATAAGATAATATTTTAGTTGAATTAAATACGTAAGAAAATTAATTTGTTATAGCCTTTGAAACCTCTCTTATAATTTGGGTATAATAAATTTTTAGTATAATATTTTTTTTGTATTTGGTATAATAGTTTTATTCCTGTCCTAAAATAGTGAGTTGTTTATAAACGATATTTATGAAGTGCACCTTTTCAGAATTAATGATTTACGCATGCTACTTATACATACTGTATTAAGAAAGTTGAAGTACTAAGTTAGTATGAAATCAAAAGTTAAAGAACATAAAGCACTTAAGACTATTTTGTCTTACGGAAAGTATCACTTATAGGTCATAATTTTAATTGCATTGAAAAGAATAAAAAAAAACCATACGCTGTCTTGATATCAAGATAGGGACCAGGCGTCCGTATAATAAATGAATTTCGCAATTTTTACACGACTGAATTATTTAACGTTTAAAATATAAAAGCAAGGACTTACATAATTCTTCAAGGAATAGTATTTCAAATTTGCAAATGAAAATTTAATATTAACCAATCAAATTTAAAATAAACTAAAACTAATTCTGAACGATTATTTCACCTTATACACATCGCATTCTGTCTTCCTTTCGCTACTGCCTATTTGCTTGCTCCTGCTTCTTTCTTCACGCTTATATTTTTAAAGTTGAAGGTACAGACATAGTTCCTCAAGAATAGACGCTTATTGCGCCAATTTGCCTGTGTTGGCTAAAATAACGTTTTCTCAGCGAGGATAAAGAAATATTAAAATCGGCACGACGGCATCATTAATGCTAATATTTTTTGTACCTCCAGGTCAACGACGTCTAAATTATTTCATATGCTTACAAACAGGTAACAAAGCATTTCATCATATCAGTGAATGAAAAGGTATATTTCTTTCCTAGAATTCAATGAAGTATCATTGAGTATTTATTTCCGACTAGTGATTCTGTTCCCTTAAAATTAAGAAAAATAACAACTAAGATTTATCCCTAAACCTTACACATATATATATACCCCTAAACATGA
>KK120662.1:47035-81660 GCA_000611955.2 Stegodyphus mimosarum | reverse complement strand
ATATACTTTATATATATATACTTAGATAATTCGATAACTTAAGTTAATGTTTCTTCAGAAAAGCTCCGAAATATCTCTATCGAAAAGTTTTATCTTCATCACAGTCATCTGAGTCGTTTTCTATATCTCAGTATAAATAACATTGTCAGTGATTTATCGCACCCAGAAAGACTGTTATTTCTGCTTTTTCCGCAAGAGTAAGCTCACGTTTCAGTGCCGTCATCATTCGTAGGCTATTACGTGGAACACACTAAGCTTTTACGAGCTTACTTTATTATGACGAATAAACTAAAGTATTTTTGAACCGCGTTTCAACTGATGTACAGTGTCAGAAATTAATCCGTTAAGATTGTAGCCAAGAAATTTATTTAAGCATTTCATGAAGATACATAGTACTTTTTCCAGCATACATTAAAACTATGAGTTTAAATGTCACAGAATACATCTTTGCAAACTGCATTTTATTTAGGAAACATACAGTGAAATATGATACATATTGGAACATATTTATAGTTGCCACAAAATATGTAGAGGCTTTACATTATTTAGAAGCAGGAAAGATGAAAAATGCGCAATGCCTTCGCCGGGATTTGAACCACGGACCTGTCGAATACGCGCCGAGCGTGCTCACCACTACACCACGAAGGAATGCTAACAAGACGGGAGAAATACCTTATATACTCCCCCCCTTTTAGAGGACGATTGCGGTTTAGGGGACCCAGTTTCCAAATCCTGGAGGTGGAGAATCATCATCCACCATCCTTTTTATTTCGGGTACCACTGTAGAGACATTAGGTTATTTAGGAGCACGAAAGATGAAAAATGAGCCACGTCGTCTCCGGGATTCGAACCACGGACCTCTCGGAAGGCTCCAATCATGCTAACCACTACACCACGAAGGCATGTACAAGGCGGGAAACATACCTTATAAACATATCTTATTAATCTTATTATCTATCTATTTACGAAACTTCAAAAGAAATATGGTAAAGTTTATTTATGTTTTTATTACTCTGTATCAATATTTTTTCTTTCCAATGCAATTTTAAAATCGTGAACATTTCATTGCAAAATATACGATGCTATTACAGTAACACTTTTTTTAATAAGTATTGTTGCATATAATACAAACATGAGAAAATTTCATTCATTAACGCTATTTTCATGCTTTGAAATTTATTATATATGTTCCCACAAATCTCTTTTATTTCTCGACACATGAGAAAATAATGTCAGTAGCTTCTTCAATAAGATTAACTTTTCTTATTTTCAATAGAAATGAATTCAAAATATAATTACTTAATTCAACAAGTAGTGGTAAAGTGCTCAATAAAACATAACGCAAGAAACTAGCATCTATTGCACGCAAAATGTGGTTTGTTACTGTGTGTTATAATGTGTATATTAGCACACACTAACTATATTTCTTATTGGATGTAAAACAATTATGTCCGTAGAAGATGAGTTTTTTATTGCTGTGTTTATTCATTAAACAACATCCATTAAATATTTTTTATAACCAAAATCTTATGCCATGTTACTATTTGATTATTTCATTTTGTTATGTTTCAGTTTATGATCCGTGTATAATACATTTCAATCTGTTTATTGACATGTGGATAAGTCACTTACATTAAAAAACATTCTTTTATTAAGAAAGTAGTTTATATGGAATACACAGTTATTTTATAGAATATAACGAATATAATTTCTGTTTTAGGAAACAAAATTTCCCAGAAAGAAGTCAGCTAAATGTTTAGAATATGTTCTGGCTATAACGCTATTTTTCCATATCCAGCTCTATATAAATATATAAATAAAGTTGATATATCTAAATTTTCAATTAAGTGTATAAGTAAGGAAGAAAACATTCCATAGAACAATCCTGTTATCAAGTTAGGTTATGAGAAACTGCTCTTATTGATTGTCAATTCTAACTTACTATTGGAATAAAATATAATAAAGATATTTTCTCCCTCCTTTAGTGGGTGCTTTCGTAGTCTAATTGGAAGCATGTCCGGCTGGCAATCGTGAGGTTCGGAGTTAGAATTTCGGCGAGGGCACTTCGCATTTCTCGCGTTTGTTATTCGACAAACCTAAGGTTAATGATGCTTAAAGTTCAGAACGGAAGTGACAAAAAAAGGAACAAAAATTTTGTCGACTTAATGTAGTGCTTATGTATCAGCATAATGAATATTGTAAAAGTACGTAAATATTTGTGCTTATTTGGCATTTTGTTTCGTGTATATTTTCATAATGTTATGCATTGTTTCTACCGATTGTCTGTTTGGATGGTTTTAAATCATTAATTTAATATATTTTAGGTGATATAAATACAAATAATATATTTTTGGTGAGTTTTTTTTTGTTTTGTTTTGTATAACGTAACCTGTTTTTGTAGGATACTTACGTTGTGGACGTGTTTGAAGCAGACTACTCGTAGTTTGACATGACCGAGCAGGCAGTGGCCCATTATGTAGTGACTGAGCCTATTTCATTTTCTGCAGATTGATCTGTTACTGTTAGTGTTAGCTGCTCACCTGATTAGTTCGTGGAAGCCCGTTTTAAGGTGATGTCTTGAAGTAATGGGCTGCCAAATACGTAGTGGTCTTCTGTTCCTTCCCTACCCCATACACAGAGATATGCCTTGCTGTACCAGAAGCAGTCCAGATATGCTGAAAATGGACCACGTCCAGTGAAATATTGTGTTAGTGAAGCGGAGCTGCTGCATAACTCTATTAGCACCTTTGGGAAGAAAGAGAACTCCCTACGACCCATGGCTGTGAATCATCTTATCGGGCACCTTTTGAACATGTGCTCGTGTGTGGTCCGCTTAAGACATGACAGCGGAAGGAGCTGAAATCACTTCATCTTGAACGTTGTTTGCTGCCTGTTTCTCCACACCGTCAGCAAGTTCATTACCGGTGATACTTTTGTGGTCTGGAGCCCATCACAGAACAGGACGGTTGGGAGAAGGGATAGCATTAGGTGGTGAATGGCATGCACTAATGGGTTTCTGCTATGTGTGCCCGATATAGCCTGAAGATTAGATGCCGAATTACTAAAAAGCATAGCATTCGACGCATGCTGAACTGGGTAGCAGATTTCAGTTTACAGGCAATTAGTTCCGCTTTGAAACGGAATTGTTGATACCGAGATTCGAATCCACTTATACAAAACGATGGGATTCTACAAATGGGCAAAAGCCACAGTACCATTTTCCATCTTGGATCAGTCCGTGTAAATGGCTTCCGCTATTCAGTGCAAGGAGAAGATGCTCATACTCATATTTTGCTTCAGGTATTCGTGGGCAGGTTGACAATGTGTAAGAACGTTCTGTTTTTCATAAATGGAATGTAGGCATGTCTTTTAAGGCTGATGACATTTGCAATTCTCGCCTCTCTTTCTACTGCCAAGTCTAATGGCGGTATTCTTGCGAGAACTTTAAGCGCTGCCGTTGATATTGCGTGATATGCTGTGCATATGGTACACTAATATACTAAAGACATTTCCTAAAATATTTCGAAGATATTTCTAATGATATTCATTTCTTTTCAACAACAGATATAGACGAATGTATTTAAATACATTAGTAATTAGCTTAACATTAAATTTCACTAACTATTTAATTCACTTACGAAAATCATCACACTAACACTCAAAGAGTCTCTTCATCTCGATTTATCTAGTGTCTTAAATTCAATTTTTTAAATATTATTAAAAGGTAAAAGCAGTTTTACCTAATCATTGGTTGCATTTGAAATGCCATAAATTACCTTACATCTTACGCAGTTGTGAAGCTTTTTCGAAAAGAAATCGAAATGAAAGTTTCATTATTACGATATAAATAAAAGAACGTAGATTATATTCTGTATCTTTCGGCACCTAGAAGTCGACATTAGAATGATTAGAATTTTTTCAAACGTAATAAGAGGTACTGGTTTAATTTTTTTTACGTTATGCAAATTGCAGTTTAAAATTATATTCACCATATTCGCCTGAAATGCCTTTGGAACAGCTGGGGGTTTGTCATTACACCTTATGCGATTAGAGAGCAATTTCAGCATTGGCAAACATATTGTTTTACATTGCGTTAGAAGAAAGATTAATACAAATAAGATTACATATTACGGTCTGCGTAAACAAAGAAAGCTTATTTTCAACGACGTTCAGCTGTTGGCAAGGGAAGTGCTGAATTCAGCTAACTTGTAATCAATGCATGTTTATGCGGATAGAAGTGTCTTATAAAATAAAAATGTGTAAAATATTTATAATGCATTAAGCGCATATTAATGCCTTTGTAACACATCATTAACACTGAAAAATAACTGGGAATATAATCTAGGTATTACTACAGAAACAGATAATCAATAATGAATAACATTGTTACGAATTTCACATTTATTTGGCTATTTATTTAGAATTGTAATTAAAATTCTTTTTTATTTCCCCGCGCAACGCAGACGATTTTTGAAAAGAAAACTACGTCGAAAAAAAAAATATAGCAATAAAAATAAAAGAGCGCGTGCATTTAGTGCTTAATAAATAAATATCTCGTAATTACTGTTGCCATCCAGAAAAATCTAAAAATATCGTGATTGTTCTACTGATAATTAAAAAGCTTATAAAAACCGAGGTGAAACACCTCATCTCAGTTAGAGCTCATCTCAGTTAGAGTTGTGGTTGGTTGATCTCAGTTAGTTGAATTCTAAAGAAAGTTGGTCGAGTTGTTGGATTGTTTTTGTGCGGCGGAAAGATTCTATGCAATTCTTCTCTCGTATATAGACTCTGGATACACGATTATTTTTGTGGATTAATGTGTTTTTACCTGCGATCGATGTTGTGTGACTCTTTGCCATTTTAGCACGTGGCGATGGAAAATCAAGATTTTCCCCCGCTGGGGAATGGAAAAGAATTAAAAGAATGTGCAATTGAGTTAACAGCAGAAATTATTGATTTCGGTGAAAAAGTTTTGGATCTGAACTGGCAAGAAATATTGTTTAAGGATATATGGACGCTGGATGATTATTTCTTCGGATTGAATCAAATCCATAACATCGAAGTTGCTGTTCGTTTGAAAGATTCTACAAAAACAACGTTACATTCTGAGTTGGATACACAGCTGCAGGAAAAATTATTGGATGAATGGAATAAATTCATGGGAGTTGCCACAGGATTAAAGTCACTATTTACAGGTAAGTGCGAATCCTTTGGTAATCTCAATCCGATATATTGTAATAAATCTAGAAATGATATTGCTAAGGATATTTTTCATAATAATGCTAGTATGCTTAAAAGTGCTTTAGTTGATCATGTTAATGCATCTGATAAAAATGTTGATAATGTCAATTGTAGTTCTACTGTTACTGCCAATGTTAATAGTTCTACTAATGTATGTAAACAAAATGCTGGTATAATTAAGCCCAAGAGGCCTTCTAAAAAAAATAAGAGAGGAGCTTCTGAAATTCAGGACTCCGAAGGGTTTGTGCAACCACGCAATGTGGCGCGCCCTACTAAGCTGGTTAAGTGTAATACTGATATTGTAACTAGTAATAAGTTTGAAAATTTAGAAAGTGAAAATGCAAATATTAATGATGATCAAATGGATACTCAGGGGGAGCCTGACGTTATTGAAGTCACTCCTCCTAAAGTTAAGCCAATAATGGTAAAGCCTAGTATTAAGTTTCCTGAATTTCTCAAACAAATGAAAATAGACACAAAACTTGAATTTGCTGCCAAGGTGAACGGTGAATTTTTGAAAGTTTTTCCAAAAACTGAACAAGATCATAGACTCATTTCTAAATATCTGGAGGAAGGTCAAATTGACCATTATTTGATTACTAGAAAGCTAGATAGGCCTGTTAAGGTAGTAATACGGGGTCTTTCTATTGATTGCCCCACTGATGACATTCAAAATGAATTGTTAACCCTTGGATTTAAATCTCGCAGAGTAGTCCAAATGCATCGCACTAGGAGTAAAGCTCCTATGCCACTATTTTTAGTTCATTTAGAGAATTTCCCAAATGTGCAAAAAGTGTATGATATAAACAAATTGCTATGTTTTTATGTAACAATTGTTCCTTACAAAGTGCGTGGAGGTGTTGTGCAATGCCATAATTGCCAGCACTTCCATCACTCTTCTGAGAACTGTAAGCTCCAGCCTAGATGCGTAAAATGTGCAGGTGCACATAAAACTGTTGATTGTAAAATGAAACGTACTGATAATCCTGTATGCTGTAACTGCCTAAGTCCGGGTCATACAGCGAACTACAAGGGATGCCCGAAGTTTCCGGTGTTCCGGTCCAATTCTACAGGCAATCAGGCTACTGGAAAAAACTCCACAAATGCCAGCACTGCAACCAAGCGATCTGGTGTTATACCTGGGGTGAGCTACGCTAGTGCCATGAAGGGAGGCGCAGCGGGTCAATCAACAGTAACTGAGGACACTTCTGCTACTATTATAAAGAAAAAACAATCTGATATGGACTCTAATTTTAATACTAATTCAAATTCTAATATTGTAAAGAAAAATGTTAAAGGTAAAAATACTGGTGGTGTTAATTCAAACTCTTTTAAAGAACTGTTTGACCTAGTTAAAGAAATTTTTGATGTGTTTAAAGGCACATCTATTGCTAATATTTTGTCAAAAATTTCTGCCAAGCTGCCCGAGCTACAACAAGCCGAGCATGCTATTGATAAATTGTTTATTGTTTTTGAAATGTTTGAAGAAATTTTCAGTTCTAATTCTAGTCAAGTATGAATAATAATGTGTATAATTTTGTAAATATAATTAGTTGGAACGCAAATGGGTTGTCTCGTAAGCTCAATGAGCTGCGGGATTTTATGAATAAGTACAATCCCGAGTTAATGTTCCTACAAGAACACAAGCTTGGCCCTACATCTCCAATCTATGTTGCTAACTACTGTACATATCGCACCAGCAGAGATGTGAACTCGTCACGTGCAAGAGGTGGTGGAACTGCACTTCTAATTAAACGCTGCATCCCTCATTATCATATAACATTACCACAGCTTTTAGCCATAGAGGCCACAGCTATTTCCATCACAACAAACACAGGCACAACATACACATTCGTCTCCACCTATATTCCACCAACGAAACCTGTGGCTGCTGTAGAAGCAGACCTCAAAGTGCTACTAACACTTGGAACACATGTTATTTTGGGTGGAGATTTGAACGCACGACACCGCGCATGGAACTGCTATACAACTAACTCTTTAGGCAAATTAATTTATAATTTAGTCGGCAAAGTCGGCTTTAGCATAGCAGCTCCAAAAACCCCAACACGGTATACTGTTGGTTCAACGGGGATCTTGGATTTCTTCCTTCTCCGAAATACCAGCGCTCCGCTGGATATTTCGGTTTTGGATGAGCTATCCTCAGATCATAACCCGGTTAAAATCATACTTGATATCAGCAGTTATACCTCAACATACAAAAGAGCCTTTCGTACTAACTGGCATGAATTTGCCAAAGCTCTAAACAACATTCAATACACGATTCCAACGGTACAAGAGAGGGATGACATTGACAGTTTAGTTAGTGAATTCACTAATCAGATACAAAAAGCATTTGAACAATCTAGGACTGAAATCAAGACCAACAAGCAATATCGTCCAAGGGAAATCAGACTGCTGGTGCGAGAAAGAAACGCTGCCAGACGACAGTTTCAACGTACACGCCATCCTGATGATAAAAGGAAGTTAAATCGCCTATGTGAAGCTGTCAAGTCTCTTACTAATGTACATGCACAACACAGCTGGACCAGATACCTTGAATCCCTTTCTGTGGAGGATAATTCTCTGTGGAAAGCGGTGAAAAGGTATACAAAATGCCACACATTCATTCCGCCCCTTAAAGGCCCGCAAAGAATCCACTACACTGAAACTGAGAAAGCAGAACTTTTAGCTACGCATCTGGAATCTCAGTTTTGCACTAACAACATTGGTGACACAAACACGGATCACTTCATTTCTAGTTTTCACAACAACTACACAACAAGTCCCTACACAGACAACATCATCACAGTCATGCCGTCGGAGGTCTCTGGATATATCAAGAGATTGAAGAAAAACAAGAGCCCTGGATATGATGGAATAACCAATTGCATGATTAAACATTTTCCTCCTAAAACCATATGCTACCTAACGAAGATCATCAATATTATTCTGAAGATGCAACATTTCCCGAAGACCT
Source organism: Stegodyphus mimosarum (assembly GCA_000611955.2). Taxonomy (NCBI): domain Eukaryota; kingdom Metazoa; phylum Arthropoda; class Arachnida; order Araneae; family Eresidae; genus Stegodyphus; species Stegodyphus mimosarum. The sequence goes on along the minus strand of KK120662.1, from coordinate 73,442 downwards.
GGAAGCTTGCCAAAGTGGTTCCACTTCTTAAACCCAATAAGCCTGCGACAGAACCAGCATCATATCGACCAATAAGTCTACTGTCTACGCTAAGCAAAGTGGTGGAAGCAGTTATTCTTAAAAAAGTCAATGAGCATCTGGAGCAGAACAACTCAATTATTCCCTACCAATTCGGCTTCCGTAGTAAGCATTCTACAACTCATCAGCTTTATCGGGTTGTTGAAATGATCACTGGTGGATTTCAACGGAAAAGAGTCACAGGAGGAGTCTTTCTAGACGTCGCTAAGGCCTTCGACCGTGTATGGCTGGATGCCCTTATATACAAATTACACTGTCTGGGTCTCCCAGGCTACATCATTAACATAATTAAATCCTACCTGACCGGTAGACACTTTGTCGTTCACGTATTAGGCACACATTCAACAGCCAGACCCATAAAGGCTGGAGTCCCCCAGGGGTCTCTTTTGGGCCCCACATTATTCAACATATACGTGAACGACATCCCCACCACACCTGACACGACACTCGCAATGTATGCTGATGACACTGCGATCCTCACACAAAGTGCATTTATTGGTTCAGCAATTCAACGATTACAAAACCACTTACAATTACTAGAGACTTGGCTAGTGAAGTGGAAAATCAAGATAAACGTTGATAAAACGGCAGCCATCCTGTTCACCAAAAAAGTGAAAACTCCTAAAAATTTACAGTTATATGGAGAGACCATCCCCTGGGCCAAGCAAGTCCCTTATCTTGGGGTGATCCTCAACAAAAGGTTATCATGGAACCCACATATTACAAGTAGTCTTAAAAAGTTTCGAGTACGTCAAAAAATACTTAACCCCTTAATTTCTCGAAACTCCGTTCTATCTATAGATAATAAGTTACTTATTTATAAATCCTTGTTGCGTTCTATTATTTGTTATGCTTGCCCTGTGTGGGCGTACTCTTGTAAGTCTATTCGCAAAAAACTACAAACAGCGCAGAACAGTGTTCTACGCCAAATAGTATGTGCCCCATGGTACATTAGAAATCAGCGCTTGCATGACGAACTTAAAATTGAATATATTAAAAGTTATTGTTGCCGTCTGGCACGTAAGTTTTTTGAAGGTCTGGGGGATCTTAACAATCCCACCATGACCATTTATGACTATGATGTCAATGATATTGTCAATGTTAGACGCCCTCGGGCTATCTTAAATGTTAATCTTGATTAATGCCTATTATTTTGTTGTAATGACTTGTACGACAATTCTGTTGCATTATTGTATTTTGTATTTATCAAGTGTTATTTGCATTGTATTCCTCTCCTGTTCTATATTTTTATACATTTAATCGGATTGAGTGCACCTCTGTATTCGCATGTTACCTAACATCATTATTTTTTTTTCTTTACGCATATAATTAGTGTGTAACCAGCTCAGCGGCCTTCTCTTTCTAAACAGGCATTTTCGGTTTTTTCGTGGGATTTTGAATGGCTTTATTTACTTTTAAATTTTACTTTTCATAGGGCAAGTTATTGATAATAGCCCCGCCTTCCTTTTGTTTTTACTTACTTTAATTAGTACCTTTCATATATATAATTATATATTTTAAAAAAAAATCTGTTATTACTTATTTTTAAGTTATTTTGTACTTGCCAATTTATTAGAATCATACTTATGCATTCGATGAGGGGTAGGGTCCTTTGACCCATGCACCCTGGTTTTCGAACCACTCTCCTCGCCATTCTCATCTCAGTTAGTTAGTTGCTGTTATTGCTGTTATACTTGTAGCTGTAAAAAGCGAACTGCTGTTTGTTTACTTAATGCTGTATTGATTGTAGCGATTTCACTGTGAGATAGAATTATTTTATCTGTTTTAAACTGAGTTTTTGCTAAACGTTTGAGATATTGTGATATTGTGCGAAGATCTGTGAAGAAATATTTCAGCATTTTAATTTATTTCTTGTGGAAAGAATAAATTTTTGTTAACTTTTTAACGACTTGTGCATTAAATATATAACGAACCCTTACGCACGTAACAATATGTTTTTCGTTTCTTTTTAATTTAAATTAAGACCCACAGCATAATATATTCCAAATATGATCATAAGGTATTTTCCTGTTTACATTTGAATGCAATATTTCATAGTCCTGAATGAAAAACAACACCAGTTGTTAAAGGAATTTTGCAAGTAAAATAATGCAGCATGTATACCAGATGGTTTCACATGTTATGATGATGCGTATAATCAGTTCCGAAATAACTGAGGTAATACTGGGACGACTTCTGCGTTTAACTCAAAATGTAATATCGTTATACCACTAAACAAGTTATTGTAGGCAACAAAAACAATAAACAACTGTATGAAGACACCACTACTTTTTGTAACTTAAGTGACCCTCGTCTATTATGTAAGGTTCTTTTATATTTTCTTCTTCCCTTACAGTTTTGAAAACTCGAATAGAGTTATGATTAACCCTGCACATTTATAATCTTTTATTTAGTTTACTCCTGACATTTCACTGTGAGTGGAATTTTCTCATCGATTTTTAATACACTTCCTTGTACCCTATGTAGTTCAAATTGTTTCCCCCCCCCCCAGTTAGACGCTGGCAACGCAATGTGGTGAGGAGATTTTTTCAAAATTCGATATAGATATTTTTTTAATATTTAAACGATTTTTAACATATATTCTTGAACGAATAACCGAAACACATCAGAATTTTTCAGTTTACACCAGTGAATTCAGCGAAAATTAAGGCTTTTTACTCAAACTTGTATGAAAATTTTGACTTGATTGTCTACTTTCCGTAATTATGGTGAATTTTCGAAAAGCATCAGATATTTTAGAACATTTTACATTCATAATTTTAAAATTTCAACGCCTAAATTCCATGAGATGCAAAGTTTTGAAATTTTCTTATATTATAAAACAAATATTTGTCCCACTCGAAATCACGAACGATAAAAAATATTCATTGAGCGATTTTTTTATTTTATTTAAAATGTGTTGCAGTCTGAAGCAGACGGTAGAAAACAATGTTTCTTACAGACAACGTGCTCTTCAGTTTACCATATTGGCGTATACTTAAACGAATTTGTTCTTTCATTTTAGCTTGAAGTAAAATGTTCGTTCCAACGTTGTTATTATATGTTATTTCCGAAATGGAATATTTAAAGCGTTATTTTTTTAGTTCATAATTTCCATATAATTCATTACTTTAATAATGATAACTAAGTTTTATTACTGATAAAGTGTAATTGAGACTGAAAAGCAAAAAAAAAAAAAATACAATTAAAAAACGTTTTTATACTGTAGAGTTATTAGTTTATGTCGATGCTGGAAACGTGAAAAATGAGCAATGCCCTCCCCGGGGCTCGAACCTTGGACCTTTCGAATACGGGCCGAGTGTGCTGACCATTACACCACGAAGGCATGCAAAGAAGGCGGGAGAAATACCTTATCTACTGCCCCTTTTAAAGGGCGAGCGGCGTTAGGGGACCCAATTGGCAAATCCTGGTGGTGGAGAATCATCATCTACCGCCTTTTTTTTATTTCGGGTGCCATTGAAGACATATTAGGTTATTCTGAAGCAGAAACCATGAAAAATTAGCAGTGCTCTATCCGGGACTCAAACCTGGGACCTCTCGAATACGCACCGAGTCTGCTTACCATTACACCACGAAGGCATGCTAAGAAGGCGGGAGAAATACATTATAAGACAAGTAGCTTTTATTTAAATTAGATATGACAATTAATCCACTAAACACAGGAAAATAATTTATCCTGCATTTTATAACAGGAATAATAGATCAAATAATTTTACTTATAGAATTAATTCATCAACAATTTTATGTCCTGACTAATACAAGCAGGGAGATTAAACAATAATTTGTTAATTTAATTGCATTGTCAAATGTATAAGCCATTATTATTTAATTTACACTGGTGTGCAAAAATTAAGGACGAAGTCGAAAAATTAGCATATCAGCTGAACGAAGAGGCAGAGCGGACAGAAAGACCAATCAGGAGATTAAGTAAGGTGATGTACGGTAGCACATGCGCAGATATGCAGGTAGACGTAATGGGGGAGTGTCTGAGTAGTATAAAGCATGCTGTCGGTGTAAGATCAGTATTTCTGGCAAAGAGATTGCACGCCGTATAGCAGTTAAAATCACACCGAGTTGCTGCCTCAGCGAGAAATGGCGAATAATCAATCTGTTAGACGACATCTGGATGCTTTTACCCGAGGTCGAATCATTGGGAAGTTGGAGGAAGGCCGCAGTGTGACAAGTGTGGCTGCAGAGTTCGGAATTGCTCACAGCATCGTTTCACGACTTTGGAGACAATTTCAAACTACAGGAACAGCTATCCGGGGGTTTAGTAGTGGTCGTCCACGAGGAACCACACCCGCAGATGACCGGTATATTGCCTTACAGGCCAGAAGAAACAGGCGGCAGACAGCGGGAGAAATCGCTAGACACACGACACAGGCGACTGGACGACCGATATCGCGTTTTACCGTGGCCAGAAGACTGCACGGTTGTGGTCTTTTTGCACGACGCCCTGTACGGTGTGTACCTCTAACGCCTGCCCATCGGAGAAGGCGTTCTCTGTGGTGCCGAGAACACCGGAATTGGAGAGACAATGAATGGGGACGAGTACTCTTTACAGATGAGAGCAGATTTAGTCTGAGTTCCGATTCTAGACACATACACATCTGGACAGAGCGGGGAACACGCAATAACCCCTTCAACATCATCAAAAGGGACTGTTTTGGAGGTCGCGGAGTTCTCGTTCGAGCAGACATAATGCTTGCTAGCCGGACTGGCCTTCAAGGAAGTTCGTGACCTGGGACTGCTATTGTAACGAGGTTCTTTTTCCTTACATGCGTCTTTTCACAAGGGCTATGGGTCCTCATTTCCTCTTCATGCACGACAACGCTCCATCTCATCGCACAGTTACTGTCGAAGAGCTGTTGGAGAGTGAAGATAATGAACACATGAATTGGTCGGCAAGGTCTCTGGATCTAAATCCCGTCAAGAATGTACGGAAGTTACTAGGAAGACCCGTGGCAGCACGTAACTTATCGCCAGTAACGATTCCGAAACTGCGATTGGTGCTACAAGAGGAACGAGCAGCAGTGTCTCAACAGCTCATTAACAACCACATTTCCAGCATGCACAAATGATGTTAAACCTGCCTAGCAGTCAGGGGAGATCATATCCCCTATTAAAGACCGGATGTTTTTTGCTGGAAACCCATCACAGGGATGTTTCGGCCTTCAGTCGCATTGCGCTCCATGCTACGTTTTCAATAAAGCTTTTTTTTATCCCTCTGATTTCTCTTTTAGTAAAAAATCGTCTCGTCCTTAATTTTTGCACATCAGTGTATCATATGCACCTCATGCTTTTACACTTTCTCATGCCCTTAATCGAGGATATTCACATAAAATCCCCACGAACTGATCTCCTGGCATTCCAAAGGTTTTTAATTAAAGATAAACATCAGCATCCAAAGTTTCAGAAAATTATGCAACGACTCTCCTCCTACGGCCTAGATCTCTGTCAAGTGTAAGTCCACATAATTTTTTTTGGCATAAACTCAGTGAACTTTTACATGCTGTGATTATGGACAAAATGACTCCACTCGTGAATTTTATAAACTGCAATATACCTTTATATCTGAAATAACCCATGGACCCCCACCTCTTTCGTATTATTATTACAATTCATTTTGATATTGTGCTGCCAGTACTAATTATAATTAGCTCATAATGTTTATCTGTTTACTAATTATGTTTATCCCCTATTTTTGTTGCACCAAATTATATGTTCAATTTATTTTGTGAACCTCAAACTGTATTCCGACTATTTTGTAATCAACTTATGCCCTACATCAATATTTTTAATAAATACTGGATGCGGGGCGTACTGTGAAATTGCACGATGTACCATAATAGGCAAAATGTAAACCTTTTGGAAAGCTCCAGTCTATTAAAATTCTTATAAAACTTGCAGTCCCCCCCTTTTTTTTAAAGAGTTAGTATGGAAAGGCATTACCAGTTGACCTATGGTACATCGCTGGTGCCACCCATACTTTTACCTTTATCTTTTATTATTCGCGATATAAATTTGTAGATGAATTCGGTAAAGATAACTGTTTAATCTACTATTCTTATTGTAAATTATATGATAAATTATCTCTCTTCTTATAGTACAATAATTATCATATCCATTTGAAATGAAAGCTTATTGTATGAAAAACTTTTGTGCGTCCTTGTATGAAGTAAAGGATGGATTGTAATCGCGAAACATTTTGGTTATCAGATTTCAAAGGTAATATCCATTTTGACTCTTCCTGAAACCGTTTCAAGTATTTTTTTCCCGTGAAGTCTGTACTTAAGGACAGAATAAAGAGCCCTTTATTGCAAAACAGATTGTACAGCGGATTCAAAATAAATTTTTTCGTGATGTCTGTACGTAGGTATGTAGGTGTATATATCGCATAACTAAAAAATGACTCACCGTAGATCGTTTAAATTTTGTATGTGGGACTGCTATAACATCTAGTTGAGCATCGCTCCTTTGAGATTACAATTCGTACTACCAAAAGCATGTGGCTACGCTAAGAAATGATTGACAACCTCAAAATTCACTATTCTAAATTTGATGTCTCACTCTAACTTCATCTGTTCTCTCAAATTCGAGATATTTCACGTTACGTAACACTGCTTGGAAAAGGGAACTAAAACCTAAGATTAACCAATCGCAGCTTAGCCGTACATATGCACCTACCTAGCATAAATACTGCTTCGCGGGCAATTACGTAACTTATTCTTCTTAACTTTCCTGCCATGATAAAACTGCTGTGCTTGATTGTCATTCTTTGCTGCCTGTGTACATAAAAATGTAATTGTATTTAACTATGATTAAAATGTAACTTGTCTACCAAACAAATGATTTGATATGTGTAAAAATAAAGATTGTGATTCTTCAATTCAGTTTTGTCTTCATGCCTTCAACTCTGCCATAATGAGTGCCAGATATTGAAGTTTCGGGTTTCTTCTACGCATTAAAATATCACATAATGCACTCATCTCTCTTCTCCGGCTTAAAAGTTCTTATCCAGTTTTTATTTCCGCAATCGTTGGTCGTAATTATATGCATGACAAAAATTGACAGGGTATTTAATTACAAAATTTGTAGTTTCTGATTTTAATTTGAGCTTGACTTGAGGTATCAGCTAGTTAAATTAGAATAATTCAAGGAAATCAGTTTAAATTTTGTGCAGGAAAAATGTGTATAATTTTATAAGCCGTACAAGGAAGTCCCGTGGTGTTCTCATCAGATTATTTTAATGTATTTTATTTAAATGCTAGGCAGGGTCATAAAAACTGAGCATGGTTTACAAAAAGGGCAATGTTGAAGAAGAAACATAGCATTACGTTTATATTAGCATGTTATGCCATTTGAAATATACACAGGAAAATCTAAAATTGCACTACAATTCAAAATCGGAAATGAATACAAAGAAAAATATCTGCATTGTATATTGTTATTTAAAAATTACTGGCCTTAACTGATTAAATAAGCTGTTTTTATTGCTCGGCGACAGACGCGTCTAAAATTTAACATGATAATAGTTACTTTTATAGCTAGGTATTGAGACTCTTCCCATATTCCCAGATGAGCCATAAAACCCATTGTATTCAACGAAAAGCCCGTCTCCGTGTCGGGCACTAAAAAGTCTTTATTTCCTGCAGCGCTAGAAGTCTACTTTCCTTACGATCTTTTGCAACGAGACGTAAATATACACCGAGGGAGGCTTTTTAAGGATAACGAAAGTTCCCTCAGGCACGCCGATGGATTCTGACTTGATACAACTCTGAAACACATTGGATTTAACGATTTCAGACATTTGTGAGCTACTTGAATAAATAGTTGCGTTGAAACTATTAGATAATGGTTGTTTTCTTCAATTTATCCACTTGCTCGCTTCATTTAGAGGAAATAGTATTATTTTAATAAAAATATTGTTATTTAATCATTAATAAACAAATTATTTATAAAAGTGTAGGTAAAGAATATTTTACTTTAGCAAGTTTGTTGCATGATAATTACATGCAACCGAAGAAACAAATTCAGTAAAGCCTAGATCTAGTTTTTGTTTGGAAAAATAAAAACTCGTTATGAAAATATAGTTAACTCGTTATAGAGAGATAAACGATAAGTGGGAAACCATTAAATTTAATAATTATAAGTAAATTGTACGTTGTAAGCAGATAACTTTTACCATGTTTTATATAAATACCATATATTAAAAAATATTTTTCATCCAAAAAGACATGTATTGCCCTTCGCTTTTACTTTGAGTTTTTGCATAAAAATACTTTTATTCATTTCATACTTGCCTAAAACGATATCGAGATATTTAATTTTAAAATTTGGGATAACAATTTTTACCAATTCGGAAAATATACAGTAATTAAAGAGCAAAATTTAATTTTTTAATTTGTACGTGATTATAAATGAATACTTTCTTTTTATAACAGTCTTGACGAAAGAAACCGGCGTTAGTGCAATTCGGGCTTACGTTTTGCTGTTAAATATTGTTACGAATATCGTATACATCTAAATAATTTTAACGACATTTTATGTAAATTGTTTTAACTCTTGTATAATGAAGCGTGAAAGGCCTCAGAAATGCGAAGCATTGCCGAAAACAAATAGGAATCCAGAGGTAAATCCATTTAAAATTAAGATCAATGTATATCTCGCCAATAGCCCATATTGGCGATGTTCCTGGCGACTAATGTTTGGTCATCAAATTTGGCAAAAAAGCACAAAAGTCACCAAACTTCTCGACCATTTGGAGGCTTTTTGACTCTATATATTTATGTAATTGTAACTGGCCCTATACCTATGTCACTGTAACTGTATCAACCCTGTATAATTGAGTATGGCTTTCAACAATTTCGAGAAATCGAAGTTTCTGCAAATTTATCGCGGACGAGAAAACCTATATCAGACTGGAGAGAGAGCATCAATTCTCAGTTTAGTTCAGAGACGACTTCAGCGTTTAGACCAGGGCAATGAGATTTGTATTTGCACTATACAGAAATGTGTCACCTACACTTGCCAGGAGATCTTCCCATCTTATGTGGATAGCTTTAGAGAGGGATGGACATGCTTAGGAATTCACAGACGTCAGAATTGCGTCTGCGTTATTATAATTCAAAGCAGTTAACATTAATAGGAAATAAAATTCTTTGAAAAGAGAGAGAAAATTATTTTAATTCCGTTATTATAAAAAGCAAAAGAGTTCCTCAGATAATAAAAAAATTTCTAAATTTTAAAATATCAAATAAAGTGTTTTAAACTAATTTTTTTCTTATATTTTATAAAATATTATTTTCTAACGTAACACTAAAAGTCTTATTTTATATTGAGAGAAAAATTATATTACAAGTAATCTTATGCTTTAATTTGTTTAATAAAATTCAGAGTTACACAATGCCTTCGAAATATATTCGATAAGAAGACCTATATACATTAAGCTATGAAAATATTTTTGCTAATGAATATTCATTAATTAGAATTAATTGTTTAGAAACTAGAGGTACTTGAGAAACTACTTTTTCACGCTTCTTATTTAATTATTAAATTGCTTTAGTACATTATAACGAAAGAAAACTTATTTAGTGCCTGAAAATTTATTAATATTCTGAAGGGGATATCATTTATGTTGTTTTATTTGATTAAGCTTTCGCTCATAAATCAGAGATTATTTTATATTAGCATTAAGTGCATCAGAATAAATACATATCTTAAGAATTAATTTATGCTTGAAAAGGATTATAAATAAAAGCTGTAAAATATTTTAAATACAAGAATAGCTTTGTTTCTTCAAACTGGTTTTAGGCATGAATATCCAATATTAGACTTCTTTCTCAACAGTACCTTTTTTATGTCTGCATTAAAAACAGACCGTAAGAATTTAGGGAATTATGTGAAATATTATACTAAAGGAGCATTATTGTATTTACGAATACCAATATTTCAACATAGGAATTTCTAATTTTTTTTCTTGGGGGGGGGGTACATGAACTTTTATTGTATAATTTTCCTTAGATCAGGATCGTATATGTGGGCCAGTAAGTATACACAAAACTGAATCAAATTTATAGATTTATATAAAATATTTATAAGACCTCTGCTTATTTGACAAATTTGGCTTCCTTAAGATAAAAAGTAATCGACATATTTAATTTTAAAATTACAAATTATACTTTTTAACTTTCGAGGATCATAAATAAACAGAAGAGCATAATAATTAAACTTGTGCCTAACTAAATAAAGACACACCAATTCTGAAAAACTCAGATACGGCCAACTCATAACCTCCCAGCACTTCCATGTGTTAAATAGAAACGAGCTTTAAGGGAAACATCCCTGCTGTTTGTACGCAAAATCTAATTTATTGTTCCAATAAATAGGATGATTCATAATACGAAATATTATATTATATTTTATTAAGTATTATTCGACATATATAAAAACTAGCTTTTCTAAATTTAAATCATCCTAATAAAATTTTTGCTAGATTTCTTTTATTTTGTTATTAAAAACTGTATTTTATTAGGCATTTGAATTTATTATTTAATTGTTTATAAGTGTTTATTATATATTTAAAATAATTACTTTCAACCAAAAAACAGAATGTTTTTCTACAGTACCAATAAAACTACATTTATTTTGATCAGTTCATTAATTCCCATAATATTTAGGTATCAGTAAATAATGTTTATTAAGTTTTAGAACTGCGGCTGAATAAAGACTACCGTGGGTTTAGTGGTCACTAATAGTTAAAGCAATAGGTGTTTTTGAATTTCCTATTTGCTCGTGTGCCTCATCATCGTCAACAGTGCAAAGACTAACAAGCGTGTTTTTTTTTTAATAATATTCTTGCGTTACAAGAGCTTTGAAGTTTTGCAAATTAAATGCTGTTACAAAAATTATTCTGCTCTGAGAACTCATGCGAATAAATATCGTGTCTATATATAATAGAAATAGCTTTAATATGCGCTGCATTATTTTTAGATTAAAGTCTTATTACAGTGATTCTACGTTTTTTCACAAATATCTTCTAAGCGATTTAAGTAAAGTTCCACTTCCGGTTGATCATATATGGTAGGAATCTAATAAAATGCTCTCAGCCATTATAGCATATTTATCGAATAGAGTAATAATTAATACCAAATATGAGAAGTTTGGTCTTAAATAATATTATACATTTTTCGCGAAAATCTGTTCAGAGCTTCTAGTACAGTATCAGTTAAGTTTAATCAATTTCAGCCTAAATCTAATACAATATTCCCATTGATATAAAAATTTTAAATACTAAAACTGATAAGACCTGTCTTATATTTTAATACAGAGTTTCATTAAAAACTGTATTAGGCTTCAAGTAAATTACCACTTCCGGTTGTGAAACTTTACCCAAAATCTAATAGGCTCTCTATACGTATTCAGAATGCTTAAATAATAAAAATATTTGGAAAATAAGCAAAAATATTCGGAAATATGGCAAAATAGATTTTAAGATCGAAACAAACTGTCACACACATACACACAGATTAACATCATTGTAGAAATAGTAAACACATGTTCTGTAGTCTCTAATTCGTGCTTATTAATTAAAAACTCACTCACTGAAAATGCCGAGAACATTACTTGCTTTATCCATTGCTGGAAGGGGGAAATATGCTGATATTATTAAAGTAGGGGATGATCATTCACATGCAGAATGACGTCAGAAGCCCTGATCAGCTCAGTTTGTTTCAAAATGGTAAATGGTTTCAAAAGATTATTCAAAGATTCTTGCAGAAATTTTTATGTGGGAAACAATAGCAATTTTCAGCATCAGATCATAGATGACTCATAATATTATTTGCGTAACTTAAAACATTTCTCATTTAATAAAGTTTTTGCATGATTATTATATTATGATTCCAAAATAGATTAAGATCCATCTCCAGTTGCCTAGAAGTATATTTAAAAAATTATACTAATTATTAAATAGAAAATAGGATATTTTTGACATCTATACGACAAAAATTAACCAAAATAATTCATTTTAAAAATCTGAGAAAATATTCAGGGGTGGTGCACATATTGAAGACCGAAATTTTTGTATTTATACTCAACTAAAAAGGAAATACCAGTTTTAAAAAAGGTTACTAATGTTAGCAGACTAAGTAAAAAGCACTGATATGCAGAAAGCCGTGCAAAGTACCCATCCATAAAAAGTTATCTAGGAAAGAAAATCTTATTTGTATATATAATCTTCTTATATCTCAGAGAATTTTCTTTTTACAAAAAAGTAGCAGGCTTGAAGTATAGCCGACTCGCAAAATTATTTGCATAAATTGAAAATGATAAATATTTCTGATATAATGAACTTTTTTCATGATTTAACAAATATGATAATAAAGTTATAAAACTAGATGTGATTATTATTAAGACATTTTAAGCATTTAGAAACTTTTAAATTCATATTATGAAAATGCTTTTGGCATAAGAAGTATAACAAAATTCTGAATTAAAGAAGTAGTAAACCACAAAGTATTTGGTAAAAATGCTAAATACATATTGTAAATGATGTATGGTAAGTAACATTACCCTAATTTAATTTTTAACCGATTCTTCAAAGAAAGGGATGGTTTTGGTTTCCCGGAACAGAAAGACCCATAAAAATCGCAAAATTTAAAATTTAATATGTTTATCAAATTTGTGGAACGTTGCTCAAATATTTAGTATCTTATTTTTTAGAATGAGTGTAAACGTTTTTCTTCATAAGAAGAGTTATATGAGCCGGGAGTATAAAAGAGTAAATTTCGTAATTTTTATGAAATCAGCTTTTCAATTTAGAAGTAACATAACTTGCATATTCTATTATTCAAAAAATTTTCGCAACTGAAATGACATGTTTATGATCCTCGGTAGCGAAAATAAAAGCCTCATAAAGTTATTCTTGAACATGGTGCATTCTTGAATACGGTTCTGTTTAGAAAAATAGCAAAATATTATTATGTCTTATAAATCATTCAACTACACTTATTTGTATATATTAAATGAATAGTTTCGGAGAAAGGAAAATATCTGAACATAAAGGATAAAAAAATAATGTAAATGAAAGAAACGTGACTTTTTATATTTAAAGCCTAGTAATTTAATTAACAGCAAAGACATCCTCTTTTATTCAATTAAAAACTAAGTTCTTCTTGAAATTGAAGTTAAATAGTATAACCTTTTAGTAATAAATGATGAATAAGCATTGTCACAATTTATTTTAAGTACATATACTGTATTACTTTACATTACACAAAGGAATGGCGGATAATGTGTACAGGCATTAGGTGTATTTTGATGTCAGGAAGCTGAAGAATGAGCAATGCTCTCGACGGGACTCGAACAGCGGACCTCTCGAATACGTGCTAAACATGCTGACACTACACCACGAAGGCATGCAAAGAAGGTGGGAGAAATACCTTATATACTTCCTCTTTTAAAGGGATTAGGGGACCGAATCACGAAATCCAGGTTTAAGAGAATCATCATCCACCACCTTTTCTAAGTTCGGGCGTCACTTTAGACACATTAGTTTCTTTTTTCAAAGCAGGAGATGTGAAAAATGAGCAATGTCCTTTGCATGCCACTACACCACGAAGCCATGCAACGAAGGTGGGAGAAATACCTTATAAATGTATTTAAGTATCTTTTACCAAGCATTAATATGTAGCTGAATATGCAGCTATAAATTTCACTTGCAACGTGGAAGATGGGCGATTGTACATGATCGAGAGTCTGAAGGACTGGAAATGGCGATTTTGTATACATAATTTTCCTGTCCATTATAAGTAAGGAGAATGATTGCACTTAAAACCATCTAGAAAAGGAAACCTCTTGAAAGGTCACGGAAAGTGAAAAGCAGAAGCTTACTTATAATGCATATACAGTGCAAAAGGAGGATGATATAATTAAATTTGACTCTGGTTTGGGGTACACAGCATGCAGCACACATAATTGCTAGGTCTCACAGCAAAAGTGACGGTAATCCAACTGGGCATAGAGTTGAAATGAGCTTGGATGACAGAAAAAGGTACTTCATTCCATGCGTCTTCAACTTTATGCAAGAGATAATCAGTAGTTAGTGACGTGACAGTCTCTCGGCAATTCAAGAACAGATGTTTTCCATGGATGAGAGGCTAGCCAGACTAACAATTAAACACCCCTTTTACATCGAAGAAGGTCAGAACAGCAACGTAACCTGCGGCAAAGCATTATATTGTTGTTTAAAGACGGCATCACAAAAGCCTCGAAAATAAGGTATAGCCACGGATCAACGGAGGCTCTCCTCATTATCAACTAACCTAAGCGAAGTGTCCAGGATGTGTACCCTATCCTGTAGTACGCCTAACATTACACAGATTCTTATCCCGTATGACAATAAGGAAGGCAAGCTGGTAACAATCAGTTCTCCTAAGTGCTTGCACACACGCATACATCCATCATGTTGTCTTAGTACGCAGAAACGGAATTCGTCTGGAAAGATTATGTGGTGCTACTTGTGCGTCTATTGCCGTTATTCATCGCACTATTATAGGCGCACATGTCCTTGCTGCATCGTCAAGAGAAGCCGCAATAATGGTCTCCTTGCTGACAATCCATGGTGCAGCAGACGCCATCGTATTGTCCATGCGGGCACGTGTCCTCTTGCACACGAGCTAAGTTCCTGATCCTAATTACGTGACGTGGCTGTATGATTCCACAAAACCAAGTGACAACATGTCTATCCGCTGAGGCAACAGTGATCCACGGCCGCTTAGATCCTGCATAGTGCGCAGTATATTCCACACTGCAGCCACGAATTTCAGATTCGCTTGACAGTCATGGCATCTTGATCAAGAGAGCCAGTAATACATGATACTGTCGCCGTCAAATTCCGTTACGTATTGGTACAAGCTTTTTCGTCTTTTGACGAGGCATAACATTACTTTTATACTAACAACTAGCATTCAAATGCGATTTCAAAATGAGAAACCCACTGCACAATCTTCCCAAAGTAGATGGCGTTACTTATACCTAATTTGTGTTAATACACAAATGCTAATTATTTGTATATCCATCATGTAAGTAGCTGTCATGCAAATCTGATGCTTGTTGCATCCCCCCTTCACGGTGTAACAATTTCAATGGCCAGTAGTGTAGTAACAATGGGCAGAATTGTGAAAGCATTCGAAACGGTGAGCTGTTTGAGATAATGAAATGGATCTAGTTGGTATTCATCGTGTATTTTTCTATGGTTTATGGAACAAAAGAAATGGACTTTACCGTAGTTAATGGACTTTTGCATGGTACTACCATAGTTAATGGACTTTTCCATGGTACTATCTTATCACACGACGCGATCAAATGTGTAGGTATTTTATATTTACCATGTAGTCCGCATGTTCAATGTCGTTTCTCTTCGATAAGCATTTTGAACTATAGGCGAAGACATTATATGATATTATTATCTTTAAATGTTTGTATTTAAAGTATAAAATATAAAAGCATTTTCTGTTTATAGAACGGAAATGTAATGTCTTCCTCTTAGCTCCCGCCCACCAGCGGCCGAGCGGTAAAGACGCTGAACACTGGTAGTTCGGTCCGAGGTTCGAATCCCGCGAACAGGCTGGCTGCATGGGCGTTTTCGTGGTTTCCCCCATGTGTAACGTGTATACGAGCCAGTTTCCCTTAGAAAGTCCTCCACGAAGGCATCCCTCCCCTTAGGCAGATAGCCCTCGTGTCCTTTGCCATAATTGAATAACCTAACCTAACCTAACCTCTTAGCTCCAAATAGAGTAGTTAAAAAATAATTTGAAGCTTTTGCAATTTGGATGAAAACGACGAAGCTTATCAAATAGCTATATGAAGAAAATTTTCAATGTTGCAGAATAATAAATTTTTATTTTGCTTTGCAAACACTCGGTTTAACGCTATTTATACACATGGTTTTCTGAGAAAGAGTTATGAAAGAGAACGACACTTATATTTGAAATAAGTGAACTTATACTTATTTCATGTTATTTACATAGCTAGAAACAAGAACTCAAATCCTTTTGTAAAGAAGGAATCGAAGAAAATCGGCGCGGAATGGATTTGAGCCCTTTAGCTTACTTTCTTTTGCGGCCTGAACCCTTTAGATTTCTTTCCGTGGTGTTTGCTGGAATTAATATCTTCAAATGTCTTTCTGGAAAGGTTTATGAAGGAAAACGTGTATCGAACGCTTGTGACCAGTATTGCAGATTATAGTGTCCAAATTACGCAGGTTACAGGATTGGTCACATGAGTAATACTTCAGCATGTAGAATAGTACTGCATAGACACGGCTGGAGCTGCGAATACCCCTCATATAAAGGTGTACTAAACTCTTTAAATATTAGTAAGTAAGTAATTATTGCCAGGTATGTAATAACAATACGATAAACACCTTCATTTCGGATGCACGTGTCGTCTTCTTTCCGGACTTGTCATTTTTTCCAGACGCATGTTTAGAGTTAATAATCAACTCTGGCGATTTCATACTAAGATTTTTTTTATTTTTATAGTATAATTTGTTATATGTTATTTTAAAATAATTTTGAGTAAATTTACTGAAATAGTAATAGTTAAATTTTGCACTTACATCTTAAATCCACAGATCTCCTTAATATTCGTTTTGTAGATAAGGTTATCAGATTAGGCCATTCTATGACAATTGTGTAAATGGGTGTGAGTTGGATAATTAATAACGTATTAGATATTTATGATTGCAATATTTATAGGCTCTAGAAGGTCAACGAAATGAATTTAGTCTGAAACTCATTTCGTAGGTGTTGCCGATGGCAAGATGATAGATATAGCAAACTCTGTTGTGTAGCAAATTCACGTAACACTTAATTATTTAAATTTGACTTAAGATTTAATTTTCATTATTTAAAACTTATGCTACACAACATTATTTTATTTAATAGGTCGTATTTATATTTGCTTTAGTTTAATTTGAATTAGGGGTTTTCTTACTTTAAGATTTGTACGTTAATTCCACTGGTTACTCGTAAACGCGTTGAAATACACAATGGAATTAGGTGCTTTCCTACGTAATAAACTTGATTTAAAATTACTTAACTTAGGTTAATCCTCTATTAATTTATATCATTGGATGCAGAAAAATTAGCCTTTTAATTTAAGATCACTTTGAAGTTTCTAGCTTAAATGGTTTTTAAGTTACAGTTACTTATTCAACGAAATTTTTGCACTTCGTGGGATTTTTGGTTTAGGACAAAAGAAGTGAAAAAATATCGCATTTGCAGTTGAATTCTAAGCCTTTGCTTAGGAATTTTTCCGGTCAGGGGCTGCTTTGCTTTGGGTTGCCAGTTTTCTCACGCTTGCGTCGGGTTCTTCGATTTTGCTTTGGCCGGCTTGGCGAGATTTGAATTTGTGTTCCAGTTCAACTCCTCGGATTTTGGACGGTTGTAGCAGGGGTTTGTTCGAAGTGTAGAGTTTTGGATTGTTTCATCCTTTTAGCAGGGTTTGGCGATATCTGGTTTCTTGACTTGACAAAAAGGCGGTGCAGGTGTGATTCCCTCTTTTTTCTTCGGCTGACTTGACGTTTTTTCACGCGCGCTCTGAGCACGAGTTTCTGTGGGGCAGCTTCGATGAGATTTCTACGTAGCTGGGGGCTTATGGCTCCTTTCGCCGATACAGTATGGATGGCCTAAAATTTCAAAAAAAAAGTCTAAGTGATTCTCGATAGAATAATCTTCATTTTTCGCTAACTACAATGACTTGACGAATTAACTTTTTGCCGTACTTCGGGCCCCATCAAAAAACAAAAAAAACTACTTCTATATTGGATTGCCTGATGAATTTGAGAATCTACATTTCCGGTTGAGAATCTACATTTTTTTCGTAATTTGAAGATGCTGTCCATCGCCGAATATGATTAAGGCTTCCTACCACAAGTTGCAGCTCCAGGTTCCTGTTTTCCGGTGCCATCTTCTGCAGTTCGGCTTCCATCCTGCCGTTCGTCGTTTGAGTCGATCCATGTCCATCGATCCTACATTCTTTTCCTTCTTGCTTCTCTCAGAAGAGCAGATATGGATTCTTCAGTCTTCAGCTTCGCTTTCTACAAAGTTCCAGCATGCAGACAGATAAGAATTATTTTTTTTTCTCTGAACTTTTGTTGTTAACTTTAATTCTGAAGAATTTTATTTAAAATTTACTGATTTAATTATTTCCTAAAATAGCAAAGATTAAATTATTTTCAAAATTTAAATTATGTTCTAATTTAAATGTTTGCTGTAAAGGATTTTGAAATGTAGAGGAATTTAAATTTAAATATCTTTTGATGATTTACTGTTTTTGCAGAGTCTGAGGTAAAATTGCTAGCAGTCTTAAATAATTCCAGTTTAAATTTCTAAATTATTTAAAAGGGGGGTTTTGGTATTACTCAGTTGGCTGAACATGAGAGTAGTTTCTTTTATTTGTTTTTTTTGGTACAATACGATAAATATTTAACTCTGATCTGAATTTATAGAAATTTTATATTTTCTTGGATGAATAAGGTGTAAGAACTTTAAAATTGTCAAGTGTAATAGAAGTAATTAATTTTATATATCTTAACTCATGAAATAGTTATGATTGACTATTAGTTTTTTTATCGAATTAAAGTGGTTATCGTAAAAGTTACTGAACTGCGAAAACCAATATAAATGTTTGAAAATAGTCATTTCTTAATTAATGGTTTTAGTAGTTCCCGGGGACTAATATTTATATAATAGTAAATTGGTTGATATACATGTTTAAAGAAAAGTATAATAAACTCTATAGTTTTTAGTATTACTGATTTATGTGTTTCCTTAAAATATGATAACACTACATTGTTTCACCAGTATCAAGGTCTTTCGGGTTGTATGCACTAATTTATATCTCTCAATCACAACGGAATGTTTAAATTTGCTTAGGTCAATTATCACCTAACAACTCTAATGTTTTCAGAGATCCCTCCTATGGCAATGTGGTGAGATAAAATACCTTTACGAAACAGCATACTGATTTTATCTCATTGGAAGTTTTTCCTGAATAAATTCACTAAAACAAAAACATTGAAGTAGGACATTTATTACATTCTAATACCTTATAAAACCTTCTACGTTGATATGGTGATTAACAAGGCAATTAGGTAATGACTGTGTTTAAGAATTTAAGTTGCATATCGAATTCAGCTTGGATGGTTTTTTGGGTTGTATTTAATGAAAAGGCGTTAACCCAAAGCTGTCAACCTGAAAACACTCTTACGCGGTTGATGACAGCGTATAGAAGACACAGATGAATGATTTCTCCAAAGTGCTTCTAGTCAAAGTAGGAAAGATGCTTTGCTGTTGTTGCGGGTTCCTTCAAGTCTGTGAGCATCGACAAATATATTCACATTCAGACTCATTCTTCACTGATTCGCTCTAATGAATGAAAAGCGATAATAAGCCGCCTTATCTCTTCAGTTTCAAAGCTTAATGCATTTAGCTACGTAAAATTTGGAGATCACAGTCATTTAATAAAACTTATAATCTGCGGAACTTACTTACAATTACATACACTACAGTTACATACCCTACGTACTATGGCCGTAGTAATAAACTAACCTGTCGTAATGAACGACTTTAGGCCTAGAGTTCGATGACTTACTGATCCGAAACACGACGTCCTTCAACCTGTTTAGGACTGTGTACGAAACATCACAAGGTGACTGTAGTTTCGGAGAAAGTCCTTTTCGACGAGTCGGATTCCACAACCACACCTTGTCTGCTTCGTTGAAATAATGTTCTGTAACTCTGGTGTCGCATCGGGTCTTCTTCTGCCAAGTTGACTTGCTCTTGTGCAAAGTTGTGAATCACTTCAAACCGGGCCTGGAGATCTTGAATGTATTTCTCAGGCGATGAAGGTGCATCCGGACGGCGACCAATCAAAAGATCACATGGCAGAGGAAGGTAACGACCGAAGAGCATCTGAGACAGTCATAGCCGACAGTCTCGTGGACAGCACTGCGGTAAGCCAATAAAAACAGTGGTAATTTCTTGTCCCAGTCCTGTTGGTTTCTGGGAACTACTAACGAAAGGTTATTAAGGATGTTTCGGTTGAACCTCTCTACCAAGCCGTCCGACTGGAGATGAAAGGTGTCGTTTGGGTTTTGCGTAAAAGCGAGGTGAAACAGCCTTTCAATATTCCTGGCAAGCTCCTGGAGGTTTACCGTTGGCTTCTGTTGACGGGATTTTAATTTAAACCTGCTGTAGTCTTAAACTCTTCTCCCCAAAGCGCCGGATAGCGCTGCGAAAGCTAGTCTTCGATTTCCTGGGAGAGTTTGCAGGATATCCACTGCGTCTGCTCTCAGAGAAGCGGCAAGATAACAGGCCTTAGCTTGGGAATCCCATCTATTTGCTGCCACAGCTATAGAAAATTGAATCTTATATACTTGCCAGGAGGTCTTTCCATCATACATGGATAACTTCAGTGAGAGACGAGCATTCATGGCTAAAAATTTAAAACCATCCAAATTGCTCCCTGTCGTTGCTACGAATTTCTTTAAATTATCGACTTCTTTGGCGACCGCAGAAACCCTGTCATCAATTTGTTGTTGAACGGCAGAAGCTCTTTCTTCTATGTGTCCAAGTCTGTTTTCAACCGTGTCAGTTCTGTTTTCGATATTTCAAATTTGTTTTCTATTATGCAGGTTATTTCTCTTTTCATATCCTCTTGGTCTGCTTTCATCCATTCTTTAACAGCTTCCATCGTTTCTTGAAGGACTTTCATCTCTTCTTTAAGAGAAATTTGACCAGTTTCCATCTTTTCTTGAGCTGCTTTGATCTCCTCTTTAATGGATTCTTGACCAGCCTCCTTCAGGTTTTGACCAGCTTCCATCATTTTTTGGAATTTTTTCAATGACGAGCTGTGTCAGGACTGAGTGTTCGGTGCCTATTCTTGGAAATCATCTTCGTGACAGCTTAAAGTCCTGATCTTGAACAGGGAGCTGAATGCAGCTATGTTCTGTGGTAGAATACTGTGATTCAGTGGTAGAACAACTGCACTTGAAAGGGATATAAAATCCTCTTTTATTAAATCATAATTATTTACAACCACTTCCTAACTCGGGAGGGATACAAAAATTAGAGACCGCACTTGGGTCTAAAATGAACAATCAGATAAGTTTAAACAATAGCTAAATAGAAACTTACTGTGATTCAGTGGTAGAACAACTGCACTTGAAAGGGATATAAAATCCTCTTTTATTAAATCACAATTATGTACAACCACTTCCTAACTCGGGAGGGATACAAAAAGTAGAGACCGCACTTGGGTCTAAAAATGAACAATCAAATAAATTTAAACTAAAGTTAAATAGAAATTAAATCAGTTGTTGCTCACAGAGCTATAACGCGAGGTTGGCCTCTGTAGAAACTATAATTACAGGAGCCAGATGGCGCTGTGCGTCTGACTTCCTTTTGAGTTAAAATTAATTGCGATTGAGATTGCGAAGAATGATGAATTATGAAATCTTAAGTGCGAACTCTATATGTAACTCTAATTATAAGTGTTCTCTTTTCGTCGTGTATTGTTTGTGTCGTCAATAAAATTGGATGGAATATTGTATTGAATTGATCTCGTCTGACAGGTAAGAAGCTTTGATTATTTTATTTGCGAAGAATGTTGAATTAGAATTTTAAAGCGAAAGCGATTTTTAGATGTAAGTTTTATCAGCCACTAAACTAAACGGTGCGTAGCAAGATTTAACTAATAGTGACGCACTTGGAATTACTTCAATAAGCAATCACGTAAAAGCGCTATGGCTTAGAATTCAAATGCTAGCTAGTCAGGCGAACGTCGAATAGAGTGACCGTGGTCCGAGACTCAAAGCTCTCTCACACTGAGAGGCTCCTACCTCTCGCTTAAATACAACTTGGCTCCCCTTCAAATTAGCATAAAGCTGAAAACGCGCGCTTATTCTAACGGGAAGTTGAAATGAGAACAGATAGAAAAGTAAAAATTAGAATAAAACTGTTTTAGTTTAACTAAAATACAGCTGTCTCAAATATTCTCCCATTGCTCTCGTGAAAGGCATTCAAATCCCACTTCTGACACCAAAAATTTTTGCGTGAGTACGGGTTCGTAATGGATTGAATGCACAAGTTGTTAAAAAATTAATAAAATTTATTCTTTTCGCAAGATATAAAACAAAATACTGAAACATTTTCTCAGAGATATTCGTACAATATCACAATATCTCAAACGTTAACAGAACTTAATTCAAAACAGATAAACTAATTCTATCGCACAGCGAGTTCACTACAATCAATCATAGCATTAAGTAAACAACAGTTCGCTTAAAACAGCTACAACTGAGATGAGGTGTTTTAATTCGGCTTTTAAGCTTTTAAATTACTAGAATATCCTGGTAAAACTCGATTTTTCTCGATATTTGTGAATGGCAACAGTAATTACGAGATATTCATTTATTAAATATTAAATGCCCGCGCTCTTTTATTTTTACTTTTCCGATGTAGCTTTCTCTTCAAAAATTGTCTGCGTTGCATAGGAAAATAAAGCAATTTTAATTACAATTCTAAATAAATAGCTAAATAAATACGAAATCCATAACAATATTTTAAGATATGCGCTGTGTCAGTATGTTTATCATTTTTTTCATTCCTTTATTTTGTTAATAAAATATTCTGCTTATGATACAATTTAAGTACTCGTTTTTAAATTTTAAACATAAAAAAATTAAAAACCTTATTATCCGAAGTTAATTTTTTTATTTATTTATTCTGAAGCCCGCATTTGGAAATGGATTTTATTTACATCCTTCAAATTAAATTGCGTTGTAATATGAATGTTTATATTCTTCGAAATTACGTTGCACATTTTATTTTCCCATAATAAATTCACGACTGTATAATGCCTTAAATTGACTTCTATGGGATTTCAAAAGTACAGTTTAATTGTTTACACACATCATAATTATAAAATACTAATATAGCAGCAAAATAATAATCTACAAAACCAGTAATTTTAAAATTTATCGCTTTTTTCCCCCTTTCTTAAGACAAGCACATTTCTTAGGCTAAAAAAACTTGCGTATATTATGTGAGGCGAAAAATTTTTATTTTTTAAGCGGTGCTGTGAGGGAAGCATAATTACTTGTATTTAAAGAAGTTATAAAAAGAGGGCAGAACCTGCCAAAGGAAAAACCGTTTTGAGTTTAAGATGTGTCAGGATAATATAACATAGAGATTAACAGTGAAAAAAGTAGATTGCGTGAAAGCCAAACAATTAAGTTGCTTGTGGAAATATTAAAGCGTATTAACGTTATAATACATACATTTCCTGGAAGGAAATGGGATATGTAAATGCAAAAAGGAAAATAAAATGAATAATTTTGCAGAATCTTGAGATTTCAGAAACCAGTAAAAATAAAAAATATGTTTAAATGCGCACCAGCAGAATGATAGGCATGAATTTATTTCCTAATTTAGAAAACATTCCCTAATTTATGTTCTTCACTCGCTTCTAATGTGCTTATAAGGATTTAAGCATATTTCTCCAAAATACTTTTGTAAATTAAAATAATATTTAGAATAAGATAGATTTGATAAGTAGAGTATAAATATATAAATGAATTCTTCCAGAACGTAATAGTTTCTTTAAATAAGCAAGATTTACATGCATGAAGTTTTTACTAAGTTTTTATATTTCGTTATTTTTTTCACAAATCTGCTAATGAATAAAATAGATTCGAAATATTTTATCGTAACTATTTCCGACAATAAAGCAGTTTTGTTCGAGAATGAAGGAGTGCTCAAATGATGTTGAAATTAAAACAAGTAATCCAGAAGGACTATTAATTTCGTTTTGGCATTTTGCGCTGATTCACTTTTCAAACTTCTGCCACTAAATATTACAGCCCTGTATTATATTTAAAGAAATTAAATAATGAAGAATGTGCATAAATGTATGTAAATGTATTGTAATAGAACAACGATACCTAGAGCCGTCAAATTTTGCATAAGGTATTCCTCCACCGAATATGGGCCTCTGAAAGTCCGAATTTGGAATCTCATTTGTTATCTGTTTCATACTTTGTCAGACATTAAGGAATTTTTGATTAACAGACTCAACGATTTCAAAGCGAGGAATGGCAAAACTGTATAAAAAAGAAAAACATTTTTTATCTCCAGCGAGCGAGGCTGTATCGGAAATTCTAAAGATATGCTCATTTTAAAATTATTTGGAGATGTTTCTGTTGAATTGAATTCCATGGCTTAAATGCAAAGAACATGATGTTTAATAACTAAAGGTAACACACAAAACGCTAAAAAACGCCTCTTTGAGAGTAATATAAAATCTGAAAACTTTCAGATCTTTCAATATCGTTTATTAATGGGTATGACCTTCCGTCCGACTCTGTTTTTACGCAGTCGACAATGAGCCAGAATGATTTGAGATCACGTTCCAGCTTCTCAGCTAGTTGAATAATATGATCTCAAGAGCCGGAAAAATGATCATTTCCAACTTTCATGCTTAGCTGAAGTATTTCTTCTTAATCAACCTCACAATAAATGGAACCTCTTTATCATGATTACTATACTTCTTCGGATGAAGCGTCGTACGAACAATCTTTATTGCTTGATTTTCACTAAGAGCTTTGTCGACCATTAATTCATCGATACTTGCAGAAGGTGAATCATAGGTTTATTCGCTGCTATTTCTTCAGCCAAAGTAAATAATTAAGGAGGGAAAAGAAGAATATTTTTCTCTCTTGAAATTGACTTAAATGAAAATCTAGTAAAGGAATACAAAATAAAATAAAAATCTTTACATATATTTTATATGCCTACAATACTAAGCTTTTAATGAAGAGTTCCACTACATAACAGTTGATAAAAACGTTAGTTTTTTTTTAAATATGACAGATGGAAGGAGAAGATCATGCCGCACATTTCTATAATATAATAAACTCTCCGAACAAAAAACGCAAAAATTCCTATGTTTCCGCAACAAATCTAAAAGAACGCCATCTACTAGCTTAGTGCTTAAAGTGAATTTGCCGGGCACAAAGAGCATTGGATGTTATATAAGTCTGTATTGAATTTGACGTCACGTCTATTCGTAAGAAGCGAAGTCTTCTGATTCCGAAAGACGTTTATGGCAGAAGTTCGAAAAAACAAATAAAAAGATAAACCAATTTCTGTATATCCCCAACGCAGAGAAAAGTAGCAATTTCGGTAAAGATTGAAACTTGATTTGCCGTAGATTTCCAGGCAACAATTTTTCTTTTTCTAGATGTAAGCGGAAATACAGATGATTACGGATTGTAGAAATCAAAGGAATTCAAGGTAATATGTTTATTGGCGGACGGTTATGGGTGAGCTTTGTCATGAAGGAATATGTTTCATGATAGCTGCTTTTTCAAGATGAACTATACCTGTAATTAGATAATGCAAAAGTATTGGGTAAATTGTTCTAGTAAATACCCTATAATTGATCGTAACTATAATGCACAAAAACACAGTAATAAATATGTAAACCAACACTGTTCGTACGTTATCTACATTTAATGAATAATATTCTTTATTGTGCTTTTCCATTACATTTTATTCTATTAGAAGTAAAAGAAATGTTTTTAGAACTCACAGTAGTGCGCGTAGATCAAGAATTGCTGACTGTATTTCTTAATTTAAAACTATTTATATCGCAGAGCTGCATTCTGTACATTCAGAAGAATTATCGGATTGAGTTTTAAGGGATTCCGTAATAGTAATCGTTGCATTTTTATCTTCGGTTTAATTTCACCTAATTTGCAACCTTAGACTATGGATGTAATTAGAGGTTTTTCTTGTAAATTTTGCTGCAAATGTCAATTTATAGATCCTGATAGTGACACAGCGTGATGCTATAAGTCGATCTTCTATCCAACCATTCACTTTATGTCCTTGGATAACCTATTGGTACTCATTTCGATGGCCATACGGATATAACATTATAAATGTGTAAGGTTTTAGTTAAATTAACCAAGTTTTATTTTAATTTAAATCTTTTCTATCTCCTCTCTGTTTCAACTTCCTGTCAGAAGAAGCGCGCGTTTTTAGCTTATGCTAATTTTGAAGTACAGCCAAGCACTATTTAAGCCAGAGGTAGAAACCTCTCGGTGTGTGAGAGCTCAGACTCAGATCACGGTCACGCCGCTCAACGTTCGTCTGACCAGTTAGCAGCTTAAATTTTATAAGCCATAGTGCTTACTACGTGATTGCATTGTAAAATAAATTAAAGTGCGGTAGTATTT
>KK120662.1:0-45326 GCA_000611955.2 Stegodyphus mimosarum | reverse complement strand
GCATTGTAAAACAAATTAAAGTGCGGTAGTATTTAGTATACCTTGCTACGCACCCTTTTCGGTAGAGGCCAACTTCCGCGAATTGCTCTGCGAAGCAAAGTTTAATTTAATTTCTATTTAGGTATTTATTTTAATTTATTTGATTGTTAAGTTCGACCCAAGAGCGGTCTTTTACGTTCTGTATCTCTCCCGAGTTGAGAAGTTTGTATTTAATAGTGATTGAATAAAAGAGGATTTCAAATCCCTTCACGTGCAGTTATTATCCAGCCCAGCAGATACATCAGAACATAGCGTACCTTCCGCTCCCCGTTCCAGTTCAGGACTGAATATTGGAGGTTAAGAACCCTTTACAGAATTTACCATGTTTCCAAAAAGGATGCACAGAACACTAAGTCCTGACAAATGTAACAAAATCAAATTACCACGTGGACGTGATTTTCATTGAAACTAACATTCAAACTGACAACACGAAAATCGTAACTTAATTGTATTATAACATTGTACTGTTTTACATTATGTTTCATTGACAAACTCTTTGTAACTTCAGGAGAATTTTCCAGTACTATAGTATACTATGCATCAAAAATATACTTAATAACAAATTTTACTTTCAACAGGAATGTTATGTATTAAAGTGTTTGTTTGGGAATAACATGTAAATTTTAATATACTACATGCAACTTGTGGGACATTTGCTATCACATAATGTCCGTCTGACCTCCAGAACCCACCTTTGGTTTTGTCCAGCAGGTAGTAAACCATACTGCAAATTGGGCATCATTAGTTCAAAAGCCTATTTGCATAATAACTATCTAGTTGGAGCTGTAAGTTATTGTGTATACTAAGATAGAATTTCAGGTACGCACACGAGTAATAGTCTACTCTAAAAATCAAGACATGCTTAATTAGTGTTTTAGATAACACTACTGATTTATAAGTGCGTGATATCTTCAAAGTTTCATTTTTATTTTCTGATCATTTTTTAGATTTAATTGTCATTATGTATGCATTTTGAAGTTTCCTTATATTTTAATGTTTAATAATGTTTTTCTACATTTATAAGTTTCAGAAGTATGCTTTACTCAGAGATATTCCTGGCTTTTATCTTCATTTAGTTTGTGTTGTTAATTTAATGTTTTGCTAATTTGTTCTTTGTTTTGGTTTTATATTAAATTTTCACTTTTAGGTAGTTGAAATGGTTGTTGGCGATAAACAGATTTTTTTTAATTTACCTTAATCAGGTAATTAGTTAATATAAAAAATTTACGTAATGAAAAACGAGAAACTTATAAACCAACAACTAGCAATTTTAGCTACCCATGCGTTGATTTTCTATTCAATTTAAATTATCTCCCCAAAAGTTTCTTCATTTAGAAAAGTAGCTCTTAAGCGCTTTACATTTACTAAAATTAAGAACTTAAATCCTAATATTGCTCGAATAAATTTCCAATATTTTCTTTCACAATTTAACAGTTTATTACAATCACAGGCGTACCCAGGGTCCAAGCTATGAGGTAGCAAACGATCCTAGACGGAGAAACTCAAACAAAGATAGAATTCGAAATCGTGTATCAGTTATCGAGTGGATAAGACTACGGAGCACCGGTAATTACGGTTAACAGTGAACTGGTTGGCTGCATGAATAGTTTCGTGGTTTTTCTCGTGTATAACGTGAATAAGATCTAAATTTTCCTCTAAAGATATGCCTTTAGTAGGCAGTCCACATGTTCTGTCGCAGTCGAATAAAGGGGCAAAAAATAAGGGACAGGAATGCATGTGTTTAAGCAAATTGTTGAAAGCTAGGAAATAAAGGTACTCCTGTAACGCTATTTCAATATTTCTTTCTTTCTACTCCTATTCTTCTTTCTTAAATAAGATTTCGATGTGCATTTAACATATAACGCAACTAACTTTTCTTTTGTTATGCACTTTGACCAAATTGAGTTCGAAAAACAGAATTTAAGAGGAAATATTCATTTGAACGGAGGGAACTCAGATGGTTTCTTTCGAAAGTGTCAAGACTTCTATGGTATCTGAGAAGAAAAGAAACATTTCTGATGTATCCAGTTTTACGGGTTTGGAATATCAGTCATGTAACTGGTCTCTCTTGCTTGTGCAAGTGTACAACACCCAAACCAAAATTAAAAAAAAGCAGAGTAGTGTGTATAAACGTTGGCGAATTAAATTTGCTGATTCTTCGAATGGTTGGAATACTACGCTCTGTACCACTTTATTGAGCTATTGCCGCTCACACATTCCATTAAAAGACATCCAGATGACATTTAGCACCCTTGAGAACAGCCTCACCACCAGCAACGAACAACTTCCCTCCGAAAATCCCGAAGTACAAATCCAAGCCAACGTTAAAAAATGTAAACCCACATAATGGTAATTATGAATGCTGTATCCGCATACTAATAAGCGGCACGATTGCAGCTAATCAGAGCACAGAATATTATGCTAACATAAACCAACAAATTAATCAACCAAGACAAAACGTCCAAAAACTTACGCAGAAGTAGCCATCAACTCGTCAGACAAAAGTAAAGAACACCAGATTAAAGACGCCAGAATAATAAAAAGGTTTCAAGATAAACACCAGAGCTGAACCCTTTTCGATAAATCGCGAATTTCAAGAGGATCTTCCTAGTAAGACAGAATGGATTAGCGAATCAATGGTACAGGAAGATGTCCAGATGATTAAGAAATAAATCAACAGTAAAGCAAAAAATATTATCAACAGTCGAATCCCACAAGCTCGTATACTAAAATGCGCAGTCCACGGTGTACTCCAAATTACCCTACCAGAAGAATTAATCAAGGCTCTAGCACAACAAACGCAATGTAACGCAGAAAGAATAAAACCACTTTTAGAGCTAAACTGTCCAAAGAATACTGAAAAATGAACTAAAAACCAGATTTATCTAGGTTGGAAGATAAACAGTATCATAGATATCACAGAAGTAGGTAGATGTTACAAATACTAAGATTTTGAGTATATGATTACCAACTGTGGATTCAGCTCCGATGTGCTTTCTCTGGAGGAACCCACGATGTCTCCAACTGCATAGCGCGCACTCCATAATATATCAGCTGCTAGATAAAGGAAAAATATGCAACCAATTTCAAGTGCTCACACTCAGCCACGCCCATCTCTTGCACCACTAAGCAGTAATCAAGAAAGCAGAATCAAAATTTTAAATCAAATGTATGGTACAACAAAAAAAAAATTAAATATTCTCTCAACAGCTCAAGTAATCAGGAACAACGTCATCACCGTGATCAGCTCCCTACATGTCAATCTACAAAACGTTAAAACGTCAATGATTAGCTAATTCAACACGTAACGAATAATGGCTAATGGCTAATTCAGAGGTAAAAGAGGCAATGCTTGTCCACAGGAAACCCCTGAAATTCTAGTCCGTGACTGATTTAAAATCGTTTAAAGTGACTGTAAACGAAAGACTATAGCACCTAGAGGTGATCGGTCGGCAGTTGCTTATTTGCGTGACTGGTTGTGAGAATCTTTGGGTTTGGGATAAATTAACACTGTGGGCAAGAAGCTTTCCATGGGATAAAAAATTAACAATAATAAGAAAAATTGATCAAACATTTCGTCAACATTTGTTGGTTTGAATTTAAAAAAAAGGAAAGAATTGCATTCATATAGGAGGTTGAACTGGCACCTCTCTGCAACCTGCCTCCCATGCCCATGACGTCAGCAACAATTTACAGTGAATTTACCATAGTTTCGTTAAAAACATTATAGAGTTTTTTAAGGATGTTGTAATTCACCATATCGAGTTTAACATCAAATACCGTATTACTTTGAATATAAGCACAAACTTTTATTCTAATTTTCAAAATTAGGGCGCGGCTTAAATTCGAAGCGGATATATTAAGTTCTTATTTCATCCAATCTTTCACTCACTAACGATGGGGTAGTTGCTTTATAGTCACTGATGATGCGGTGATTTCATGGAGTAATAAAGAAGAGAATGAAAGTTCTAAAAGTGAAGATGATGACAGTATAGTCATCTAGTATGTACTGCGGCGTTTCCAAATCAGACAGTAAAATGTAAATGGTGACAAATTATGGTACACAATTTTATGTGTACGCATCTTGGCTCTTGTTATGTTTTATTAGAGCGGGAAACGTGAAATTTCATCTACGTTCTTGCCGAACCATGGATACGCTAACCAATACACCACAAAGACATATAGGAGGTAAGTTTATAATTTTTACAGTTTTTCCAGTTTCAAAAATTGAAATCTTCTAACTCGAATCATTAAAATTTGGGCCGCTTGTTTCAACACTTAAAAAGTATTAAGTATACCGTCTAAAACAAACTGTAAAATATCGTTCGGAACAAATCACAGCATAAAACTGACTTCTTCCTTTAAAACTAAACTGCTAAATATTCAGATAATGTGATAAATAAATGCTGAATTTTAAACTTAGCAAAAGAATCGTAATTCGTCTTCCTGGAAATGATATTTTCGTTTTGAATTAAACTCCTTCCTTGCGTGTAGCTCTTTTATGTTTAACGTTTTAACTGGAAATGGTTTTACTGCAGCAGAATTATAGAAAGCGCAAATTACAACATCCACAGCAATATTCTCTCCGCTAAGTTTTGTCCATGGCAGTATCAGAAAAGTCATGTGAAGCTGTTGCATATTTTATAGGAATGAGAGATCTTGAGAAAATATACATGCAGAAAACTGCATCTACATAAATTGGATTATCCCACCATCTTCCTGACAGCTTATGAAGATGCATTCATAAATTATGGTTCCCATAATTAGTCTGAGTAACACACTGCAAGCTGGTAATCAATCATTCATTTTCGGAAACAACGCCGCTGACAAGCAGATAAATGTGCTGATTTAGTGCTTTGACAAACAACGTGCGAGGTATAGTTTGACAGATATCTGAAAATAAAATATATTGCATTCATTCGTAATTTTAAATCGAATCTTTATCTCCAAGTCTCAAACGGAAATAATACAATCGATAACTCATTTCTTCTATCCACCTCAAATGGCATGTTCTTGCAATCTATGGCCTGTCCTTCATCGATTTTTAGAACAGTTGTTTCCCAACTATAAGTAAAATTTGTGTTATCTCAAATCCATTTGTTTCAGCTTATCTCACTGTTCCATTTTACTATACCTAATGGAAAAGAAATCTTAAAATAAAATTATGTGTACTTTTACAAAGAAACACTTATTTTCTTTAGGCTCAGAATTATAAATCTAAGGTTTTGCTGTGACTACTTACTGCACAGACTTAAATAAGGTACATTATGATTAAAGGAAAGAACTGGGAATCGCATCTTTAAGTGAGTTAAAAAACTCTGATCATCTCAGGCAATCGAACAATACAGCTCTGATAACATAAATTGTGCTTTTTAGATAAAACAAAAGTTTGGGAAATGGCGTTTTTTATAGTATTTGGAAGACTATTTGCTAAGTTAATAAACACATGTTTTATTGCTGAATTATATTTACGAGTATTTCTCCATAACATACTTATTGCCGTTGAAAAGGGGGCTAGACGCTAGTTTTAAGATGCGACTCGTTGCAGTCATTTTCCGCTGTCGTCTTCCAATTCTTTAATATGCAGCAATTATTAAATTGCACTAGCTGCTTTGGCTGAACTAATAGCTTTTTTAGCTGGCTGCCTTAGTAAAGACCTGAATCAAGTAGGAGATGGAGCTCAGTACTTTTTCTTTAAAAGCAGGTGCTCTTACTGGTTGAGTTATGCAGAGACATTATCTAATTCCTGAGTTTGTACGTTGAGTAAGACCGTCATTCTGACAAAAATGGTTATAAAAATTCCTTAGTTATCGGTTCGATTTACTGCTGTATGTTGAAAATATATTTATTATTATATTGATTATTAGTTAGCATTTCACGTACATAAACGAAATTTAAAAAATTTAATTTTGCCTAGTTTCAGCTGAGTTTTTAAAAGAGTCTGCGAAAATGTAGGCTGGATTATGGATCGGTTGTTCTAAATTTAATAAAAATACGCGAGAAAAAGAAAATTAAGCCAAATGAAAGATATGAAAATTAAGAGACTTCCAGCAACTTCAATGATGACTTCAAAAATAACTTCCAAGTGTTTATTGTGCAGCTCTCGGTAACTCGTGAAAACCTGCCATCAAATTGGAGAAAATTTTCTCCTCTTTTCTGTGCAGTAAAAAAGTTAGTAAGAAACCATACCCTTTTAAATTATATATTAAATTATTATTTTACTTTAATATCTCAAAATCGACCAGTACCTCATATTTCAAAACAGTAAGATTAATTCGGTGTATCAAATGAGTATTTGCAAAGATTCTTATTCGGAAACCTGGAAGGAATTCAACGTCTCATCGTTTGACTAGCTGAAATGCTATGCAAACAGCACACTACTATGTCTGTCGGTAATTAATAGTCAGAATTAATTGTTATAATTGCGTCTTTCTCATATTAGAGATAATAATAATGATATACTTTATTGTCTAATTATCATCTTCAGCACCGAAAGATAGAATGGCGTACGCTGAGACTGGCAAAATTATAATGAATCAATTGAAATGTACTGCCTGTTTTCTAATCAATGATTCCCAAAATGTTCCTCGCAGTCCGTGGAGGCCCCATGAGTGGATCGTAAGGGTGCTGTGAAATATTTTAGCATTTTTAAAAAATGATGTTTTATTTCCGTACACTTTGAATCGGATCATCGATATATAATACCAACAATTTCTGAATGATTCAAGATTCTTACAAAGCCAATGTTCTATTTTAGTAATTTACTTAAGTAGAAGGACATTTTATTATACGATTTTGCGACGTTAGGATAACATTTGATGAGAGAGAACCAAGTTAAAATTATATATCATTACGGGACGTCATATTTGTACACTGTATTTGTATGGAACGACATATTTGTACATTGGCGCACGCTGAAATAAAAAGATGACATCATGAATAAAATTAATGTGCTATAGGAAATAAGGTCTCTACGTAAAGTTCGATTCGAAGATTTCGAAAGTAATGCAATGAGAATACGTTCAGATTTCAACAAATTGCAATTATTTATTTATACAATGATATATTTGTTCAAAAAACATTTATTTTCAATATATAAATTGTTTCTGACTTTCTGATTGTTTTTGACGAAGTATTTTTTTTCAATGCAACAACCCAACAACGTCAACTGCGCGTTGTAACAAAAAGGTTCTGATTTAGAACGGCTTAAGAAAATTCTAATATACCAGTGCAGTAACAAACCGATATTTTTTCAGATTTCTCTATTTTATTACTGAAAACTTTTAAGCAAATAAAATCCACTGAAATGTTAAAACTTATATTATAGAACAGATAGAGCTCTTCTCAGTCTATATCAAAGTAATAAACAAAGGAATTCAATCCATTACAGTTTTTAAAAGAAAAATGTGTGTTTTAAAGGTTTCGAAAATATTTCCACTTTTCCACACTTTTGCCTTTGATTTCCAGTTTAAAAATAAAATTCCAAATAGGTCACTACAAATTATTTAAAGAAACTATTGAAAAAATTATTACAAATCTAGTACATATTTTGGTTTTAATTAGAGGAATATCTTTCAAACCTTTTTTAAATATAACCGCGAAAATAGCGCCATTAAAATTTATTTTAAGAAAGCTATTCGTTTTTCTAAATGCAAATGAGTGCATGTGAATTGTTGTTCCGAATGTACTATGCCATCAGGAAAAAATTAGAGAAAATGCAGATTATTTTTCTGAAATTAAGCACCTACTTTAATTACAACTTATACTGGAATTTGAGGGGGACTGCTGTTGATTAAAGTTGCAAAGTTTCGCAAACGACAGTCAGATATTTAAGTAAACTAATGCAATCAGAATTTCGCGGACTATATGTGAGTAAAGAATATGAGCAAGAGCTTTATGCATGATATTATATCACAGCAACATGAACTGATGTTCCAAATTGCATTATCATTGACGGCCCATCAGTGCCGAAGTGGCTAAACATTTGAAATGCTTGTCCTCAATCTGAGCAGCTAAAAAAGCTGGCTAAGTATTTTTTTTCTAATTTTTATTTATTTCAATGCGTAACTGAAGTACATCCCTTTAACAGAATTTACTAAAAGCGACTCTTCCCAAAAGTCCCTATAAGTCCCTATAAGTCCATAATTTATAACCTAAATGTGATGCCTATCATTAAGATGATAATTTAATTTGACGATGGAATATATATATCTCTTTATGATAATATACTATAATCATTATGACATTTTTTTCCCTTTTTTGAAACTTCATTTCGTGAGCTAATATATAATAAAAATTTTACTTTGCATGGAAAGACAATAAATAGTTTACACAACTGGAAATTAGGGATCATTAAAGCAAATAAACACCAATCTTTGGAGCATTTAATATAAACATTTTACCTCTCTCATACACATTTCATAAGTAAATAAATACGTAAATTGGAAAATAACGATAAAAATTTCATGATACTGTATTTTCCATACTAGTTTCATTCTAAATTCGGATACGTAGTATTTCCAATGCACAATTAATATATTATTATCAGGTCATCTGTAAAGTGAATATTGTGTGACAAAACTTATATATATAAAATTATTATTTAATCTGTCCGTTATATATGATTATTAGTTGTGATTACGGCAAAACGGCGCTTAATTAGATTACATACTTACAGAAATTCCGCCCAACTGAGGGGTTAAAATAAAGTAACGGTGAATCGGTATGCTAAGAAACTAATCACTTTCAGCTTTTAATTCTAAACTAATCAAAACAGCAAACACGTAATTCGTAATGATACTTAGTCGTTGAAGTACTTTTGTATACAAGTGTAGTGGATTATCAACGTGCACCTTTTAGATGACCTTTAAATACTGTCGTTTACTATAGAATTATGTAACTAAAATTTCTACATTTACGTAAATTTTCTAAGTAAATAAACAATCCAAAACAGAGGCTAAATGATTTTCCAAAAAATAATTTGACAAAATAATCTTTAATGACATTTCAAAGGAATGTTTTTTCAAAGGAATGTTTTTTCAAAGAAATGTTATTGCCATCCAACGGGGGGGGGAGAAAAACACGCCAGTTCTTATTCTCTTTTAATTCCTTGTACGAAGTGAAGGAAGTATTGTAATCGTGAAAATATTCAGGTATCATATTTCAACAAAAATATCCATTTTGACCACAATCAAAAGCAGTTAAACGATGTTTTTGAGTGACATCCGTACTTAAGGACAGAATAAAGACCTCTTTTTTGCAAAAATGATTTAAAATGGATTTAGAAGATATGTTTTCGTAACGCCTGTATGTATGTACGTAGTATGTATGTATCTCGTAAAGTTCAAAAACGAGTAGCCTGAAAAAGTTGGAATTTTTTATATAGAGCTGCTATAACACGTAGTTTGCTGCTTTGCACCTCTCCTTTTGGTTTCAATCGACAACATTTGAGATATGTATATATATAGATAGATAGATGTGAGATATAACAAAATATGTGAGCTGCTTTAAAAAATAATTTGCGATCTCAAAATTAACATTCTAAATTTGGTGCTCTTCCCCTAAATTCAACCTTTCTCCCAAATTCGAGATCATTTGAAATTACGTAACGTTCTAATGCAGGTACCTCCGGCCCAATCAAATAATTTTAAAACGAAACTTTTCTCTAACTCGAAGTAAAACCATCACTTCCTCCCGTCTTCTTTCGAACATCTGCGTTCTCTTTCGCTTACGCCTTCACGCTAGCAACTCGCAATTTTTTCATGCTGCTGCTTATTTGTCTGAAATGACGTTGCAGCTTTTTATATGCGTATATAAAAATGATTTGTAATCAACTATGATTGAAAGAATTAGTTAATTAATGCCTTCTAAAGTGTTAATCTTCAGGATATTTAAGGTTCCGTCATTCTATGTGCGCAACCTTGAATCAGCAGAATCAGCTAGTCAACTACGCAGAATCGTGCCCAAACAAGTATGTTACAAGTTTTAAACGTTTGAAGTCAAAATCCGTTCTTCAAAATTTAATTCAGGATATCCGATGATTTAATAAGTGCAACGTAATTCAACAGTAATATGAAAATGAAAAAAAAAATGAGTCATAAATTGCGGCGAGTGCTTAAAAATGAAATCTAGCGCTAGCCGTTCAAAATTAATCCAGAGTTTGTTTTTAGTAAAATGACGAGTGCTTTCTGCAAACTTTTCAAATCATTCTATTGCAACAATCCTTATCAGAGAAATGTTACAAACGGAATAGTATTTTTCGCTCTTCCCGCAAACAACGGACTATTATCAAAAGTGATGTTGAAGTGCTATTAAATTTCAGTTTTCTTTTCATCAAGTAAATTAAGTTATAGGGATTTATATTTATTTTAACTAACCAGTTAATTTAATTTGAAATTTTTTCCTATAAGCCTTCATTCCCCTAATTGTCAGAGCCAGAATATTTAAATTTGGTAGCACACGTAATGGAATGCAAATTCTACCAGTAGGAGAAAAAGTTTAACTATCAAATTCTAGAAGGGAAAGTTAGAGAGTCTGCGAAAACTCTGTGCGTGTTGTAACGCGAGCTTCGGCTTAGCAGTTATTGCTGGTTAAACGTGGCGTAACAGCTGTTATTTTGCTGCAACCCAAATTTATCAGCGCTCTATTACGAAACAGGACTGTCTGACCCCTGTTGCGTAATTCTACTACTATTTCGTATCACAGTTTTTGAGTTTTGATTCTTACTGTTTCAGTTACCGGCCAAGCAGAGGCGTAGTTAGTTAGCGTCGAGTTGACGCATTGTAAATAATTTAAAGCGCGTAATAAAGGGTAGTTTTAGTCCTTTTTCTGTGCAGTTACTACTCTCCAGATTTCACACAAAAGATAGACAGTAGATCTTACTAATTTTTAAAATAACTTATGCCTTATAAGTAATTTTGCATTTATAAGTAATTGTAATGTTTTATGATTTATTGATGGTAATATTTTGCTTAAATCATTTTAAGATGAAAGTTAATAATTTAAAAATTTTGTGAATTATTTAAAATGTAGTTTTGTGTTTCTGAATTGGGAAAAAAATTAATTTGATAAAAATTAAGTAAAGAATTTGAAGGTTTTATTTATTGAAGGTTCCTAGTAGGAGTATCATTTTTGTATTATTGCTTAAATTTCTCTGAATTTATATTTTTTAAACTTTGTTGTATTTTAAGAATGAAATGATTGTTTGAAAATTTTACATTGTAGGTATTTCTTTAATGTTTTCAAGATAAACGTTGAAGGCTCTAACCTTAAAAAATATACATACTTTTAATCTAAGTATTTTTACCTTTTCATAAAATAAAGTGTGTTTTTAACGGAATAATACAGGAGTTCGAAATGGGCTAGTTGCCTCTATCCAAGGAATGGAGGCCTTTTCTACAGTAACTGCTAATTTGGCAAATCTTTTGGTAACTGGTGAAGAATAAACGTCAGTTTCCACAAATGATAAACCAGTACGAGGGATATGTCAGTATTCGGAGAAAAATGTGGCGTCTTTAGGTTTAATAAAGAATAAGTAAATTTTAAAATGGCTTAATAATAGCGAGAAGTTTGAAATTTGTTGTGTTTATGAATGATGTATACAAAATATTTATATTTTAAAATACCTTCCCTAAAAAAATTATGGAGATTTAAAAAAATAAATTAGGGTAATTTTAATTTTCAAAAAATCGCGAATATGACAATTTTGAAACAACATTTTTCTTTCCTCTTTATCGTAGGGTAAAATTTAATTATGTTTTCAACAATTTAAAAAGACTTGATTATACAAATTATTTGTCTTCAATTTCAGTCTTAATTCATTATTAAGCAATACGCAAGATTTTTGAAGATAAACAAAAGACTTTGACAACTGTACAATGCCAAATACAAGTTACCTTTCTTTAAGGAACGGAGGTTTTTTGATCTACTGTACTTAAGCGTCCCCCAACTATCAGCAAGAAGGTACACTGATTTTGCTAGAGAGAACTTGCCAAATTAATCGAAAAAGTATTATTCTTTTATTCAGTATTGCATTATATTATTATGTTTTTCATTTAATTTTCTGCTGTGTTAAATATGTGTATCTACAACGGGAAGAAATTACTCAAGTAATTATACATTCTGTATTATAATGGAAATTATTTGCATTAACAAATTGGAAAGATTTTTATTTGAACATTTACTTTGTGAAAAACTCCGACCATTTGTGGAACTATTTTTGTCAAGAACTTTACAAAATTGCATTGGACATTCTTATATCAGGACTCTTAAAATTTACAATTGTTTTAAAAGATTTTAGTGTTTAAATTATTAAATTCAAAATTTTACGACTTTCGGTGAAATGTCAAATTGAGTTAAGATATCAGTCAAAATTCTACGACGATAATTTTTTGTTTAAACGTTGATATTATGTTTTGTATTTTCAAAAATATATCTTTCACATTTTGCTGCTTTATTTCTTTTTCTATCACTCTGCTCACTCAACCTTTCATTTGAAAGGGGAGATAATATGTAAGATATAACAAAATTTGAGAGCTGCTTTAAAAAATAATTGGCGATTTCAAAATTAACATTCTAAATTTGGTGCTGTCCCCCTAAATTCATCCTTGCTCCCAAATTCGTGATCATTCGAAATACCGTAACGTTTTAATGCAGACACCTCCTGCCCAATCAAATAATTGTAAACCAAAACTTTTATCTAACTCGAAGTAAAACCATCAGCTCCTCCCGTCTTCCTTTGAACTGCTGCGTTCTCTTTCGTTTACGCCTTCATACTGGCAACTCGCACTTTTTTCATGCTGCTGCTTACTTGTCTGAAATGACGTCATAGCTTTTTATCTGTGTATATAGAATTATCTGTAGTCAACTATGATCGGAATTAATTTGCCTGCCAAAGAAATAATTTTTATGTGCCTACAAGTAAAGATGGTTATCGCCGAAATTAGTTTTGTCAATGTCTTATTTCTGCCTTATCCACCCATCCATGTCTACAGCGAGAAGTTAAAAGCAACGGGTTCATGACTGGGCACTTAGAAGTAATATTACACACACACGCACCTATATATATATATATATATATATATATATAAATCCACTCTGTTACTCAGCTCCGTGAGCTTAGTATGTTTCTTTATTATTCTTATATGTTGGTAAATCCTCCATTTTTTACTTTAGAAATGATTGAATTATGTTAAGGTTTATGTGCGTTAGTTAATCTGCATGCAATAATTGAAGAATTATCAACAATTTAAAAGTTGTTTAAGTGCGGCTAACCCTATTTTTTTACCAAAGCAGCCATATTTGTTTACATTTGAAACTTTGCAGAATAGTGATGCATCTTCAGTGTCGTTTTGCCGAGTGGGCCCAAAAGGAAACTTTTATTTTTGTGCACCGAAAAATCTGCCTATTTGCCCGCTGGCCGAATCGATTGTTTTTGCGTTAGTCCGAATGGACAATTTGCCTAGAAGGGCTATTACTTTCGTTTTCGCATTTTGCGTCGATTCACTTCTAAAATTGTTGAAAATAAATTGATCATGTGATCTCTGGCGATGGTGCGTTTGCAACCGTTAGATATCTTTTTCCCGGCAGGCCTTGCGATAAATGTTTATGTAAAC
Source organism: Stegodyphus mimosarum (assembly GCA_000611955.2). Lineage (NCBI taxonomy): Eukaryota > Metazoa > Arthropoda > Arachnida > Araneae > Eresidae > Stegodyphus > Stegodyphus mimosarum. The sequence goes on along the minus strand of KK120662.1, from coordinate 31,674 downwards.
AAATATTTAGAATTTAACGGATATTTTTTGCTGACTAGGTTAGTTTATTCCTTATTCTTTTTCTCGGATTATCTGATTAATTATGCTTGGATTATATCTCAGTCTAATATGTTTATGTATTAGATGTGTTGTGAAAAAAATAAGAAAAACTTGGACGACATGTTCTTAATGCGGGACTCACGTTTATTCTTTAGTGTGATATAATTTTTTTGTGATATTGCTGTTGAATTGAATTTTATGGTTAAGTGCTAAGAACATGATATTTAATAAATAAAAGTAACACAATGTTAAAAAAAGCCAATTTGGACGTAATATAAAAATCCAAAGACTTTCGGATTTTTTCTCTTTATATTTTTCTGTATTTTGCAATGTTTAATAAAGATATTTTAAGATTTTATGTATTTTTGCTTTTTCGCGAAGTGAGAACTGAATTGATTGAATAAGAAATATATCTCTAATGAAATTCGAGGAAATAATTTTAAATGAAATGCAGCAAAAATTGTGTATAATTAAATAGGCCGTACAAGGAAGTCATGTGGTGTATTAGGAATGTATGTTTAAAGATGTGCAGATTGTTAAGTAATGTAAATAAAAAAGGTTAAAATGGAAATTCTGACATTGCTGAAAATATTGCGTGAGAAAATTAGGTTCTGTTATTAAGAAAATAAGACTGATAAAAGATTATCAGAAAAAAATAGTATTCCTCGAAATTATTCCCTTTTAATTAGTTCGCATAAAAGCGGCTCTTTTATATCGCCTTGAACAAACTTAAACAGGTAATTGATAAGCAAAAGTATAATTTTGTACATTTATGTATTGTTACGTATTCCGCCCTAAGGGGAAGTCTTTTTGGAGGACTTTGTAAGTGAAATGTCTTGTATTAGCATGTTACACATACGGAAAACCATGAAAGCGCCCATGCAGCCAGCCCATTCGGATGATTCGAACGTCAGACCGAACTACCAGTTTTCGGGGATTTTACCGTTGGGTCGCTGGCCGGCCTATTTCTTGTATGTAATACATCATAACTGAAGAAACATACCAATAGCGATATTAATAACAATCAGTTTAAAATATAAACTGTGAAATAATAATCTGTAGATAATAATCTGCAAAAAGGAAATAATGATAATAATCTGTGGAAAATGATAATTAGGTAATAAGCAAATTAACAACGAGCAGTCACTGGCATTAGCTTCCTCAATGTCTGTTTCTTTAATTTTCTGAAAATTCAGTTTGCTTTTTGTTCTGAAAATAGCTGTTCCTCCATCTGCACATGACTGTAACGCCATTTGAGAACAAATTTTATTAGAAAAATACTTGCTGACGATGAAGTCACGGTAATTAAATGAAGTGTTCCTTTTTTATATTTTCAGTCTCTTGCTACATTACTTTGTTGCATACGAATGAATAACATGGAACACCCAAATGAGCTAAATCCCCAAAGAAATTTAGAATCCTTTTTTGTACTTCGATTTGCATTCCAAATTCTAAGACTGCATGCAGCTGATTTAAATAATGAGGAAGGCTCCTACTGACCTTTTTTTCAACTTTGGCGAGAAGAACCTTATTCGCAAACAAATGTGTAACAAGGCAGTGCAGAATCAAGCCAGCGGTTGCTCCATATGCAGCAGACACTTCTTAAAGAACATGTTGCAATTCCAATTATTTTTTGCTCTTTCGGTTTTAAATTTTCTCCTGAAGAACTTTCATAGCATTGGAGAAACACGATAGAGTTCAGTTAAAAAGTAAGTTATTGAGTTTCCAGGATAAATGCAATTTTATAATTCAAATTCGATTTAACAACTTGTGATTGAACCTGGAGTGAATGCACAATTGAGGATGTTTACCAATAAGATTCATATGGTAATTCTAAAGTAGGCGCAAGCCCTATGCCTACCTTTGATGATGTTTACCAAAGAAAGAGGCTCAAAATAAGAAAAAAAATTTAGTTGCAATAAAAAACGTTCCAAAATTTGAATAAAAAAACCTTTTTCACAGAAGTAATTGAACTCTTTCTTTATCGAAATTTATGTTTACACTGATTTCTTTGAAAATTCGTGCATTAATTATAAAGAAATGTTTAGATTTTTTTAAGCCCATATTAATTGTTTGTATAAATTACCGTTCATGATGGAATATGGCAAACTGAACGCCCGAAAATTTGAATAAAATAAACTTTGATGTATAAATACAATAAAAGATTTTAATATTAGAGCACAAAATACTTTACTATGAAAATGTTTTTATTTTCTTAACTGGCGATCTTTTTCTCTTTCTTGTAGCAAAAACAGATATTTTTTTCGCTTAAAATTTATGCTTCGCGCATTGTTTGGTTGACTGTTACCACCTGAATTAAGATAAATGCCTCACAAATGTTATAATGTAGTAAATAGCATCAATAATAATGATAGCAGCATCTACAATGACGTTGAAGATGATAAAAACAGATGTGAATAAACAGTTAAATAATTAGATAAACAGATTGTCAGAGATTGTATAAGATACGTAGATAATAAATAATGATAATTAATAACATGTGAGCTGCCAACTACGAGATAACTCGAAGCGATGAAGATGATGAAACCAGATGGGATACATAGTTAAATAATTAGATAAACAGATAGCCTGAGTTTGTATAATATATGTAGGTAGTAAATAATGATAATTAATAACACATTAATTGCCAACTACGAGATAACTCGAAGCATCAGTGTGGCCTTCGATGCCCATTACGAGTATACTCGTACGTGTCCGTTAAATATATTGCCAACTACGCCTGCAAATGCGTATTAATTTTACGTACTGAGAGTATGGAGTAAGAATAGTGAACATGCTCCTAGAGACACCCTCGTGTTACTCCAAGGAGAAATAAGAAACTGAAATTAAAATCTTTTATTCATAAAATGATATAAGATCAACATTTCTCACAAAAACTGTTTTAACCTTATTATTTTATAGGAAGGAGTTAAGAGATGCATATACTTTCCATCGATATTTAAATTGCCTGTTAGAAAATTTTCCTACTCTGAATAATTCATATTTGGGTATTTTTTAACTTTATTTCATATTTGGGTATTTTTATCATATTTTATCATATTATCATTTTATCATATTTATGTTATTATTTTATCATATTTTTATTTCATATTTGGGTATTTTTATTTTTTCATATTTGGATATTAATATTTGGGTATTTTTTAACTTTTGTCTTACTTTTCTATGACACGACATAATTATTAGGGTGATTCACGTGCAAATTATTTGAAACTGAATATTTTTCTGTCTCTTACAATGATATCCCTTAGTCTGAAAGCACAATAAATATGAGACTTCATTAGCAGCTGGTACGAGATAACTCATATTGGTGGTCGTCTGGACTTAGAACGTGAATATGCTGCATGGTAGTCAACGTATTAAGCCCACAAAAAGTATTCTCCAGAAAAGGCTGAATTTCATTTAACCGAAATGATTTCAGTAATTGACTAAAATATACAATCTACATATACCATTTTATAAATCAAGGAAAGGAATATAACAGCTTAAACGTCTAAGAACAATATAAATATGAGTTTTTTAAAACAAAATTTGCCAATTATTGGAAAATTGAGCGAAATATTATCACCGGGGAGGATGGGAATTGTTTTTCAAACCTTTAGCATTTTCTTACGTTTACTGCTTTTGCACTTTATTACGTTTATACGAAATAAAATATGTATTTTCCCCTAATAAGTCAAAGGTGCCACTTGATGATAAAGCTTAAAGTAAATGAATTATTACCACATGGGGGGACTTCTTTTTAAGCATTTAAGCATTTTACTACGTTATTGCTTTTAGTATTTTGTTACGGTTATTGCAAGAATATCAGTATTTAATTTTTTTAACAGACAAGAAGCCAACTGGTACAAAAACTAAAGTAAACGAAATTATTATCAAAGAAGGGAAATTTTGTTTCCAAATTTTCAGTCTTTTCTTACGTTTCGGGCTTTCCTTGATACACGTAATTTCATATTTTACTAAATTATAACAATTAACTTATATATGCATAATATATATATATATAGAGAGAGACCTATATAATAACAAAATCATATAATTATGTTAGAAAATATTTTAGAAATCAATGTTTCAGGTGTATAAATGTATGGACATGCATTAAAAATGTACGGATGTCAGGATGTGGGTTCGATACTGGCATAAGACTTGGTTGCTTGTGCATTTCTTCCCAATCTTTTGGGTGTAGTATCGGTTGCTGTCTGTGGCCCCCTGGGTGCAGTGTGTATCGGTTGTTGTGGCTTTCTGGATGTAGTATCGGTTGCTGGCGGTCCTGGGCAACATTCTGAATAATGAGACAGTTAACTGACTGATGAATTTCGTCATTTCCAACGATTTGAAAATTTTTATATTTCAAGTACCGAGACATTAGTGATAAAATTTATAAAAAGTAAAAATTTGTACAATCATAAATCAAGCTATTAACTAAAAACATTACAAGATGTGATGCCTTCTAATACTTTGCTTCGATATTTGTTTCATTTCTTTTCATTTCAAATGCTATTATGTAATTATTTTTAGATTTATTTTTTTTCTGTGACATTTATGTCTAAGAATGCTTTTGTTTTAAAAATGCGTAGATTGAGCTTTTAATGTTATTTTCAATGCCCACAAAATATACAAATAATAACAACCAAATGGTTGTCAACATGTTAGTTTTCTTAAATTTCATGCGTCGTCTTTTAGTTTTAAAATATTTTCGTAAAAATGTAACAGAAAATTTGCAAACACATTTCATAAATAGTGCTGAAAAGGTAATTTTATTCTAGTGATTTTTAACGCATTATTTAAAATTTGAACAAATAACTCTTTTCCTTTTTCCTTTCTTCTGTGTTTTTGATTTTGATCAAAGTCATTATTTTCAAGAGGGCTAAATGTGTTTAAAAAAATTAATATTATTTGTGCGTTTTCATTCCATCCTATGTCTTGCAACTAATTTTCATGACAACGAGAAAGTTAGATCTATTAATTTAAATGTAAAATACCATCATCCGAATGTCTTCCTTCCCTCGGAAAGAAAACGGGTGTAAGTAAACAGCGATTGCTGTATCTTTAGCAAAGGACGGAATGTGGCAATTTATTTAGATCACTATATCAAAACATGGATGTACAACGCAGAAAGCGCTGTTTACGAAGTCTACTGAAACGGAACGAAACTCAGAAACAATAAATTGATAATAATAAAGGTGTCCAACAGTTAAACAGTTGCCCGAATACCAACAATATTATTAAAAGAATGGATGCCATTAATGAAGTGTTATAAAGTTTCCACAAACTAAGCGATGTTCAAAAGAGATTGCATCCGCTTTGCAAACTCCTTATCTAATCCCAAAATGGTATGGAATATTTGATGGAACGAATATTTCTTTTCCTGTATAGAACGGTACTTCATTAAAAAATAAATATACAATTCAGCCATATGGTGGGTTGGGTTGCGGTAGATTATGACGTTTTCTGTAAAAGATAACATTCTTTAATGCTCGTTTCAAAGCCGTTCTTAATTATAGAGGCTAAAATGATCCATAACAATCAACTAAATTCGTCAAGACCTGGCTAGAAAATCAACAATATAGTAAATTAATAAGTTGCTGGAATGGAGCTGAAAAACTGTAAGAAGCAAAATGATCAACAGTCGCAATAGAGAAGATTCAAAGGAAAAATACACATGTAGCTAAGCGCTTCTTAAATCTCGGTTTCGTTAGATTTAATTTTTTTTTACTGCAATTTGATTTGATGCTAGAGGTGCTACTTCTGGGATCGTGAGATTTAGATGCAAACTTAAGTGGAATCTGCATCGTACTGCAAATTGCTTGCATCGCGTTATGAAAGAGGCATATGATATCTAATTCTGTTAATTTGAACACTTTTATGCAGATTATATCGTTTTACGTTGTTAAAAACCCATGCAACTATTGAACACAATGTATGAAGTTTTGGACAATAAAGAATAATAAACTGTCTAATATTAATAATCTATTTGTAATTAAATATTATATATAAATTTGACGTTTTTTTATTGGCCCACCAGCGGCGGAGCGGCAAAGTCGCTGAACAATGGTAGTTCGGTCCGAGGTTCGAATCCCTCGAACGGTCTGGCTGCATGCTCGTTTTCGTGTTTTTCTCCACTTGTGTACCGTGTATACGAGCCAGTTTCCCTTAGAACGTTCTTCAAGAAGGCATCCCTCCCATTGGGAAGATAGCCATCGAGGCTTTGCTGTAATCAAATAAACAAAAATCGTTATGAGCTGATGTAACTTTAACTTTTGTTCAAATAATAATTTGTAATCACATTTCAAAGACCAGAAATCTCGTTTTTAATTCAGTTAAATACTTTATACCAAGTAATTTACGTTTCGTAGAAATAAAACCCAAAGATTTAAGAATCTTGATCCATTTCAGTAATATATTTGATTTCAAAGATTTATTAAATATGTTCGAATTCAAAGAATGATGTAAGCAGTCCGACTTCTCTGTCTTAATTAGTAGGGATATGAAAATTATTTACTGCATTAATGAACATGATTAAGAGCTGAAACTACAGAGCTTGATTAAAATTGCAGTATAATATAGAGCTGCTTTCATTTACGGGGCGTTTCACGTAAATTAATGTATGACAGGCTACTACGATGGAATGTTTATCACAGAATGTATGACATAGGCTGCACATTTATCTTTGATTAGAAACGTTTAATTTAATTTGCATCGATTTAGATTCGCAATTTATTTCACACTTAGTTTAGGCGGTATTGAGCAGTTAAAGTAATATTAAATTAATATATTATATGTGTTAATAATTAATATAAATAAAATATACCAAAAATAAGCGTAATTTCGCATTAAAAATATTCGGAATATTTACAGTATATTTCACCGAAAAAAACGGCAAAATTTAGAACTTTTTAATAAGGCAAAATTTCGTATTTTGGAATTTTAAATTACTTTTTAAAAAAATTATGCAAATCAAAGTGTGAATTGAGTATGTCTACTGTTATAAAATTGAGAATCTGTATGCGAGTTCGCCACATAGCACAGAGTTAGACAGACCCAAATCTACAAATCTGAACCATAGTATATTTTGTGAACAATTGCACATTGAAGCTTTTCTTCGAAATTCGATTAATATTTGTTTTATTTAATATTAAGATGCCTTTCTGACGACTTTTCCCTCATAGCTTCCCTTAAAAAATTTTTGAGAATACTACTCTTTGTACCATTGCAGGTAGTGAAAACTTATTTTCAGTGAAGGTGACATAAAACTTCTAAAATAATTTACTGATTGTGGCGATTTCTAGTAAACCGCCAGATAATTTTCACCCATTTCCCATCTATTATTTGAAAATTCTAACCTTCAAATATATATCCATTGTACTTTTTCTGAAAAATTAACAGAATATAAAATAAACTTTTTACTCGCTTTAAAAGCAAGAATAGGAAAAAAAAGAATTAGGTGATTTTGTAACGAAATTAGGTTTGCTACCGAAGCCTTCTGCTGTTTTATAAATGCTATTTCCTTTTTTTTATTAAAATACATTCTGCATTTAGCACTCATTTAAATTTATTTATCTAATTTTCCCTTTCTGATTTACTGTATAAAACAACAAAGTTTAAATATTGACCGACATTTGTTATTATTATATTATTGTTGTTACATTTTTTTAATTAATTTGCCTTGTAGTTTAAAACTTGTCTCATTTTATAAATTGATGTGTATTTTTCTCCGCATTTCATTTTAAAAGTTTATAGAGTCATTAGCTTATTTTGAAGCAGAACATGTGAACAATGAGCAATGTTCTCATCGATACTCGAACCTTTCGAATACGTGCCGAGTGTGTTAACCGTTACACCACGAAAGCATGCAGAAGCGAGAAAATTCCTTATAAGTTGACTTTTTTATTTTAATGTTATACATAATATTATATTTTTAAAGGATTGTTAAATTTTAACATCACAAAATGAATCTGTTGTAAAGCTTTGGAATTTGATAAACAAACTCACCATCCTCTTTTGAAAGAAGAATGATAATACTGTATATATATTAGGCTAGCCTTCGGTCTGGTATACATAAATCACCAAACTGCAGTTTTTCCGTGCAAATAACTAGTTTTTTAGGTCTGCTGCTATACAGCATGCTGGATAAACTGTAAAAAGACAGTTAATTTCATGAAATAATTATAATCTGTAAATCAGAATTTTTGCGCTTTTTAATATGATGCAGGCGAAAATGTCTGCAACGGATCACGTTTTTCTTCATCTTGTTGAATCTTACAAACCAATTATAGGTTAACTATTCGTGTCTGTTTAATGTTCTGTAATTAGTTTATGCGCTGCTTTATTTCTAAATAGTTTATTTTTATGTTGGCGTAAGATCAAATACATTTGTTAACAGCGATAAAGAACGAATGGTTTGATTTCGTAGAATGAACGATTTAGAACTGTATTTATTAACGTTACACACATTTAAAATTACCTTGTTGTTTTCTTAATCATCGAAAAAAAACATTTATCCGATTTTTTTGAGTAACATAATATTATTATACTGCAGACACAAGTACATGAAGCGTCTACATGAGTCCAAATGCCTGATTACATAATAATTGTGGCAAATTTATATTTTCTATATTGTTTATTTGAAACCGTAGCACTAGAATGTTAAAAATTGCTTGTTTGAAATTTGTGGTATTAAAAAATCTTTATTTCCTACCAGTGGCCGAGCGGTAAATTAACAAGAGACTGATATTTCTACCTGGGTTCGATTCCAGACAAACGGGGTGTGTATATGGTACAGCACATGATATATTCTTCGAAAATATATTTTGCAAATGTATTATGTCGCATTTCAAAATAACATCGATTATGATGATACACTGTTAATACTTAAAATATTATCTGTTTTTAAAGAAGTTTGAAATATTAGGATGGAGTGCTACTTGCTGAAGTTACTTATCATACCCAGAAATATGGTTAATATAGTTTTATAAAGTGTTATTTTTTGGAAGCATATACTTAAATATATGTAGATAAATCGCATTAGAATATCTTACCAAATAAGACGTTTGGCACTACTCAGATCAGAAAAACAATGAATAAATATGAGATCAATTATATGAATTCATATTAAACAATGATAATTCAAAATTTTCTAGAATTTGAGAGGCTCTTGGGCCATTTTTCTTCTCATTCTCGTTAGAGACGCCAGGGGTAAAACTGATTAATATTTATCAAATATTCTAAAATTCTGTTTTATGGACTTTATTATGACATTATAATATTTAATACAATTTTACTTAATTAGCACACTTTGGTTTAATATTTAATGCACTATTGCTTATGTTTTTATCCGTCTCCTGCTTCCATTATAACGCCTACTCTACAAGAACCTATAAGTGAAAGAAATTTTAAGAAGGAGTAATAATCTAAAATTAGGAGAGCGAAGATTGGCAATGCTCAGGAATGGCTGACTCGCAGCACGCGTGCCACAGTGTGGCGGAGTTTTAACAATGACACGCAAAGACTTATTGAATTAAAAGGTTTGAAAAAAATAATAATAATGTCTGTATCAAATCCGTCGATATGATCGATAAATCCGTCGAATTTAATGATTCAGTTTCTGTCTAAGACCTTAATTGTTACCCAAGTGAAATCCAAATCGAAATGATTGATCTACAGCAGCATACTATACAAAAAACCAAATGTAAGGAAGGAACTTATTACAACTGTAAGTGATAAAAATTATATTGAATTTTGGAAATTTGTACCAACAAGCCATTTTCCAAATTTACACGATTTGCCTGTCAGACATTGTTGTAGGTCTGGATCAACATATATCTGTAAACAACTATTTTCTATTATGAACATAAAAAATTTAAATATCGATCAAGTTTAAGTGATATGCGCCTAAAACACCTAATTTTGTTAGCATCTTCAAGAACTAATTCCAATATAGATGACATAGTAAAAAAACTACATTAATTATGTACTGATTGTTTAATAGCTATTTATAATTAAATGTTTCAAATTATTCATTTTTATTTTGTACATAATCTGAGTGAACCTTTAAAATTGTTTATTAATAATAAAACCATAATGTGTACGTTTGTTATATTTATTATATTATTTTTTAAATGTCTATTATTCAGAATTACTTGCGTACAAATCCCAAAATCAGCCTATAAATAACTTTTTTTTCACCTTTTTGTATTTTTTAGTATATTGGAAAAGTTAAGAGTGGCACGCATAACTTTCTACAACGCTGGTCATCCATTTTGAAACGCCCTTATTTACGTTCAATATGAGCGGCAGTTCTATCTGTTATTAAGTTTTTCCTTCCTATTAAGTAGTACTTCGTGAAATTAACAGAATTAATTTTATATTACCTCTGTACCCCAAGAAAAATTATAAACAATAAACTTCTAGTGTCTAATTTCTGTTAGATTCATTTAATATTTTGATATTTCTAATTAAACCCGGCACGTAAATACATCCGAACAGTGTAGAAGATTAAACTAGTCTTATATTCTCCAAATTGAGTTAATCTTACATTGTTAAGTTCGTTGTGGATATGCGTGTTTCTGCCAGTTAAATAACCAACCGGAATTCTTGTCCTATGCATACTGCCAAAAATTAGTTTATTCAGAAAACATCATATATTTTGCAAAGTATAGACATGATTTTAGATAACCTATGCCTATATCACTATAAGAAGCGATATTTTATCGCCGGGAAATAAATGTTATGCATATTATAAGAATAACGGACTAAACATAGGAGATCTGTATCGCTGAAATTACGTGGTTGAAGTTCACAGAGGAAACTATTAAATACAAGTTTCAGAATAACAGTATTGTATACCAGACTATGCATTGTATACCACAATAGAAATAAAAATCGGCAATCGGTGATATCATTAACTTATTTAAATGCAATCTTACATTTTTACTGCGAATGCAAAAAAAAAAAAATAGATTTAGTGTTGCTATGGAGTACATAATGCTTTTAATATATTATTATGTATTATATATAAATTTATTTCATCATTTACATAGTCGTCAATGGCAATATAAGAGAATACTTTTCGAATTTATGCATATAACCGACTCATTATAAGTTTGTATAGACTATTACACTGCTACTGCAAATACTCGCAAGGGATTTATGTAGCATTTCTCTAGAAAAGCCTCATAAAAAATAATCCATCGCCGGAGAACGTTGTAAAGATAACTTTCACAGCAATTACTTCAAAAAATCTCTTCACCGTTTATAAAACATACTATATTATTAAGTTATTTCCATGGGAAGTATTTTATCATATAATCATTAAAAATATATATAAAAATAGCACATATTTTATTAGTAGGACGAAGGAATTATTTCAGAAATTCACATTAGCAATAACAATAAGTAAAACTTTTTAGAATGTAAAGCCCTTTTGTCTGATACGTAATTAATCACGTATACTGGATTAACGATGACAACATAACAAATTCATTCAATTAATTTTTACTTAACTAATTAAAATTTGCTCGTTAGGTTATTATGAAGATTTTACAGTTTTACAGTTTGCAAAATGCTGTATATTTTTTGTGGCATTTTTTTTTCATGTTTTCAGATAAAGTCTAATCACACTAATTGCTAATTAATATTTTAATATTTAAAATTCTAGTCTGAAGATTAATTATGCTTTTACCGTTTGCGTAGTAACAAAAAAAAATACATGAAATGCATAAAATCATAGCTCCTATTAAAACGTTCAGTTTAGGTAAAACTGAATTAAAATAAAAAATAAAGGGTAGTTATTTTTTTTCAATAGTTTAAGAGTTACTATATAAAACGGATCTTTTTTCTGAGATTAATCGTAAATGCTTGAATAAAATTATAAAAATGAAAGACATGGAAATAAAAATGTGTTTAACAAGCAAAGATTAAATGTTGTGTATTTTATTTTGTGGAAAAGGAAAGAAAACAAACTACATGCATACACAATGACGTAACTATTCCAAAATACGTTTTCCTAAAAATAACAGAAACACGTGCACACATTGCAAATCTAGCAATTAAATAACTATCAAGAGGAAATTATTTGATTCAATAGTTTATTACCAGCTTTTTTGTATAGAACGTAGATACAGGCCCATATAAAGATTAACTTAAGAACCAAAATTAGATTAAACAGTAGTTTTAAACTTTTACCATTTAAAAAATCAGATGATTTGTTTACATCAGCATTTCAGTAAATTCATCGTATTCAGTCTCTAAGAACAATGATCTTAAACTCAAACTGCATGCGGAACGAATTCAAAATCTGAAAAAAGACGATGGGCTGTAATTTTTATTTACTTATATATTATTTTACAAAATAAATATTTCAAATGAAATTAAAAATTTTATGTACTAATTGTTTAAAAATAGTAAGAATAATAACGCGAAGAAAAAAATCCAGTTTATATTACGTCTGAAGTGTGAAAATTAGTATCTGCAAGAAGATTTTTCTTATTGTACTTGTAATTTAAACATAATGACAGATGAAGATTAAATTTTTAGACTGCCAATTATTTCGAATAAAACTAATGTATCAGATTAGTCCCCAAACAACTTATTTCTACTTTAAACTAAAAATAAACAAATAGGCGACTCTCCAAATAGAACAAATCTTGAAAAAAATAATTACAAAAATTTGAAAACCTACATTTGTCTGTAAATAATTTAATTCTGTTAATTTGTTTGTTTCTTTCTACAACTTTCAACTACAACAGCTCCTAGCGTTTCAATTTTGCTAAAGTCTGTAATTCTGGAGAAAAGTTATTACAAACTATCTTCATTGCGAATAATTATTAACTTCTCTATTTCGTATTGCAGCTTTCAACTGAAACTCATCATGGCGATTCAATTTTGATAAAGTTTGTAACTCAAGAAGAAAAATTATTATAAACTGCTTTCATTGCTAACAGCAGATGCTCACTGGTCAATCGAGTTCCTTTCTAACATTTATTAATTTTTAGCTTCGGAAAAAGTTTTCACATCATAAGGTATTTCTCTCGCCTTCTTAGCACGGCTTCGTGTTGTAGTGTTCAACACGCTAGGCGCGTACTCGAGAAGTCCGTGGTTCGAGTCCCGGTGAGGACATTGCTCAGTCTTCTTGACTCGTCCTTCAAAAATAAAAACTAATGTCTCTACAGTGGCGCCCGACTAAAAATGGTAGTGGATGATGATTCTCCACCACCAGGAGTTGACGTTTGGGTCCTTTAATCCCAGTCGCCCTTTGGAAGGGGGAGGTGCAGTGGTCAGCACTCTCGGCGTGTATTCGACAGGTCCGTAGTTCAAGTCACGGCGAGGTCATTACTCGTTTTTCTAGATTCCTGTTTCAAAAATAAAACCTAATGCCCGTACAGCATATAAATATTCTCCCAATCAAAGCGATTGTTCTTGACTTACAATTTCGTAACTGAGATATGCGCCCTTTAGAAAGTACCAAAAAAAAAGGGTAATGAAATCTGAATCTTCAAATATTCCAATAAGAATAAATTGAGTTTAAACTAATTAATTTAATTTATAGATTTTCTGGAGCATTGTCCACGTTCAATATTAACGTTTTGGAAGCGATATAAAATTGGACCCCAAATCATAGAAATCTTAATTTTTTTTCATTCAGTGCTTTTCATAATAAAGTTATTTAATCTATGAGAGACATATCTGCTTGTCAAGTAAAATTGTTTAGGAGACCGAATTCGGCCGGTGAGCCTCAAATTTCAGACCGCTGCCTCAGAGCACACACAACAAAAGCTTCTATAAGCCAATTTACACAAATATTGATATTAGAAATATTAACGTATTAGCATATCTGTCTGTATAGCTATTAATTGAAAGAAAATACTGTGCTTCCAAATTTTTCATTTAAAATTTCATAAAAATGTGATTTTTCTGTGTGATATTGTATAAAATTACACTAATATGCACAAAATTATTGTGCTTCTGACATAGGATATTTAGGATCTTTAACTAAAATTGAAATTGTTGTAAAATCTCAGTTCTTTATTTTTTATTGTTTCAACTAAAATTTTGTATGCAATACTGTATAAGGTATTTCTCCAGCCTTCTTCGCATGCCTTAGCAGTGTAGTGGTGTGCACACTTGACATGTAACCGAGAGGTCCGTGGTTCAATTCCCGGCGAAGGCGTTGCTTATTTTTCAATATTCCTGCTTCAAATACCTAATGTCCCAACACTGGCGTCCGAACTAAAAAAGGGTGGTGGATGATGATTCTCCACCACCGGAATTTGGCGACTGGGCCTCCAAAACCCAAGTCACCCTTTAAAAGGGGGAGTATAAAAGGTATTTCTCCAGCCTTCATAGCATGCTTTTATGATGTAATGGTCAGCACGCTCGACGCGTAACCGAGAGGTCCGTGGTTCGAATCTCAGGGAGGGTATTGCTCATTTTTCTCATGTCCTGCTTCCAAGTAACTTAATGACTCTACAACTACCGAGAGGTCCGTGGTTCGTTTCCCGGCGAAGGCATTGCTCATTATTCAATATTCCTGCTTCAAATGCTTAATGTCTCTACACTGGCGCCCGAACTAAAAAAAGGTGGTGGATGATGATTCTCCACTACCGGGATTAGGCGATTGAGTCCCAAAACCCTAGTCACCCTCAAAAACGGGGAGTATATAAGGTATTTCTCCAGCCTTCATCCCATGCTTTCGTGGTGTAATGGTCAGCACGCTCGACGCGTAACCGAGAGGTCCGTGGTTCGATTCCCGGCGAAGATGTTGCTCATTTTTTATGTCTTCTGCTTTGAAATAACCTAATGTCTCTAATATTTGGCGCCCGAAGTTGTTATTAACGAACCATGCCGCTAGGTAGTGAAGATGTCTTGTTTCCCCCTCCCAACTTTCAGTTCCCTCAGCCAAAACCAAACCCTGGAAACCTTATTCGAACTAGCTGTCAAATTTCATAGTAGGCAAACGGCCGAAAACGCGCGTGCGAACAATTTTAGGCAGCATTCAAGGTTTCATGCTCAAACGAAACCTCAAGGTGAGCACGCTCGACGCGTAACCGAGAGGTCAGTGGTTCGATTACCGGCGAAGGCGTTGCTCATTTTTCATCACACCTGCTTTCAAAAAAATTCTAAAGACTCTACAACTGGCGCGAACTAAAAAGATCGTAGTTGATGATTCTCCACCACCGGGATTTCGCGACTGGGTCCACTGAAGCCCAGTCGGCCTATAAAAGAGGGGAGTATATAAGGTATTTCTCCCGCCTTCTTCGCATGCCTTCGTGGTGTAGTGGTCAGCACACTCGATGCCTAACCGAGATGTCCGTGGCTCGATTTCCGACGAAGGCGTTGCTCATTTTTCAGTATTCCTGCTTGAAATATCTAATGTCTGTACATTGGCGCCAGAACTAAAAATGGGTGGTGGATTATGATTCTCCACCACCGGGATTTGGAGATTGGGTCCTCAAAACCCCAGTCACCCTTTAGAAGGGGGAGTATATAAGATATTTCTCCCGCCTTTATCGCATGTTTTCGTAGTGTAATGGTCAGCACGCTCTACGCGTAACCGAGAGGTCGGCGGTTCGGTTCCCGGCGAAGGCGTTGCTCATTTTTCATGTCTCCTGCTTCGAAATAACCTAATGTCTCTACAACTGTAACTACGTATAATTATAAAATTCATAATCTAAGTATATTTTTATACTTCTGTTTCGACTAATTGTGAAAACCCTAGGTGAGTATAAAATGACAAACAATTATGATCCTCGCATAAAAATTCTGAAAATTATTTTTAGCTTTTATATTGAAATATCGTTGAATTCAATTTTCGTGTACTCTCCATCATAATTAAATGAGGGGAGTTCTAGATAGGAGAAAGAATCTAAAAGTAAGATTTATTGTGCAGTGTTAGTCCTATCGCCACTACTTGGTCAGTTTCTCTTACTTGAAAATTTCACTAAGAATTAGTCTCACAAAATAGCAAGTCAAATGCCAGAATATAAATTTAAACTTTTGAATTATACCTAATTTAATTCATTGCTGTCTATATTTCCGGAAGAAGCGAAGCGAAATTTTGTTAGTTAGTTTGTACTTCGAGCTGAAATTAATGAATTTTGTGGAGGCAAAGAGCGCAGGATTGTGTTTATAGTTGACACAGGTCCTGAGCATCATATAGTTGAGAGGTTCGTTCAGGTCCATATCTTACATAGCAGGCGGTTATCCACTCTCCTGAAGTGAAAATTAAGTTATCTGATCATTTCCAAACTTTCAGGACGAAATTCAGGAATTTCGATCTAGATAATGTAGCTCACCTTCGTTTCTGTGGAGCACAGTTCGGTTAAGACTCCGAGACCAACAGATACTGGCATTACAGAGTCTGTCTTAAACAATGACGTTCGGTCACTTCTGTTATATTCTGTCTTTGAACTTCTTGTTATATTTTGCCTTACCATGAGAAACGAAAAACAAATCCAGTAAAATAAATAGACAGGAACCCCTCGATGTCTTCTCCAAGATTCGAATCTGAGGTCTAGTGAACGATACGCGAGCTAGAAGGACTAATATCGGCAGTTCAGTCATATAGTTATTTCTGTGGTATCTGAGATACCAATATGATAAAGGTGCAACATCAATATTTAAACTGCACTGGTTAAACGTTCGCAGATCTGGCAAGAGGTTAAATTGCAAAACACTAGTAATAAGGTGTGAAGTCACAAACCTTATATTTACTACTTGATCAAAATATTACTAACGGGTTCTTTTTCTTAATTAAGGAAAGTAAGAACAAATTAAGCTTCCAAAAACCGAATTTTCAGTTCTGATTTTAAAACTTAATATGAACACTGCTGATTCCAAAATTTATGTTGTCCAAAAATTTGAAGCAAAAAACTCTAGTAAATTATAAAGTAAATTAATACAGCAATACTGTCTTTTTGAAAACGTAAATTTTAAGACTTTTCTTTTAAATAATTATCAACCGAAAATCATCAATGGCTTTTCTAATTACTATGCTTTCTTTATGCCATATTACGCATACGCATTTCGCTTCAGAAGTAAATACACTTGTTAGGAACAAAGCTACTTTTCAGAGTATTGAATTAGGGACAAATTTAGAATACATTCATAGACGCGTCGAAACTTCTATAAATAAGTTTGTTAGTGAAAAGTTGTTGAATATTGCAGAAGAAAAACAATTACATGTTTTTGGAAAAGGTATGTTTCGTTGAAAGGCAATGGTAAACATTTCGAAGCTTAATACAGACATTAAATGCTAAGTGTAAACAGCTTCAGAAAATTCCCCAAATTCATTCTTCAAGGTTGAAACAATGATTACAAAAAGCACTCAGGAAGCAAGAATCTTGAAAAGAACAAAGTAAAAGGAAACGAAATGCTGCAGAATGATCAAATAAACTGTTGAAATTTTTTGAAAATGTACACAGTAGAGCAATTTGTTTGGTTTTGCAAGTTTTTATCAAAATGAGGTTTTTTTCAACATTTCAGCATATATTTATAAAATTGTATCCATTAATTAAGTCTGAAATTTTATTTTGTAATATTACTTACTTTTAATAAATTAAAGTACGTTTACTCAATTTAAATGCATTTGCAGAACACGTTAAATTAATCTGCAAGGAAAAATGAATTAGTAAAGAGTTTACATTGCTTAAAAATGTAGTATATTTTTTTAAGATTGAAATGTTCTTTCATAAAAAAAATTCCAAACATTTTAGTTCTACATGTTACAATAAAAATAAGTTTACTTAAATGTCTAAAAATAATTGTACGTATCAATGCAAATTGAAAAAGATCGTATGAAGAAGAAAAAAAATATGTATACATAGGTGTGCTTATGTATCTGAAATTTATCATTTTAAAAATCTTTTAAGATTTAAGAAACTATATAATCTTGCAGATAAAAATTACATTTTTATTTAAACATAATAACTATGTGCAATTTACGTAAATAAAATAATTTAATTATGTAATGAAGTTTACTAGGAAAATAATTCATTTATTTTTAATCACAAACTTCATGTTTTTCGCTATATGAAAGGTTCGTTAACATATGTTCCACGTAATTCGTAATTCTTGCTTTTAGTTTAAGAAAGTATAAATATGAAAAGGCTTAAGAGTTCATGACCTACAACTGCAAGCAAGAATAAATCTTTGCTCTTTCTTTGAGAAAAATTTCTTTCATATTATGAAGTTATTCCGGTAGCCAACAGCTGTATGAAATACGAGAATTCTTTCTAGAAAAATTCCCTATGCGAAAGAGAATTGTCGTTAGCTTTCCATGTTTTTGTATTTATGATCTAATAGATTGTGGCAGCGGAGATCCTAGATGGATAATGATGTCATAAGAGGCGATCTTCACGATCTAAGCGAACAGCGGGTGGAAGAGGATATCCTTATCTGTATGCCACAGAGATCAGAACGTGAGATGGGTCTGCCTTTCCAAGGACCTTTGGGGCATGCTACAATAGAGATGCGTGAAGGATAACACTGCATGCGAGAATTCAAAGCAATGATGATCTTGTCTTCAGATGTTACAGTTGCCGGAACTCAGATGAATGTATCCAATAATAAGATTCTGAGGAATTCATTTCACTTTCGGGAAAGCTGTGGATTATTGCTATCCTCGAGGGGAATAATTAGAGCACTTGTGGACAGAATGAAATATAAAAATACTCAAAGAAAGAAAAATACGATGTGTGATAATTGGAATATAGATAAGAATATAATCCTATATTTGTTTGTAAATACCGGCCTATAGATACACCAGGGAATTAAATTTACGGACCATTCTTCGAATTCTCTTAAACTACTGAATACTAAGGTTATACTAATAAATGAATAATATTTTAATATATGTCTAGTAGTTACATATCTTAAATGTTGCTTTCAAAGCAAAACTGAGACGGGATCTAGAAGATTAACTTAGAATAATTGCTTTGTGAAAAGATCAAAACATTTTCCTCTGTAATTTTAGAATATATGTTTCATCAATTATGTTTTCATTTATTATTTTTTTAACTACAAGACTTTAAATTATCTACGCATAATTTCCAACTTTTGTAAATTCTTTGTTTTTGCAGAAAAGGGAAATGGAGGGAGGAAAATAGTTTGCTTTATATTTCTTCTTATTAAAATATTTCTGCAATGCGCAAAACAGCAACATTAAAGCTAATGCATTTTGTGAATGAAATGTTACAAATATACTTATTATATACAATATCAAAAATAAATAATGAGACTTTTCTTACAGAACAACTGAACAACTTTATTACGGAGTTTGTGACAATCATTTCTACAGTCTTTCACAATAGTACCCTTGTAATTCAACGCGCTGCGTCGACGTTTCCTTCCGATCCGAAAAAACAGTTGCAAATGTCGTCTAAAGTTATGCCGTTCTACACCGTCGTCATGATCATATTAATGTCCTTAAGATTGTCAAATCGATGTCTTTTTATAGCATATTTCAACTTTGTGAGACCATTTTGTGACAACTTTCTGTGTGTGTGCATTTATTTTGCAATATTCATGAATACGCTTAACATAAATAATTACTTAAATGATCAGTTTTTGGCCTATAATTCTTTTGATGTAACAGCTGTTGGTAATTAAAAGATGACTGATTTATCATAAACCGGAATAAGTACAGCATACTATCAAATTGATTAAAACCCAAATAACAAACTCCCTGCATAACTTGTGAAACAAATTTTTCCGCTACACTTTTCCTACTAAGATCATTACCGTGAATTCTTATCCTTCAACTTATAATTAAGGACAGCGAAAATTTTGAGTTTAGCAGTAAATCAGGCCTCATACAGTTTCTCGCTGTTTATTTATGAAATGAAATAGCTGCTTTTGATCAGTTCATATTCATCCACAATCTTTGCAAACAATGCTTACTTTGCTAAAGTGAGCTTGAAACAATTAAACAAAATGAGTTTGTTCTTTAGTCATAACAAAGCATTTTGCATCGTTAATTTTACTCAATGAGAGCTTTCAGAATTTATGCCTAAAGTAAGAAGGCAAATTGTTTGGAATATTAGCATACAAATTAACAATATACATTTAAGCAGGAAAAGTTAGAAGATACAAAATTACCTTCAGGGGATTTGGAAATAGCTTTTGCAAACATCAAAAACTTCTGTAAGTAATATTTCGTCGTAGAAATTTCAGGCAACGGTAATAATTAGTTGATAAATGAAAAAATAAATAAATAAGTTGTCTAAGATAATGTTAAATATGATTCACTTAGTTCCCGAAATTAGTGTTGATTTTTTATGTTTATTTATTTATTTTAGAAAAAGGAAGGGAACTGTTACAGCTGTGTTGTGGAACAAAACGAGAAAATTCATTTAATTTGCCTTTGTGTACTTCTCATTAGTGCAATTATAATTGTACTTTCATTGTAACATATTTTACTTGAGGACATATACCTGTAACTAACAGTTTTAAGGTAAATACTACCTTCCTTAATGTAAAATATTTATCTACTGTTTACTATTATTTACCATTTTCAGACACTTTTTTTCGTTTTTTCGAAATTCATACTACCCTTTGTATTTTTGATTCTAAAAGACTGCAAAAGATAAATTCTATAAATTTTGTGAATTGTAGATTTAAGCAGAGCTTAAACTGCAGCGGAGCCCGACTCCAGTACATCTTGCATTTTTTAGATAAATCTAATTCTAGCCGTAGCGCAACCGGAGCCCTAAATAAGAAAGTCCGTCATTTTGTTTTGCATAACTAAACAATTTCAGCTGAAAATTAGGCTGATCGTTAAAATTTTATTTTAATATAAAATTAAATTAAAAATCGATTTTAACTTTCGAATGCTTACCTCTCTTTCTCTAGGAAAGAAACCCTTAGACGGAGGTTGCGAGTTTTAAGGAAAGAAAAACCACATCCAGATGTCATTCAAGTCTCATTCTCCAGGGAGTGCAATGAGTTTATGATAGTCATATTTTGTTCAGCGCTCGTGTCTTTCCACAGAAAAGAGCAGGTACAGACTTTTGGGAATGATGTAACTGAACGCGGCGGTGGGGGGA
Organism: Stegodyphus mimosarum; assembly: GCA_000611955.2. Lineage (NCBI taxonomy): Eukaryota > Metazoa > Arthropoda > Arachnida > Araneae > Eresidae > Stegodyphus > Stegodyphus mimosarum. The sequence goes on along the minus strand of KK120662.1, from coordinate 10,576 downwards.
AGAGGAAAATTTTCATTTGTTACTTTGTTCTTAGCAAACACTCGGAAAAATTCCTCTTCCCTGTCATATTTTGTTTAATATCTAAAATTTTACTGTCAGGAGATCGAGATTATGATCAGTGTTGAAACCTTGTTTTCATATCTACACGTCCTCTGTTAAAATTACTGTCATATTCTATTGTTTATAGTAATCTATCTATTCTCATAAGTGAGGCTTTAACCATTTTAGCTCATTGGTGTTTTCGAAAATGAATGACTTTTCCTTCGGTGAGCTATTTCTTAGTTTTTGAGTGAAACTGTAGTTCCAAACGGGGCATAATTAATGTTACGGATTTCATATTTATTTGGCTATTTATTTAGAATTGTAATTAAAATTGCTTTATATTTTCCGTGTAAAGCAGACAATTTTTGAAGAGGAGGCTAAGGCGAAAAAAAAAAGAAAATAAAAATAAAAGAGAGCGTGCATTTAATGTTTAATAAATAAATATCGCGTAATTACTGTTGCCATCCAGAAAAATCGAGATTGTTCTACTGATAATTAAAAAGCTTATAAAAGCCGAATTGAAACACCTCATCTCAGTTGTTGTTGCAGTTGCTGTTGTAGTTGTAGCTGTTTAAAGCAAACTGCTGTTTGTTTACTTTATGCTGTAGCGATTTCGCTGTACGATAGAATTAGTTTATCTGTTTTGAATTGAGTTTTGGTAAACGTTTGAGATATTGTGACATTGTGCGAATATCTCTGAAGAAATATTTCAGCATTTTGATTTATTTCTTGTGGAAAGGATGATTTTTCTTAACTTTTTAACGACTTGTGCATTCAATCCAAAACGAACCCGTACGCACGCAACAATAATAAGAAAAGGTCCAACATTTTATTTCACGTCTTAACTATTTATGATTGATTTAACAATTTTTAAAATTTTGGTTATGTTAATTATTAATTATTTTACTCTTTTACTAATTATTTTATTTATTTACTTTTGCTCCAATTTCCTGGAAAAGGAATAGGAATTCCATAGGGTTTCGGCAATTCTAATTTTAGAAATTAAGCCCTGGATTCAAGTATGCATGTACATAAATATCTTGACATGCATGCGCGAACTAAAGTTCGATTTTTATAACAAACCTCATCATACTGAATTTCGGATAACATTTACGCACTATTTGCTTAGATTCTATCATTTACTTATATCTTCAGACTTGTTAGATCTTTAAACATAAAGGTTAGGGATTCGCTGATGTAGAGGACAATGAATTCAAAAACAAGACAAAGTGAAAAAGATTCAATATTTTATATTTGAATGATGAATATATCGTGAAACCTTTTACTTCCTTGTACGAAAAAAAGGAAGTATTGTAATCACGAAAAATTCCAGGTACCATATTTCAAAAAAATATTCATTTTGACAGCTGTCGAATGCAGTTTAACGAAGTTTTTGCATGATATCTATACCTAAGAACAGAATAAAGGACTCTTTTTCCCAAAATGAATTTTAAAACTAATTTAAAATGGATTCAGAAGAGATTTCTTAATTCATGTGCACAGATAGAAACCCTTTAAAAGAATTATAAGTGTTATCTAAAATTTAAAAATGGCACATGCATAATGTAACAACAGAAATATTTTCAGTAAAATTTCTGAAATACGTTATTAATATAATGGGGTCTTATGACAATAGTAACAATTTAATCAAAATATTTCCAAATGTTTTAGCAGGCTTTCATCATTACAATACATGACTATATTATTTAGCAGCGGCGGACCTTGGAAATGCTGGCAATCCTCTAAATATATTGTTGCGTTATACGGGTTCGTGGATTTGAGAGTATCCGATGAAAACACGATGCAGAACAATAAAAAGCACAATTTATTTACAGGAATCACTATTTACAGCACAGTTCCAAAATCACCTTTAAAAGCGTCGAAAATCTACAATAAATACGCTGAAACAATCAGCAACACAGCTTCAGGCTGTAACTGTAAAGGTAGCTTCACGGCAACACTAAACTTATAATAAACACCGTGGAACAATCACCAATCCACTGTCAAGCTATACTGTAAAGATAGCTTCACGGCAAAGCACTATCTCGATTGCTTTCCGTTCACCAAAACTCTCGCGTAACAGCTATTCTCACACTTCTCACAACTAATCACACTACTCGCAATCTAACTGGCTCTCAGAAACGTAAGGGTTTACATAGCTTTTCTTTAAGTTCCACACGTTTCGAGAAATATCTCGACAGGAAGTTATTCTAGAAGCTTCCCGATTGGACCATGGGATATCGCCGATTTGGTCGCCAAATGGGCGATAAAGTCGCCAATCTGGCAACCCTACCATACATTATTTTATGGCAACCCTAGTGCTATGCCGGAAAGCTTACATACAGGCGGAACCGCCGAATTTTTCGTAACAATATGATCTTAACTCATCTACCATCTAGCTAGGCAAACGGCTACTTTCAAGAGTGCTGTCATTTGATGCGACATGGCATCTTTTTTTATCTTTGTAAATGTAGCTGACAAACAAAACGAGCGGTTTAAAAGCAGTAAACAAATCCTTTTTAACATGCTTTAACAACATCTGTTAGCTATTTTGAGGTTTTATGTATTTTTGCCTTGTCGCGAAGTGAGAACTGAATTAATTGAATGAGAAATACTGATTCGTCTGTGAAAAGTTTCTTTCTTTCTTTCATTTGTTTGTTTAATTTCTTTTATACATCGTTTTAGATTTATTATAGTATTTGAATGGACCATAAGGCAGCGATTAGATAATTCTTCAGATGATGCAATTTTTTGTGCTTTCTGAGCTATGAAATGAACAAGATGTGACGTTGTTAACCTTGCACCGGAGTGTCGGTATGGTAAGCAAATATAGTTAATTTTAAAGAGTGCATTTATTGTATTGTGATTTGTGCGCCATCGACAAAGTAGATTTAATTCAATCTAATAAGTTTAAATCAAATGCAAGAAAAGATGAGTATAATTTAGTACTCCGTACAATAAAGTCATGTGGTGCGCACATCAGGGTTTTGTTGTTGTTGTTGTTCAAAATATTGTTACGGATTTTGTATTTATTTAGCAATTTATTTAGAATTGTAATTAAAATTGTTTAACTTTCCCGTGCAATGCAGAGCGTGACGAATTTGAAAAGAAAGCTACGCCGGAATACTATAACGCGCGCATTTAATATTTAATAAATAAATATCCCCCAATCGTACTGTTTTGCATCCAGAAAAATCGAGAAAACAAATTTTACTAGAATACTCTTGTAATGATTAAAAAGCTTATGAAAGTAGAATTAAAACATCTCAGCTCATTTGTAGCTGTTTTAAGCGAACTATTGTTTACTTAGCGCTGTTGCTTGATTGTAGCGAATTTGCTGTAAGGTCGAAGTAGTTTTTCTGTGTTTTGAATTTGAGTTTTATTTAACGTTGTAATAGATTTAAATATGACTACTGTGAGATACTGCGTTATTGTACAAATATCTCTGTGGGAATTTCAACATTTTGTTTTATTTCTTGTGAAAAGAATAAATTTTATTAACTTCTTAACGACTTGTGCAATCTATCCATCTGCAGAACACGGGAAATAAGATAATTTTTCAGCAATGAAGCAGGAAACAAGAGCGGATGTTACCATATAATGAAAAACTCTTGTAGCGAAAGTAATCTTAAATTTAAATTAATAAACGTAAGAATACATCTTTGCGAGTGGACTGTAGTTTAACCTTTTATTTTCAGCGATTTCAGCTTTAGAACACAACATAGCAAAACAACAGCGAGAGAGTTATAATTAGCGTTTTCAAAAATGCAAAGAACAAAATGCGAGCTGAGCATACGATCTGCGCATTGCGCAATAATATCTCACAAGACAGGCAGACGACTCTAGTAGCCCAAACATTCCGCCCGGCATTGAAACATCGTTTCAAACTAAATAGATTTTACAAAATGAAATTATCATAACAATATTAAATTATGCAAAAATTATCATTAAAATACTCACAAAACAGATGCACAGAAGCCTTGATACAATTCAGGAACTCAATTATAGTTAAAGCAAAGTACAATGTTATAATGCTTTAGAAAAAGAGAACTTAATCATTGATAGGCAAAACACTAAGTTTGTGAATTGGCCTCTTGAAAACTCCGTTAGCAGTTTTGATCTTCACGATACGCACAACATTATCTGAGCTAGGAAAAACTTCTAGCACTCTTCCTAATTTCCATCGTAGCGGGGGTAAATTGTCTTCCTTTATGATAACTAAATCATTAACCTTTAAATTAGGTTGCACTTTCAACCATTTTGAACGTCGTTGCAAATTGGAAATGTATTCATTGGACCATCTTTTCCAAAAGCTTTGAAACATTTTCTCAACAAGTTTCCAACGTTGCAATATAGGAATTTTTTGATCATGTAAACTTTCTTCTGGTAAGGCAGTTAGCGGGGTACCAATCAAAAAATGACCTGGTGTAAGTGCAGAAAATTCTGATGGATCTTCAGACAGTGGGCACAAAGGTCGCGAATTTAAACAAGCTTCAATTTGAGCTAGCAATGTCGTAAATTCTTCTTGCGTTAGAAGTTGTTCCCCTATAGTTCGCTTGAGATGTAACTTTGTAGATTTGACTGCAGCTTCCCATAATCCTCCAAAATGTGGCGCTGCGGGAGGATTAAATATCCACTTAATACCTTCAGTAGAGCAATATTTATTAACCAATTCATTTTCATTCAAGGAGTTTATTACTCTTTTCAATTCCTTATCTGCAGCAATAAAATTTGTGCCACGATCGCTATGCACTTCTATTGGTTTTCCTCTTCTAGATACAAAGCGCTTCAAAGCGGCAATAAATGACTCTGATGTAAGATTACCTACTAATTCAATATGTATAGCTCTTGTAGTAAAGCACACGAATACACAAATGTAGCATTTCATTGGTCTTACTCCTCGACCTTGCCTGGGCTTCACTTGAAATGGCCCGGCGTAGTCAATTCCAACTTTGGAGAAAACCTTTGACGGAACGACTCTAGACGATGGTAAATCAGACATTATCTGGGTAGATGTTTTAGCTCGTACACGATGACATTTCACACATTTCCAAATCTGTTGTCTTACAACTGACCTAGCGTGGATTATCCAATATTCTCTTCTAATTACTGATAGCAATAACAGGGGGCCAGCATGAAGATGGGATATATGAAAATGATTCACTATAATCTGTGTTATGTGATGTTTCTTGGGCAACAAAATAGGATATTTTCTGTCCTGCGCGATGTTGGATTGTCTTAATCTTCCTCCAACGCGTATAAGTCCATTCTTATCGATAAACGGGTTCAAAGAAAGGATCTTACTATTTGAGTTTAACGGTTGATTCTTTTTCAGAAGATTATATTCATTAAAAAACTCATCCATTTGAACTACTCTAACAATTGCATTTCTAGCGTATTGCAATTCTTCGGTTTTAAGGTAACCCTTAATCCTTGTTGTGGTAGATTTAGCTGAATTATTCGCAAACCGAAAACACCATGCGATGATTCTTTTAAGTTTCAAAAATGATGAAACTTCATTAAGGATTGGAATTTGCGAAGCGACTGTTCCAATTGAACAAGAAATATTTTTCCGTTGTTCCCTTAGAGACTCTTCTGAAAATGGTAAGTTGATAGAGAACGGAATATTATTTGAATTAAGCCACTGAGGACCTGTCCACCACAAGTCATGAGTAGAAAGTTCTGAAGGCAAAAGACCTCTTGATGCGCAATCAGCTGGATTCTCTTTTCCTTTTATGTGATTCCAATGCGATGAAGGTAAGACTGATTGAATTTCTGAAACGCGGTTGGCTACGAAGGTTTGCCAGCGTGTTGGTTCTGATTGTATCCAGGACAAAACTATCATTGAATCACTCCATGCGTAAATATCGTCAACATGAATTTGCAATGAATTCTGCACAGCTTGAACCAAATGCACTAATAGAACTGCAGAGCAGAGTTCTAAACGAGGAATAGAGATTACTTTCAGGGGAGCTACTCGAGTTTTTGATGTTAGTAGCTGCACCGAAACTGAAGAATGATTTGAAGACTTTAAATAAATCACTGCGGCGTAAGCTTTCTCTGATGCGTCACAGAAACAATGAAGTTCTACATTTGTAGATTTGGGCAATAATACTCTCCTAGGAATACGAATGCATTCAAGATTTGCGATATCTTCACAATAGATTTTCCATCTTTGATTGATTTCCTCTGGCAAGGGATCATCCCACGAGATTTGTAATTTCCAAATATCTTGAAGCAAGATTTTTGCTGCAACTATAAAGGGTGCTAACCAACCAAGTGGATCAAAGATTTTCGAAATAGAAGATAAAATTATTCTTTTAGTAGAACACTCTCTGTTTTCGAAGTTTCCAAAGTGACAAGTAAACTCGTCTTGCGTTGGATACCACTCTAAACCCAATAATTTTATTGATTTAGTATCAACTACTGTACATGAAGAATTTGAGTTCCGAGCACTCAAAGCAGTTTCCAAAATCGAGCGATCATTTGTACACCATTTATGCAATTGAAAGCCACCTTTTTGTAAAAGTTCACTTAGTTGTGAAATTAACTCTACTGCGTCCTCTACTGTGTCTGAACCAAATAGGACATCATCAATATAACAATTGTGTAATATTATTTCAGCTGCCTTTGGGAATTTAGTTCCTTCGTCAATTGTTAGTTGTTTGAGTACGCGAGTAGCCAGGTATGAAGCGGAAGTAGTGCCGTACGTAACTGTGCACAACCTGTAAGTTTTAATCGGCTTCGATGGATCATCTCTCCAAAATATTTTTTGGTAATCTCGATCTTCATCATGAATTTGAACTTGTCGATACATTTTCAATAAGTCGCTAGTAATGGCTATGGGATAGCATCTAAACCTCAAAAGAATAGTAAATAAGTCGTCTTGCACCTTGGGACCATTCATTAGCGTGTCATTAAGCGATATCCCTGATGTAGTTTTGGCACTAGCATTGAAAACGACGCGTAGTTTTGTGGTAAGACTGGATTCTTTTAGCACGTGATGATGAGGTATATAATAATGAAAATTTACTTTATCTAAATTATCATCGGATAATTCTTCCATGTGTCCAAGTGATAAATATTCGGACATGAAGTCTTTATATTGTTGATATATTTCAGGAGTTTTTATTAGTTTTTGTTCTAGACTAAGAAAGTTGCGAAGGGCTGATGGTCTGGAATTACCCAATTCATTTCTTTTAGGCTTGAATGGCAATTTTACTGAGTAACGACCATTTTCACTCCGGACGTGATTTTCCACGAAATGATTTTCACACAATCTTTCCTCTTTAGTTAAAGGTTTCGATGTGGGAATTTGTTCCAAATCCCAAAATGATTTAACTAATTCCTCCGTGTTTATGTTTAGCGTATTGACTGAAACCTGCTTACGGTTTGGGAATTCGAAATGTGTAGTTCCAGCAATTACCCATCCTAACTTAGAACAACATGCAAATGGAAGATTTTTGCCCCTTTTAATTACCTCGCCATTGATTAAAGTAAGGAATACATTAACTCCAAGCAAAATATCAATTTCTCCCGATTCATGAAATGTAGGATCTGCTAAAGTTAAATCTTCGAAACTTTCATATAAATTCAAAGGTAATGTTACACTTGGAATGTTTCCTGTAATTTTGTCTATTATGTAAGCGGACGTTGAAATTCTGTAATTAGTATTAAAATGAGGTGTAAACAACAAGTCAACTTCTCCAGTAGTAGTTGTATTGAAAGTACCTAAGCACGACACTAATATCTTCGAATCCTTTATGCTCAATCCTAAATTGATAGCTGTTTTCCGACGAATGAATGATTTTTCACTACCTGAATCTAGTAAACATCTACAATTTATGAATTCATTTTTTGAGTTTTGAACCTTAATTAAAGCAGTACACAAAAGTACATGACTACGTTTACCATTAGCATGAGCTCCAAAATGTTGATTTTCATAGTTGTTTGCACAAACAGTTGGAGAACCCTCACTCAAGTTGTTTTCTGATTTAATTTGCGATTTCGGAACAAACACTTGTGCTTCCGGTGAAGGGAATCTAGATGCATTTTTTGGTTTGAAATTATTTTCTAAATGCAAAATGCTATGATGATGCTTAAAACAATGCTTGCAGGTATTTACACTCTTACACATTTTAACTTTATGGACATTAGACAAGCAATTAAAACAAAGTTTATTAGTCTTAACAAACTCTATTCGTTTTTGCACTGGTAGATTTAAAAAATTAGAACACCTGTATAAAAAATGATCTTCTTTACAAAATAAGCAGGTAGAATTAGTAATCAGAGAAGTAACCCTATTATACACTGGTTTATCTGATTTATGCGTTTTACTAATTAAAGGTTTACTGTTCTGTAATGTTCTAGCGAAATTCTTCAAAAATTCTATCAAGTCATTCAACTTTGGTATTTCGTCTTTTTTTAATTGACGCTCCCACCACAACCTTGTCGAAACATCAAGTTTTTGCAAAATAATATACAACAACAAAGTATCACTAAAATTATCTATCCTTTGATCTAATGTTTCCAATGAGCGAGTTATTTCGTTTACGTTATCTACTAAACTTAATATCGATGATGCAGATTCTGTTTGTATTTGTGAAACGTTAAGAATTCTTTTAATAAAAGCAAATATCTGTTCTCTCTTATTAGAAAATCTCTCTTCTAGTAAATTCCAAGCAATACTGAAATTTTGATCAGCTATGGGAATTGACTGAATAATGCGATAAGCATCATTTTTCAAAGAACTCTTTAAATATTGTAATTTTTGAGCTCCAGATAGATTTGGATTATTGCGAACACTAGCGTTAAATAAATCTTTAAATGTTATCCATTCAGTTAAATTTCCGCTAAATGTGGGTAAAGATAGTTTCGGTAACTTTAAACTTTCAGAGATTGATTCAGGTATGACAGGTTTGTCGCCATTTGCATTTACGACCTTGTAAATCTTTAACTTACGAATAATTTTTAAGTGAACTTCCTCAATTTTCTCTAAAATCGACTGTTCTTCGTCAACGAAAGTGTCTATTTTTTCATCATCAGAATTTATATAAATTTCTCCAAATAGAGATTTAAAATCTTCCTTAAAGATTTTACATTTTTCTAAGATTAATTCAGCTTCAGCATTATCTAAGTTATCATAATCTATTTTCTCTATAAATTTCGTTAACTGCGTTTTCAAAATTTTCTTTCGTTTTTTCTCTATATCTAACATTTTGAAAATATTCTAAATTCTCGATTTTACTAATACTTTAATCACAAAAATAGTAGCAATAACGAAATGTCAAATGCAATTAAAATGCGTTAACTATTTCACTCACCTCGTACACTGTATCCAATGCGAAAGTCTTGAGAATTCTAAACCGAAATTGAATCATGAACTCCATTACTGACACGTAGAATTCTTATTCACAAGCGCGGGTTTTTCTCGTAGCTCCGGCGTAGGACGACCAAATAATGTTGCGGAAGTAATCTTAAATTTAAATTAATAAACGTAAGAATACATCTTTGCGAGTGGACTGTAGTTTAACCTTATATTTTCAGCGATTTCAGCTTTAGAACACAACATAGCAAAACAACAGCGAGAGAGTTACAATTAGCGTTTTCAAAAATGCAAAGAACAAAATGCGAGCTGAGCATACGATCTGCGCATTGCGCAATAATATCTCACAAGACAGGCAGACGACTCTAGTAGCCCAAACAACTCTGTTTTAAAGCACTGAGGATTTCTGCAGTGAGTGGCAACAGTAATGGAATATCAATTAATAGGCATATCGTTGGATTTCTTTGCAATATGATCATTGATGCAGGAGCTAATGTTACCATCATTCGGAAAGATTTAGCTCAATTGACGCACAAGTTTACACGAGAGCGAGTCAACTTGGCGATGGAGAAGATGAAGATGCAATACGACACCAGAGCTACTGGACATCGTTTCAACGAAGGAGACAGGGTGTGGTTGTGGAATCCGACTCGACGCAAAGGACTCTGTCCGGAACTACAGTCACCTTGGGATGGTCCGTACACAGTCCTAAACAGGCTGATGGACGTCGTGGTTCGTCGTAGTACGTAGTGTATATAATTGTAAAGAGTGATGTAAATAGTAAAAGACCATGGTCCTTTTTGTATTTACTATTTGATATTATTTGATTTGTATTTATATTGATTTGAATTTATATTGATTTGAATTTATATTGATTTGTATTCTGTATTTGATTTGTATTTAGTATTCCATTTGTGTTTATATTGATTAGTATTTACTATCTTATTTGTATTTATATTGATTTGTATTTAATATTTGATAGTATCTTATTTGTATTTAGTATTTTATTTTAGGTTACTTACTGCAATTAGTGTTTATGTTGTTTGTTATTGTAATTTAATGTTTGTTATTGGATTGATGCCTTAGTTGTAAATTTATTGTCCTGTCCAGGGACTGTGCTGCCCGGGACGTGCATCCTTTGAAAGAGGGTAGTGTTACGGATTTTGTATTTATTTAGCTATTTATTTAGAATTGTAATTAAAATTGTTT
>KK120661.1:679736-704552 GCA_000611955.2 Stegodyphus mimosarum | reverse complement strand
CAATCGGAGGATATCGCCCGTATGGACTGGCCAGCATTCTCACCGGACTTGAATCCAGTAGAGTACGTGCGGGACATCTTGGCCGACGAGCTGCAGCCGGTCAACCTCCTCCTACATGTCTACCGGAACTTCGGAGACCATTGCTTTTTGAGTGGTGTAATATCCCCCAAGATCAGATCGATAATTTGATACTCAGCATGCCTAGGCGTTGTACGGACTGCATTGTATCGTCTGGGAGACAAACAATGTATTAGCAATCATACCAACCATGTAATATTGGTTTTTTGTAAATAGGGTGTTTTTGTAATTTGCTGCAGGGAGAAAAAATCGCTAATTTTTTTAATAATATCAAATATATAACAACTTTTTTTGCTCTTTACCTTTTGTTTAATAAATAAGGTTTACAAATAAGTCAAATTTTTTTGCTTCTCACTCTTCGTTTGCCTGATTTTGCATTATCCTTAATTTATGGACATGAGTGTATAATGAACACGACGAACAGTTTGATTCATTTTTAGAGAGATTCGAAAGTTATTTAGACATACATAATGTTTCAAAGGACAAGCGTGGGAAGTACTGATTTCCAGTTTGTCTGGAAAAGTGTATAGTTCCTTAAAAAACTTGCTGGCTCTTGATAATCCTTCCGATAAAGATTATGATGTGTTAAAAACCACACTGAGAAATCATTTAAATCTTATAATTCTTAGCAGATATGTATTTTTAAATTGAAAGCAGCATTAGGGGGAAACAAACAGTGTGTATATGGCAGAGTTAAGGTCACTTGCCATACCGTGTGCTTATGATCCGAACATATTAAATACGATGTTGTGAGATGTGTTTATTAGTGTGCTAAGAGATAGGGCTATTCTAGATAGTATTTTTGAGGAGGATAATATCAGTTTAGATGACACTTTAAAAATAGCTTTGGCAATGGAAAAAGTGTTAAAAGGTGCAAACGAAGTAATTGGAAAACCAGTGGAAATTAAGAAATTTAGTGCCAGGAAGACAGACAAATCTAAGTTAGTCGCTTCAAAACAAAAGTTTGAAAAACAAAACTTCGCAGCTAAGAGTGCTAAAGGCAAGAGGTGTTCGCGATGTACAGGGACTGACCATGATAGAAATTGTTGTAAATTTAAGACAAGTATCTGCAGATTTTGTATGAATATCGGGCACATTGAAAAGGCATGCTACAACGCTGAAAGAATGCAAGCAAAACAAAAACAATTAGATGTAGGAAATGAAAACACAATTCCTATAAACAGCATACATTCCAGTGAGGTAAAAAATAGGAAATAATGGTCCAAATGATGGTAAAAAAGAGGAAATAATGGTCCAAATTATGGTAAAAAATAGGAAATAATGGTCCAAACGCCCATAATGGTCCAAGTGCATGTAGAAGGAAAACCGGTAGGTATGGAACTGAATACAGGGGGTGTAGTATCGGTACTGAGTTTAAGAAATCTTCGGCAAATTCCGATTATTTGCCGAAGATTTTCGGAAGGGAATCTTCGGCAAATAATCGAAATTGGAGGAGGTAGGAAATTCAAAATGCAAGTCTGGTATTTAAAGCATATAATGGAGAAAAACTTATAGCTTTAGGATTTAATACAGTTAAGGTAGAATATATAGGTTATAAGGTATATCTCCCACATTCTTAGCGTGCCTTCGTGGTGTAATGGTCAGCACACTGAGCCGGTATTTCAGAGGTTCGTGGTTCGATCCCCGGCGAAGGCAATGCATATTTTTCATCTCTCCTGCTTGTAATTAACCTAATGTCTCTACAAGGTCAAAATAAAAACTTAAACCTTTAAATTGTTAAAGAAAACCTTGATACAATACTTGGTCGAGAATGGCTTTCAGAGATAAATTTAGAGTGGACCTCGATAAAGTCAATCTCTGTCCCTCAAAAGAATAGTTTAAATAAATTATTGGAGCAATATAAAGACATTTTGACGGAAATTTAGGAGAGATAAAAAATTATGAGTTCAACTTGAATTGAAGCCAAATGTTTCACCAAAATTTTGTAGAGCTAGGCAAGACCATTTGCGTTAAAAGGCCGGATAGATGAAGAAATTAATCGTTTGGAAAAAGAGGGTGTCATCGAAAAGGTAGAAACATCAGAATAGGCAACTTTGGTAGTACAAGTAGTTAAGCCGGACGACTCTATACGACTTTCTGCCGACTACTCGGTGACAGTAAACCCAAATATTGTTACGCATCAACACCCTCTTCCGACCATTGAGGAAATATTTTCATGTTTGAGCGGGGAAAAGCATTTTTCAAAAATTGATTTTAACATTATTTACAAATGAAAGTAAACCCTGAGACTCAAAATTTGCTAACAATAAACACACAGAAGGGATTATATAAGAGATTAATGTTCGGGCTAAATGCAGCGCCGGCAATCTATCAACGTTACATAGATGAACTGTTCCAAGGAATGGAATGGTGTAAAGTGTTCATGGATGATGCGCGAATAACAGGGTCTGATGATGAGTCACATTTGCATACTTTAAAAAATTTCTTCGAGAAATGTGAAACTCATGGACTAAAATTAAATTTAGAGTCAAGTAAATTTTTTCAGGATGAAATACAATTTTTAGGTCATAAAATTGATGCTAATGGTCTACATAAGACTGATGAGAAAATATCAGCCATTGCAAAGGTTCCAAGACCCAGAAATGTCCATTAAATTAAAAACTTTTTGGGATTGGTTAATTTTTATGGAAAATTTTGCCCTAAATTAACGACAATCGCAAACCCCTTATACCAACTAACTAAGAAAAACTCAAAATGGGTTTGGATGAAGGATTGTCAGGAGGCTTTTCTAATTATTAAAAGAGAATTGTGTTCACAAAAAGTTCTGATGGATTATGATCCAAAATTGCCCTTAACATTGGCAACAGCTGCATCACCAGTGGGGTTAGATGCAGTACTTTCTCACAAACTTCCTGATGGAACAGAAAGGCCAATTGCATATGCATCTAGAACCCTGACTGAAACGGAGAAAAAGTATTCTCAAACCGATAAAGAAGCCTTGTCAGTCTTTTTAGGAACTAAAAAATTTTTTCTGTACTTAAAGGGTAGAAAATTTATATTAATTACAGACCATAAACCTCGTGTTGCAATTTTCGGCTCGAAGAAAGGCATGCCAGTTTTGGCAGCAATAAGACTCCTGCATTACGCTTTGGCTTTACAGCTATTCCAATTCGACATTATTTACCGTAAAATAAACGAGCATGGTAATGCTGATTTTCCATCAAGATTACCGACGAACTCAGAGCAACTCTCTGTTCAGGATGTAACTATATTTCAATTACAACAGATTGAAACTCTTCCAATCACTGCCAGAGATTTGGCTAAAGAAACTGAAATTGATACAGAACTCGGTCCTCTAGTACGAATACTTCAAAGGGGCGGTGAATTTAAAGGAAGGGCGGTAGAGTATAGTCTCCAAGATGGCTGTATAATGTATGGTCAACGCGTTTGTATTCCAGAATGAAACCGTGAGAATATTTTGAAAGAATTGAACCACGGACATTTAGGAACTGTAAAGATGAAAGCAATTGCTAGATCTTAAGTGTTTCGGAACGGTATAGATAAAGATTTCGAAAATATTGCTAAAAACTGTTCTGAATGTGCAAAACATAAAATAGATCCTCGTAATGTAAAAGTTCATCATTGGGAGTACTCGAGCTCTCCAATGAAACGTATTCATATCGATTACGCAGGAGCTATTTTTGAGCATATGTTTTTGATAATCGTCAATGCGCACTCAAATTGGCTAGAAGTCTATCCAATGAAATCAAGCTCGACTTTCAAAACAATAGAATGTTTACAGGACCTTTTTGCACGATTCGGATTAACAATTTTGTTAGTGAGTGATAACGGTCCACAATTCATTTCACATGAGTTTAAGATATTTCTATAGGGTAACGGAATCAAACACAAAACTACAGCACCATTTAAACCATCTAGTAATGGATAATAATCTTTAAGAACAATGCAAAATCATCCGGGAACCTTGAGACAAAAACTAAGTACATTTTCGATGCAGTATATATAGGAAGGCTTCGAATTTAACTACTCTACAGAAACATGCAATGCTAATGCTAAAGAGGGAAATTCCAACAAGAATAGATTTATAGAGATCAGATCTCAAAAGGAGGGCGGAAGACAGAGTTCGAAAGGAATTTACGAGTTTGCAGACGGGGGATTTAGAGTTGGCGATAAAGTGGCAGTAAGAAATTATCGCCAAGGTGACAGACGATGGAGATTTGGAACCATCCAATCCAAGGATGGACAGCCTCATTGCACTGTAAAAGTAGATGGTCAGCTATGGCGATGACATGTCGATCAGATGCGTGACGGAGGAACCATAATTGAGGATGGCTGCATACGTCCATCTCCAGCTGTCGTGATTTCCAAAGAGCCTGTTAAGAGTGGAGTTCCAGAACCATCCAAAGATGATAGCCACCAGGTAGATCAGTCTGTGTCGTCTTCCAAGCCGAAGGTTTTACCGGGTGTTCCATTCACTGGACCTACTGCTATAACCAGGTTACCAAAGAAACCTGCTGTGCCACAACCTTTGCGTCGGTCCAGTAGAATTCGACGTCCCCCAGGTAGACTGCAGTTGTGGTAAAGGGGGAGGGATGTAGTGTACCGAAAACTAATCGGACTTAAAGCTGGCGCAGTGCCAAACGCGCGAAGTTATTGTTAACAATCACCAAGGCGAGAATGCAAGTAGTGGTAATGATACGTGTGTAAGCGAGGATGATATCTTTTGCATATAATAAAGTAGCATGTAGTTTAATAGTGTGTCTTGTGAAGTAATTAGCCACAAGGAAACACGACAAAATATACCCCTCTTCAGCAGCCAAGCGGTAAAGTCTCTTAACACTGGTAGTTCCATCCGAGGTTCAAATCCCGCGTACGGGCTGGCTGCATGGGCCTTTTTCTTGATTTTACCCATGTGTAACGTGCATACGAGCCAGTTTCCTTTAGAAAGTCCTCCACGAAGGTATTCCTCCTCTTAGGCAGATAGCCCTCTAGGCTTTGTCGCAATCACATAAACCAAACCAAACAAACCAAGATGAATCCCTGACACAAGACGAAAGGATCAAACACCTATCAGACATGTCCTCAGTTTGCTTGAACTGAGCTCGAGGAGGGCGCTTAGTTTCTCAGCGGCCTGTGCCAACAGACGAAAAATCACCACCCGTCACTTAATGCCTAGGCCCGCCAGCATATCAGGGGCACCTCACTTCCTGTCAAAGATCTTTACAGCAGAAACTCCAAACAAAATTTCTCTCCTTCCCTCCTCGGAACTACCGAAGAAAACTCTATTACTTCTCCTTCCTGCATTAATAAATAGCTCCTTCAGAAAATTAAAAGAATTCCCTAGGCAACAAGTTAGTTTCTTAAACATCCTATTATAAGATATATTCTCCCTCCTTTTGCATGCCTTCGTTGTGTAACGGTAGCACACTCAGCGCATATTCGAGAGGTCTATGTTCGAGTGCCGGGGAGGCATTGCTCATTTTTCATGTCTCCTGTTTAAAAAAAATCCCTAATAACTCTACAGTGGCTAACCGAACTAAAAAAGTGGTGGATGATAATTTTTCATTCCTAGGATTTTGCGATTGGCTGCCCTAATCACTCATCGGCCTTTAAAAGGGGAGTATATAAAGTACTTTCTCCTTTCTTCATGCCTTCCTGGTATAAAGATAGCACACTTGGCGCGTATTCGAGAGGTCCAGGTTCGAGTCTCATTTTCGAAGGCATTGCTCATTTTTCATGTCTCTTGATCCAAAAAACCTAATGACTGTGCAGTGTTACCAACCAAAACACAAACAAAGAAATTCCTGCCTTCCCTGCAACAAGGCTACAACTGCTGGAAAACGAATTCAAAATCTGTTAGCACCGAAACAAAGTTTTTTTTTTTCACAAAAGTGAAAGCCACTACCGAACATTGTATTAATTCCATGATAAGTGAGAAACCTCTTAAAGGTGTTGTAAAGGAGCTGCCCTCGAACTGTGCATTAAATGACACTGTTAATGAAATAACTTCACATGGTCTTCGTATAATTAAGGTGGACAATATGCGCAAAGTTAAAACCAGACGGGGTGTCTCCCCCTGTCTGAAGTACAAATTGCCAATGCCCTATGGATAGAAAAAATATATGAATTAATTTACTGTATTTTGAGGTCTGTGCTAAACACTATACAGCTCATCGAAGTGTGGCCCAATGCCACTATGGTCAGCATTTTCACCATTTGTCTGATACATGCAAACTAAACCCACGGTGTGTAAAGTGTGCTGGAGGGCACAAAAGCATGGATTGCATGTTTCAATCATTTATTGAAAACATGGGTTACTTTTAATAAAACCTATTTCATAATTAGTATCATTATTGCAAGTTTCGAGTTCACTTAATAATTACGCAGGATTGTCTCGGATAGAAAATAATTTAATTTTTCTGTCGGCATCTGCCATCTTCAGAAACTTCTTTTTAACAATACAGTGGCTATTCTTTTCTTCTAGAAGCTACGGAAACTAGTTCGGGCAGATGCGACAGCTGGTAAGAAATAATATGTTTTTACTATTTACTGAAAATATGCGTTATATTTAATAAAAGCCTATTTCATAGTTAATGCCATTATTGCAAGTTGAAATTCGCTGAATAATTATGCAGGATAATCTCGAATGCAATATACGGCAATTTTTCTACATTCAACGATCACTAAAAGGCGTGCGGTAAGCTCGCTAACGTTATTAGTTTGACCTTGGCTTTTTCTCTTTTTTTCACCGAATACCGGTGGTCATTTTATCACGAAGTCACCTAATAGGTGGACCACAGTTGCCTCCTATGAACGGACGGACAAATTATATCCATGCCTTCTCCGGGATTCGAAACCGGGCCCTTCGGTACGACAATCAGAGTCACTAACAATTTTCCCATCTGCGCGGTGTTTGACCATGGTTTAAATCTCTGCTAACGAACTGGCTGGATCGGCCTTTCCGTAGTTTCGTCCATTGTAGTATAAATACCAGCAATTGCCCTTAGAAAGCCCTCCACAAAATATCTCTTTCCTTAGAAAGACAGCCTTTGCACGCTTTGCCGTAATGCAAATAATCTAACCTTCTGCCAGAGTGGTCATTTACATGCACTGAAAAAAATTATGCTTGCATATTTTTACCTGAAGTTCTGAAAAATAGATCGGGTAGGTGCAAAACACTTGTAAGCAAATAAAGTTGTTCAACTATTTAGCGAAAATAGTATGTGTTGCGTTTAATAATAAACTAATTCGCATTCAGTACCCGTAGAAACTGAGCGTTAAATTTTATGCACATGCGTTGTTGTCAGTATAACTTTACGTGTTTAACGTTTGTAACTTTGTAATTCTGAGTCTGGCAACTGAAAAGAGTATTCTAGTGCTTTGAATTTAAACAGAATTATCTTCATATATTCGTAGTTAGATGTTTAAAATATAAAAGTGCAATTATTAGTGTTACAAAGAATAAAAATAGTGTTGTGTTAATCCTTTGTACATTATTTGAGTTTTTGAGTATTAAGAATATCGAGTTATAGCTGAGTTTTGAAATCGGTATTCGACAGTACCATTACTGAAATTTGTAATAAAGATAGCAGTTAAGCAGGGCACTTATGGATTAGAGTCATGTTTCTTCCAGCTGAAGTAGATAAACGAAATTCAGACGGGAAGTCTAAATGAAGTTTTCGTGATTTATTTCACGTATAATATGAAAAAAAGACCAGTTATAAGGTATTTCTCCCGCCTTCTTCACATGCCTTCGTGGTGTAGTGGTCCGCAGGCTCGACGCGTAACCGAGAGGTCCGTGGTTCGATTCCCGGCGAAGGCGTTGCTCATTTTTCATGTCTCCTTCTTCGTAATAACCTAATGTCTCTACACTGGCGCCCGAACTAAAAAGGTGGTGGATGATGATTCTCCACCACCGCGATTTGGCGATTGGGTCCCCCAAACCCCACTCGCCCTTTAAAAGGGGGAGTATATAAGGTACTTCTCCCGCCTTCTTCGCATGCCTTCGTGGTGTAGTGGTCTGCATACTCGACGCGTAACCGAGAGGTCCGTGGTTCGATTCCCGCGAAGGCTTTGCTCATTTTTCATGTCTCCTTCTTCGTAATAACCTAATGTCTCTACACAGTTGCTTTAACAAATCCCCCATAAAGGCATCGTTTTCCATACGTATGCAGGCTTTGTTTGCTTTCCCTTAATCAAATAATTCAAATTCACATATCTGTCGGGGTACATCATAAAAACACATATTTGTTTAAAAAAGTCATCCGCATATGGTTTCTGTAAATACATTCCGCTAACTATATTTTCTTACATATTTACTGAATATATGTGAATATTTAACAAAGATAAGAAATTATGCTGCTATTACACGTTGCAGTACATGCAGAAATTATGCAGAATGGCTGAATTCGGAACATACTAATAATTTTTCTTATATAAGATTATCCTTTCATATTATTTAACAACTCACTACCCAAAATCGTGAGCCATTTCGGATATATTGTCATTTATTCTAATTTTGAATTATGATCACGATTTCTCTAGGCTATATATCTGAGAGCTAATTACGTAATTGTAACTACGCACTGTAATTTCAATTACAATTACATTGTAATTACAATTAAAATAGCAATTACATTGTAATTAGATTACATAATTGAAATTCCATTGTAACTTCAATTAGTTTATACAAATACTTTGTGATTAGACACACAATTACAGTGTGATTACAATTGTATTGTAGTTGTAATTAGATTTCACAATTACAAGGTAATTATAGTTACAATATAACTGTAATTACATTATAACTCTAATTAAAAAAGCTATTACAAAGTAATTGTGTAGTCTATGTAATTAGCATTGTGTATGTAATTAACATTTTGTCCAACGCTGTTTGCAACTGTTAACATCTACAATTTTGCTAGAGCCACCAACACTCATCCAAGAGACGGAGACACATTTACATGCATTTTTGTCTCTATCCACATCCCTCCTAACCGTCGACCATAACATGTTTCTTCCGACTTGGGTGCTTTGTTCTCTCTCAACAAATGCGGTTATCATAGGTGAAGACTTAAACAAAGAATATGTACTGTTAAGAAAGAAAACTTCGCAGAAGCAGAAGTGGCTCCCTTCCAACGAAAAGGGAAACAACTGCGCATGCGTGAAATATCTGTCGCCAAAAAGCGCCAAACCTCGAAGCTGAATGTCGAAGTTGGTTTGGACAGGTTCGACCGTTACGTTTAGCAAGAGTTTAAACAAAAAAATAGGTTCTTTGGTTTCAAGTAGCGATATGGACAATGGAAGTTAAAAAGCCAGTGAAAGTGAAACTTCACCTAATATTTCATCATTTCCGAGTTTAAATTATCGCGACAAGTCAAAGAACGATTCATCTTAACCCGTGTTCCTCAATTTCCTATACACGTCGCGGAGGGGGAAAATGTCGGCTGGGTACCAAAGAACCAGCACATCACAGAGGGGAAATTCTCGCCAACAGATTTCGTCGCCGAATCCCTTGTCGAATGTTCCCTTTTCTTTGTAGCGGCGTTGCAGACAAAGTGGTTTACATTACGTCTATGAAGCCTTTCCTTCTTTACATAGAGGTTCTTTGGACTTAAATGCACCACACAGCGTATGGAACTGCTACAGTTCCCATGCCACAAGACGCATCGTAGTCAATTTGGCACAGTCTGCCAGTATACGAATAGCAGTTCTATCTTCCCCAACACGCTGTAACGTTGATTACAGTGGAATCATCGATTTCTTCATGCTAAGAAATACCAGTTATCCATTGGATATTTCTGTGCTGCATGAATTATCAACAAACTATTCTTTGGCTGCAAATTTAAGTTTTGTCACATTCACTTCAGAAGCTCCCTTTAGGAAGCGAAAAACCTTTGTGCAAATCTTGAATGCATTCATCAATTGTCTCGCTCGTGACTATTATATCAACTAAGCTAATG
This sequence comes from Stegodyphus mimosarum, assembly GCA_000611955.2. Lineage (NCBI taxonomy): Eukaryota > Metazoa > Arthropoda > Arachnida > Araneae > Eresidae > Stegodyphus > Stegodyphus mimosarum. The sequence continues at coordinate 694,530 of KK120661.1, read as the reverse complement.
AATTTGATTTTAAAAGGACAAACCTTAAGATTACATTCGTAGCTTTTTGAAACGTTGCAGGGCTCCGCTTTGCTCAAACTGCATTCAATGGAAGATTTAAACCTCTGATTTGATAGGAAATGCAGTTTTTGGCCCTCCGTCTAGTTCCCACATATCTAAAAATACCTAGATGTAAGTGAGCTCTAGCGTTGTTATATATTTTATAGATTCAATTTATATTCTTATTTCCTCAGTTGCTGGTAAGGGCTAAACAGTATATTTTGCTGTACTGTTTAGTTTCCTGTAGTCAATTTTAAAAATCTTTGGGTTTTTAGTCTTTGAGTCAATTTTAAAAATCTTAGTAGTTTTAAAAATCTTTGGGTGGGAGATTCTTTTTCTTCTGGCATAGTACTACAGGGCTAGTGTAGGGACTACTTATGAGGACTATAATTTTGTTTTTCAGCATTCCCGCAATATGCCTTTCTATGATTTCATCTAACTTTGTCGTAGCTGTAGGATTTTGTTCTACGAGTCGGGTGATTTTATGTTTCTATCGAGTAACTCATCGCATGTGTTAACCCTGAGGCATCATCAGATAAGACTGAAAGGTTTTTTAACAACTGCTCCAATTTTATTTTCTCTTCCACTTTCAGCTCTTTCAAGTCCAAGGCCGTCTGCGTTATAACGTTTTCAACCAAATTATTCACATCGAGTTGTGACATATCTTTCTGAAAATTAAGTTTCGCCCCAGCAGATTTTAAGGTGGTCATTTTTAACTTGTACATTTATAATCACTCCGCTAACGCATTCACATTTCATAATGTTTTCCCTGCGCTGCTGTCACCCTAGATACCGCTACATCAAATAATCAATATGTACGAAAATTTTTCTGCCCCAAAAACTACTTTGCGCCCTCGTGTCCAATAAAGCATTTACAGGTATGCTGTTTAAGATGATTTTAATACCTGTAGGGGAAAAGTTTTGATTAGTACCGTATGTTTCTTTTCCTCTGCGATGATTGCCTCCTCTCATCCATAGCACCCCTACCTTGCTTAAAGGTTTCTTTTCATCATTTATCGGTTTTCGCTTTTGACATTTTATCACGGTTATCGCCATTAGCGGACAAAAAATGTTGCCGATTGCCAAACTGCCGTCTGACGTCAAATTTAATACCTCCTTCGGCTACAGGTTTCTGAAAAACCTTTCCTATTATTCGAACGTACATATATTCGCTGACATTCACCGACTTTCAAATTTCACCGCTAATTGAAAAAATTGTTCAAGAGTATCAGGGTTTCTTAGCTTTAAAAAATCCTGAATCTGCGACAACAACCTGGGTAATATTATTTGAATAACATCTGCATCGGGTTTTTTTCCTATGCAGCAAATTTTCCACCTGGACATTTTTTTAGAAGGAAATCTGTTAATTCCTCCACATTACTCTCATATTTACGGTAAAGTTTGGATTCTAATTTCACTCTGTATTTCACCACAGAGAAAGCTTTCAAAATATGAGTTTCAAACACTTCAAACTTATAATTTTCACTTCATGGTTTACCTATTAAATATTTTCCGATACCGTTTACCAGCTCAGGGTCTGATCTGAAACGCCCGAAGGGGGGCTACGGTTAGATTTTAGAATTCTCCAATCAGGTGTAGTAAAGAAATGCATTTCTAAATTTCCCAAAAAAGGTCAACGTCCAACTTTTAACGTCGAAAGTGCTCGTCGGCCTCATTGATACAAGCTTAGTGTCCGCGATAAAGCCGAAGCTTTCTGTCGGACTTACCGGTGCCCTAGGAACTTGGAGCTTTATCTCGAGGAGGAGGAAGGCTAAATTCTGCTTTGTTTTGAGACATAGTTCGGGAAAATGTTGAGCGACAGATGTAGGGTTGTAACTGAAACTTAAAGTTCTGAAGACCTTACTGGATATAAAAGTGAGTTATTACTACGTTTTAAACAACGCATGAAATACAGAAGAAAGTTAAAATACCTTTCTTCCTTTTATCTTAATATAACGGAACAGGTACAACTTGCGCTACAGATGAAACTGCTACTCTTTGTGGATCTTTAAATTAACATAACAGACAATATAAATTAAACTTCGAACACGTAGTTTGAGACTATATGTTACGTAGACTAGAATAAGCTGGTTCAGAAATTTTACCGGTGAGCATTTAAAACATCAGCTAACGAGAATGTAAGAACTATTACTGTTTCTGCATACTCAATAGTGTATAATAAAAATGATAATTACATATACGAAGTTGTGACTAGATTACTATTAGATGCGCGATATTAGGGTTTATCATATAGTAACTAAGCAAGAATGCTTTAAATAAAATGCTATGCAAATTATTCATATATGTTTAGAATGAATAACACATTTATTGCTGATGTTTTGGCGCACTAGTGGTATCGTAACGTAGGGTACTACTAGCTCGCCATTCTTAGCTCTGACAACTTTAAAGGCCTTAGCAGCAGACGAAGAGAACCATTTTCTTAAGCACCTTGCTATCACATCTATGGATTTAGATCATATACTGACAGGCTGGAATACTTTAGAAGAAGCAAAGGAACTTCATTCTGAATTGATAGAAATGCTTCGTCGTGGAGGTATGGAGCTACATAAATGGGTGTCCAATCATCCTGAGCTACTGCATGATATTACCACAGAAGAATATTCCTTAAGTATCAAGAAAACATGAGGAAGGCACTAAGAAGGTTCTGGAAACCAAAGGATGATCACTTCACTTTCAAAACAGCTGTGAAAAATCAAGATAGTTTTACTAAACTTCAAGTGTTATCTGAAATAGCTAAGTTTTTCGATCCTTTGGGTCTCATCAGACACATAGTAACGAGGGCAAAAATATTCATGCAGAGACTATGATTACTTAAACTGAATTGGAATTGTACAGCTTTTTATGAATGTGATAAAATAATAGTTAATATTTGTATATAATGAAATTTTTCAATATATTTGTACCTAAAGCTTAATGTACTCAATACCTAATGTACTAAATACTTTATATACTTAAGAATAATATATACCGAATGCTTAATTTTCAAACTGTAAAGTCTGCAAGTAGTATTTTCTTTAAACAATAGCTTCTGCTAAAGAATGTAACGTAACTTGAATATTTAATGTAATATATTTATTGATAAGATGAGTTGAAAGTAAATGCAAATAATATTATTTAAAATACACTAGGTGTTTAAAACAAGAGTTGATATCCTTACTAAATGATTTAGAAGCAGTAAAACGTGAGTATTTTCGGTCATCTTATAATAATGATATAGGAACCATATAACCCAAACACAAATTGTGAAGCCAAAAAATATTATGAAAAAAAGGGGAGAAAAGAATGAAATGAAAGCATAGATGAGGTTACTGGATTTCTCAATGTTCGAGCAGCCGCTAATGCGAAAGAATCAGGGTTTTTATGCAAGTACATTGTTGTTATTTTTTCCATTACAATTTTTATTAATTTCTTATGATATTTTCCTCTCAATAGACATGTTGCAAAGAACTGCTATGAATAAAAGAAAGCGAACTTCTGTTTACTCGAATGACAGGATTTGAAGTGTAGTGAAAGGCAAGTAGATAAAGATTTACGGTATAGAATAGTATTGAAGTTGGGTATGTTTCGTGTGACCACGACGTCGAATAAAGGAAAGGTGTTAGATGCCTCAAGTTCCGAAGTGAATTAAACAAGTGTAAACACAATAGACATCAGTGGAATTCCTCATTCAGCGAATTTTATTTATATCTTTTTTTCATCATCGTCAAATAAAGTAAATGTATCGTCAACGTAGCGGAAGTTTCATATTTCAAATAATTTGGATTCATAATAATGCATTAGATATTAGCAAGAATAGGTCTTCGCGTGGCCATTCCCTCAGTCTCGTAATATTACTTACTTTGAAAAACAAAATATAATTGCTTGCTACAGAGGTGAGTAACGGAAATTAACCCATAAGTTTTGATTTACAAGAAATGAAATTCTCGAAGCCTAGTTTCCAGACATTCAAACGCACCTTCCACTGGAACATTGGTGAATAATTGTTTTACATCAAAAGAAACCATGATAAAATTTCTAAGAGAAATATTTTCACTTGTAGGGATTTATATATATTTTAAATAACCAGTTAAATTTAATTTTAAGTTACTTTCCTATAAGCCTTCATTCTGCTATTTGTCAGTACCAGAATATTTAAACTTGGTACCGCAAATTCTACCAGTGGGAGAAAAAGTTTAAATATCGACGTTCCAGTAAGGAGTGTTAGAGAGAGTCTGGGAAATGTTTGTGCGTTCTTATAAGCAAGCAGTTATTGCTGGTTAGACGTGACTTAATAGCTATTACCTTGCTGCCATTAGACTCATCTACGCGCTGTAGGATACAGGATTGTATGAGCCCTGCAGTTTAATTCTACTACCTGTGAATATCTCCAATTTTGAGTTTGATTCTACTGTTTCAGTTACCGCCCAAGTTGAGGCGTATTATGTTAGCGTCAAGTTGACGCATTGTAAATTATTTAAAAAGTTTAATAAAGGGCAATTTTAACCCTTCTACAGTGCAATCACTATTTCTCAAGATTCTACATAACAGATAGGCAGTAGAACTTTACATCTGGCTCCCGAACTTCTAATTCGAATCCAATGGCCAATAATCAGGACAGACAATCATCCTTACAAGAGACAGAAGTCGTAGAGCCGATGGTGACAAGCCTATTGGATGGATTTGGCTTTTTAATACACACGATAAAAGCAGTTATCAAGCCAGCAGTGGTGTTCGACCGTAAAAACTCCGTCCTTTCATTCCTTGAGTCGCTTGAGGTGCACTTTCAGTTGTATTCGGTACCCGAAAAGCAAAAAGTACCTATCGCCTCCAGTGCCCTCCGAGGACTGGTGCGGTCTTGGTGGAAAGGGATTGGAAAATTCTTACTCGGGGAAGTCGGAAGCCTCACCTACAATTTTGAAAATTTCAAAGCGGCGCTCCTGAAGGCCTTCCCGATCACGAAGGATTGTGCGAAGCTTGAAGCCGAACTGTACAGCTTTTATCAGTTGAACACCTTACCGAGTTTATCCTGCGTAAAGTCAAACTAGTGAATATGCTAGATGGAAGGAAGCCCGATAATGATGTAATTGAAATTATATTACCAAGATTATTACCCGCAGTACAAGATTTTGTGGAGCTGAGAAACACACGAACGCTGCAAGAACTATTCGAATTAGCCGTAAAGTTTCAGAATCAGGGAATAGCGGAAAATTCGAGATTTCCTACCCAGGGTTACTATCAGCAGTTCTCCCGACAGCCGGCCAGAGAAAGAAACAAATACAATGGAGGAAAACGTTTTCTTTCCAGGCCGTCAATGAGCAAGAATGAAAACGATAAAGCCAAACACCGCCAGAGCACCCAGCAAATATCAGGAAGAAAAACGAATTTAAACGAATAGAGGGGCCTAAGAAATTGAGGGTTCAGACCCCCTGTGCATTGCAAAATACCTCTAAGTTGCATGTAAATACCGTGGTAGTCAAGAATTTCCAACTACTGGTAATCCAGGTTCTTTTAAACGACGTACTCGTAGAAACACTCGTGGACACCGGCCGGGAAGGAAATTTCTTAAGCCAAAAATTCTACTATATAAATTTCAGGGGAATAAGATTGTTTAAAAGTTCTAGCGCAGAAATAGTTGCCGCACAAGGGAAAGTTTGCGAATGTGTCGGAAAGCTATGGTTGAACGTTCAGGGAAAAACGAAGTTTTGAAAGTTTTATTTTTTGCTGTTGAAAATTTGCAAAACAATGCAAATTTAGGTAAAGAGTTCCTCAGAGCCACGAAAGCCACAATAAACGTCGCAGAAAATTCTGTTTTCGTGGATATGGTGCCAAAAGTGGTGGAAGAGGTAAACGTTCCTGATATCGAGAGCCAGCATCTAAAACAAGATGAAAGAGCCAAGCTGGAAGAACTCGTAAATAGATTTAATTCGTTATTTTATGAGAAGCCAGGGAATACACAAATTGTTACCCATGCGATAGAACTAAAATCAAACGAACCTTGTAAAGCAAAACCTTATCGATATGATTAGGAGAAAGAAGCAATAATAGAACATCACAAAGAACAAATTTTAAGGGATAAAATAATTATTCCCATTAATAGTGAATATGATAGCCCAGTTGTGCTACGCAGAAAGAGATATAACTTGCCACCTTCGGATCCGAAAGCTTATCGTTTTGCGATCGATTACCAAAAACTTAATAGCATGACTAAATTCCCTATTTACCCTTTACCGGCAATAAAAGAAATAATACAGAAAATTAGGTCTACAAAATACATGACTTGATCTTACTTCAGGCTACTTTCAAATATTCATGAAACAGAAGATGTGAATAAGACAGCGTTTATTACAAAAATCGGACATTTATGCATTTTTACCCATGCCGTTTGAGCTTTGCGGGGCCCCGTCAACTTTGCAGCGCGCTATGGACATAATTTTACGTTCCGTCCTAGGAAAATCTACTCTCATTTATCTCGATGACATTATCATAACTAGTGACACTATTGAGCAACACTTAGAAGATCTCCACGAAGTCTTTTCATTATTAAAAGAAGCACGTTTAACTATTAATGCCACAAAATGTAAATTTGTAACTAAGGAATTGCTATATTTAGGACACAAAATCTCAGCTAAGGGTATCGAAACTGAGGATTCAAAAATGAAAGCAATTAAAAATTATCCTCCGCTAAAAACTGCGAAAAAACTTTTATCTTTTATTGGAATGTGCTCATATTATCGTTCGTTTATCCAAAATTTTGCCGGTATTTTTGAACTTTTGTTAATTTTAAAACGAAAGAAATCAAAGTTTGCATGGACTGCGGAGGCAAACGTCGCTTTCGAAAAATTTTAATGCCTAATTAAAGTCTAATTAATCTAATTAATGCCCCAGTGTTAAAATTCCCGGAAGGGAATGAGAAGTTGGAGATTGCGGCGCATGCTTCAGGTTACGCCATGGGTGCGGGTTTAACTCAAAAAGGGCACTCCTTTGCATTTTTCGGAAAAACTTAGGATCAAACCCAAAAGAACTACACAGCGACAGAAAGGGAAACGTTAGCAGTGTCAAAGGCAGTTCAGAAGTTTAGGGTCAACTTTGGAAAAGCCCCGGTTACAATCTACTCATGCGGCCGTAGGCAGATTATATTCTGGAAAGAATTTAACTCCTAGATCAATTAGATAGACCTTAAAGTTACAAGAACAGAACTTAATAATAACACGCCCGGCAAGGAAAATACAGTGGCCGACGCCTTGTGAAGAATTAAACTGGATGAAAATGCGGATGAAATAAAATGTGCTATCTTAACTTCTAAAGTTTTAGATTCACGGGAAACAATTATAGCTGCATTGCCGAAGGATGCAGAATTCGGTAATATCTATGCTTATTTAAAAGATTCAGACAATTCTGAACATGCAGATCTTGCTGCAATTAGAAAAGGGGCCCGAAATTACAAGATCATAGATAATCTGTTGTTCTATACTAAATCTACAAATGAAAACCACGAATTGAAACCAGCCATCCCCGCCACACTACGGTTGAGTATTTTGCAGAAACTTCATGACAGCCCCACAGTCGGTCATTTAAAGCCGATTAAAACGGCGCGTAGAGTACGCGAGGCGGTGTATTTTCCACAACTACAGAAAATAGTAACAGCGTATGTCAGGTCCTGTAAGTTACGTCAGTTAATTAACGACGTTGATTGTAGCCCCAGTCGGATATCTAAATAGTATTCGCGCGACTTTTCCTATCGAGACCCTTGGAATAAATCTTCTTGGCCTTTTCCCCAAAGTGAGTTAAATAAAAACCGATATCTTTTGGTGATTGCAGACCATTTTTCTAAGTCGGTAGAAATAATTCCTTTAAAGCGAGCTTCAGCTAAAATAGTTGCAGATGCGTTCTTACTTAAGTATATTTTAAAATACGGTGCACCGTTAAAAGTAATAAGAGAGAATGATAGGCAATTTGTTAGTCAAATGTTTGAGAACTGTGTAAAGGGCTTGACATACGGCATATGAGAATGGTCCCATACAGACCACAAATAAACATCGCTGAAAGAGTTAATAAAAACATAGTTAAAATAATTAGAAGTTACGTTAAAAATTATCATAAACGCTGGGATGGCTGCGTTGATGAACTAGCCTATGCTTTAAGAACAGCCAAGCATGATACAACGGGTAAAACGCCCGCTGAGTTATTTCTGGGTAGGAAGATGTTGACACCTTTAGACAAACTTTTTTTTGTTCTTGAACGAGAACCAGAATTTAAATAGGCAAATATTCAAAAGCTTATTGATGAAGCTTTGAAAAATTCCGATGTAGCAAGAAAACGGCAGAGACGTTATTATGATTGAAAACGCCGTGAATCAGATTTTAAAGTGGGGATAAGGTGTTGAAAAGAAAATTCACTTTGTCTAGTGCACCTGAAAACGTCGTATCAAAATTCGCCCATAAATTTGAAGGGCCGTATAACGTACAACAGATCGTTGGGGCTGTAATCTACTTAGAAACAGAATCGGGAGAAAGAATAAAGGCTAGTCCGGATCAACTGAAAAAATATTATGAACGTAAAGATTTCGATGTCTTACATGATTTTTTCTAGGCTTCTGATTCAGAAGAGGCGGCTTCCTCAGGCGCAATTCTGACCGCACCACGTCTTCCACCACCCGCGGAAAAGCAAACAACTGAAGAAACTACAAGTTCGCAAATCAGCAGAAGAGTTCAGGAGAAACGAATCCCTCAACGTGTGGAAGATCCAGCGAAGAAAATATTCAAGGGTGAAAGAAACGTCCCGGCTAGAAACAAGCATCGTCGTGTCATGACAAGGTCTCGCAGCAGACAGCCCCAGGATACATCAACGAGGTGGCGGACAGAAAGTTTACTGCAAACAAAACCACTCGTCGATAAACTGAAGAAGAGGTCTGCCGAACTTGAAGGCACAAAGCAAAGATCGAAACAACCTAGAGTTTACAGGCAAGGATCTTCGAATACCGATGTGCAAAGAACCAGTTTGCCGGACAGTGGGGCATGCTAGCCCTTGCATATATTGTAAACATTGTATCGTGTAATGTGTTTTTGTATTAATTGTTAATAAATGACAGAAGTCCACAGCAATGGATTGCTAGCGCAACGACCAGAGTGATTCGATCACACACTGCAATACCTAGGGTGGAGCAGGTAAAGGGGCAATAACTGAATTGCCGGAGAGTAAAAGGAAAAGACAAGACATGCCGCCAGTGTATCCTAAAAGACCGCTCATCAGGGATCAAAAAAGGAAAAGCCAATTCCCACCAGCGGACAGGAGGCAGAGACGGAAAGTCTCATTAATGAACCAGATGGCTTGGTCACAATTCTGCAATAAACGAGTGGCCGAATACCAAGCTTCAAAAAACAGAAATAAGTGAGTTTTTCTATAAATCTTTTCTGTTATGTAAAGTTGCGTGAAAATGTTTCAAATACGAAGTTACATGATAAAAGCTATTGCCTCGATTTGGGGCTAAAGTTATTTCAGCTTTATTTGGGGAAAGCACAAAGTATAGAGTATTACAGAAATGTTATGTTAATTTAAAGAACTAGTAGTTCCTTTTTGTTTGTCGAAAGACTATTTCTGTTAACGCGCCAAAAGGTCTGGCCTGATACAAGCAGCTTCGTATTAGTACTTGTTAATGAAGATTTATTTTAGGTTCGCACTTTTGGCGAAGAAAAGGGTTCACTCAAGTAAAATTTTCCTTTTATTCTCTATTGTCTTAAAAGTATTTGTTTGTAAAATGTTGAAATATCTGTTGTGTTAAAGTAAATGATACTTTTAATGAAAGAAAAAGAGCATATATAATAGTATTTAGGTGGAGATTTTGTCCACTGTAATATAGCACACTTGCGTTTTCACACCACACTTTGTGGAGAACTAAAAGAGGATTAAAGTTTAAAATTTAAGCATGGATGTAAATTGAATAATTGTGAATGCAGGAAACACCGTAATAAGCGGAAAAGCTGAGAAATCTACGCTAAATGCAAAAAGGTTAGAAAGTTATTAAAAGATTGTATTGTGAATTTAAAGTGTTATTTAGAAACATGTATTCATAAGTATTAATTCCAGATGACTGGAAGGAGTGACTGAATGACACCTGAAGGATGAGGAAGGATATTCAGCCGAACTATGATGAACAAATGTCCTTCTGTTATAATTTAAAATTTTTGTATTTGAATGTAAACGGGGTTCAGGTCTTGTTAGTTGTCAAATTTATCAGTTTGTAATAGGTTTTTAAGGACCTTTACCCAAGTCTGTTAAATTCTGGCATGGACAAATGCAGGGATTTATATTTATTTTAAATAACCAGTTTAATTTAATTTTAAGTTGCTTTCCTATAAGCCTTTATACCCTAATTGTCAGCGCCAGAATATTTAAATTTGGTAGCGCGTGTAAGAAATGCAAATTCTACCAGTAGGTGAAAAAGTTTAAATATCGACGTTCCAGTAGCGAAAGTTAGAGAGAGTTCGGGAAATCTCTGTGCGTGCTTCTACGCAAGCTTCCGCTTAGTAGTTATTTCTGGTTAGACGTGGCTTAATAGCTATTACCTTGCTGCCACTAGATTCATCTACGCGGATACAGGATTGTATGAGCCGTGTAGTTTAATTCTGCTACCTGTGAATATCTCCAATTTTGAGTTTGATTCTACTGTTTCAATAACCGCCCAGGCAGAGGCGTAGTATGTTAGTGTCAAGTACGCATGGTAAATAATTTAAAGAGTTTAATAAAGTGTACTTTTTAACTCTTCTTCTGTGAAATCACTATTTCTCAAGATTCTACGTAACAGATTGACAGTAGAATATTACAAACTAATAAAGCGTAAAATCTAGAAACTAATAAATATTAGCTAACTTGTTGAGAGGTAGTGTTAAAATTCGAAACGATGAGGTGGAATGGAATACCGCTTTTGTAAATTATGGGTAGAGTATATAATCTAGCACTCAAAATCGCTGAAACAACCTTGTATTTGGCATACATTTATTAAAACGCTCAATCAATTTCGAGGGCAGCTACAGGACCCTCCTCATCAGAAGAATGAAATTTCTAGAAAAAAAATGGGAATATAAATTTGTAAATGCTTGCTTTTATTTATTCCCTTAGTATTTTATTAGGTGTATGTTATTTATTGATATTATTGTTTTAGTATTGCATTTATTATCCAGTTATTTATTTTCCTTCGTTTGAGTATGGCTTTCTGCCATGCCCGTGACGTGCAGTCCTTCGGATGGGGCAGTGTTTCGAATTTTGTATATATATTTAGTGAAATTATATTTAAATTGTAGTATCTCTTGTATAATATAAAATGAAAGACATCAGAAAACGAAGCATCGCCGGAAAAATAAGGTTACAGGGGTCAGTCCATTTAACATTATGGTAAATGACTATCTCGCCGAATGCTAAGCTGGCGATGGTTTTGGTGACTATTTCTATCGCCAGGTTTGGAAAGAAAATCACCGATAGAAAGTAGAGGGAATTTTTTGATAGACAGGGAAAACCTGTTCAAGATCGAAGGCAGCATCAATTTTCAGTTTTAATTTTAGTTCCCATCCTCAAAGATGATTCACAAGTAATCGACTTTCAAGAAGGAGCCCCTGGACTTTGACACCCTTCATAGATTCCATGAAGCTCTGGTTAGAGTGGGATAAATTCTTGCTGAACATCAGAATAAACAACAAAGCATCAAGGGCTGAAAATTTTCAGTTTAGTTCAGAGTATTGGGAGATTACTATACGAGCTTGCGCATTTGAGGCTGTTTGCATTGTCTTGTGTTCAACGTTCTTAGTTGTTTGAAGTGGTAAGTACTGATTTTGCTCTGTTATACTGAGAAGAGCAATACGAGCACTTTCGTGTGAAAAATTTCAGAACTGTTAAGTCTTTTTGCAAAAATAAATTTCCACAAGCTTTCATCGATTCTGCATGCTTTCGATGCATTACGAACCCGTGCACACGTCACTATAGCAACCAGAAATGAAAAAGAAGAGGGAACAAAATAGTGAACATAAATTAAACAAATAAGCATAGTGCAAGTAAGAAAAGAAAATTAAAAATATATATTGAATAAAATGTTGCAATCTAAACGAGTAGTTAAGCGACAAATAGATAAAGCGCTTCCAACAGATGAAAATATTAATCTATTTAGTTTACTCAAACAATATCAGGATCCAACTGTTAGTTAAGGCGAAAAGTTTGGCAAATTTTCTAATTTATTCATCTAGACCGATGGTCTTCAAACTATGTTCTGATGAACCCAACGGTTCCGCATGCCAAAACCCGGGATTCGACAAGTCAAAATAAAAACTCGAAATGAAAATTATAAAGCTCTCACACTAATTATCACATATTCTTAAAAGTATCTCTGAAAATTAATCAGAAGCTTCGTGAGAGGCTGTCGACGATCTATACCTCTAAGGACTTGTACCTACGTATGTATAGTTATTTTAAATTTGTCACACTTTTCTGTCTCTCCTAATTTCTTTCAGCTTACAATTTCTTACCAGAATGTATTTTCAGAAACGCGTTTAATGCAAATAAGAGTAGTATTTAAGTCGATGTTTCACTGACTTTGCTGAGGAGCCAGAGTTCCTGACTAGCGAGCGTTTGCCTTTGGGCTACGTCTCTGTCTAAGCTATTACAACGCTCGGCCGTACTTCAGGGCCTTAATAGGCCGTACTTCAGGGCCTACTTAATTGAGATTTAGATGTCAACGATAGCTTCGGCTATATCGTTTTATTTAAGCATTAGTTAAGCTTTAATTCTTATTAATTTGTGTTCAAGCCCAAGTAGAGGCTTTGCTGTACGCTCTGAGATAGAGAGCCTACTATGTTCATCCTTATTTTGAGAAATAAATGGTAATTAACCTTTCTTAAGTCTCTGTTCACACACTCAAGCGAGTATTCGTTTATCGGTGTAAGTGGTACCCCATATTTAAGTGTTAAATAAAAGGGTGAAACCCACAAACTGCATTGTGAGAAAAGAGAGGCAGATCATCATTCGGCTGATAACTGGATAAAAGACGTTTTTTGTACTTATACAAGGAACACGAAATTTATAACACAGATAAAATTGGACTGCATTACGGAATATTACCAGAACACACATTTATATTTTGAAGTGGAACAGCAACTGTTTTAAGAAACAGAACTGCATATTAATTGCATTATCCTTAATGCACATTAATACTAATGGGCGATATGTATCCAACGATTAAGAAGATAGCCCTAATTATTCACGACAGCAAAAAACCTCGATGTTTGAAAAGTATCACAAATTTACTTATAACTTGCCGTAGAAACCAGAGCTTATGGATGACAAGTAGTAATTTAATACATTTTTTTAAACAGAAGAAAGAACTGAAAAATGAAAATTAACTTTACTAATTAGATAACTGTGAAACACACCCACACCTCTTATCTCTTCCTGAAAAGCATTAGTGGTGCTTCACACAAATACAATTTCCATCATTCATCCTTTTAAACAATTTTTGAAAATGCAACTTTTGTGTAGCAGAAGCCTCAGATGAATTATAGTTAAAGGTTGAGATATCATTAAAGGAAATTATGAAGATTCATTTTTATAATATATGCCAACTCCTCAAAATGTTGAGATAACGTGTATAAAAACTGACCGTGAAATAGTTAAAAGAACTGGAAAAACTGACGGCAAATGTGATACAGAGAAAAGTGATGATTTGCCAATTTAATCTAGAAAAGCACTGCAAATTCTGAAAAAAAAAATCTCTTGAGCTGAGAGATGCTGACCTGAAAAGCTACCAACAGTTTTACAAAACTGAGAATACAGCTGAAACACTGTTGTTGAACAATATCGTTACGGATTTTGTATTTATTTAGCTATTTTTAGTAGAACTGTAATTAAAATTGTTTTATATCCCGGCGCAATGCAGCACGAGACTTATTTGGAAAGAAAGCTACGCCGGAAAAGTTAAAATACAGGAGCTCGCGCGTTTAATAAATATATATCTTGTAATTACTTCTGCTTTCCAGAAAAATCGAGAAATAAAACTTACCAGAATGTTATCGTGCGTAAAAGCTTATAAAAGCTGGACGAAAACATCTCAGTTCAGTTTTTTTAAGTGAACTCTAGTTATTTACTTAGTGCTGTTATTGATTGTAGCGAATTCGCGGTGAGATCGGGTTAGCTTTCTCTGTGTTTTGAATTGAGTTCTATTCAACGTTTTAGTAGTTTAAAATGTAACTACTGTGAGATATTGTGTGTCGAATATCTCTGAGGAAATTTTAGCATTTTGTTTTATTTCTTGGGATAAGAATAAATTTTAATTAACTTTTTACGGACTTGTGCATTCTATCCATTACGAACCTGTACGCACGCAACACATTTTGGTGTCAGAAGTGGGATTTGAGTGCCAATAACACGGGCGATGGAAGAACAGTTAAGACAGCTGATGGCAGCCTTTGCTGCATTTGAAGACGGGAAGAAAGATTCTGTTAAAGAAGAGATGACAGCTGGCCAAGAATTTGTTAAAGTGGAGCTGAAAGCAGGTCAAGAAAGGATGGAAGCTGGTCAAGCATCTGTTAAAGATGAAATGGAGGCTGTTCAGGAATCTGTCAAAGATGAAATGAAGGCTGTTCAAGAAAAGGTTGAAGCAGGCCAAGAGTAAATGAAAAGAGAAATTACCTACGTAATAGAAAACAAATTCGAATCTGTGCAAGGCAGAATTGACGCTGTTGAAAATAAAGTTGGACACACTGAAGAAAGAGTTTCT
>KK120661.1:633461-674014 GCA_000611955.2 Stegodyphus mimosarum | reverse complement strand
CAGGAATGATTAATTTAAGTATAATAAATTTTGTTTCATTAATGCTTGGCATCTAGCATACATAGCTAAATTTAAAAAAATAACATACATAACTCATTCCAAAATAACCGACATTAAATGAACAATTAATCTTGAGAATAAAAGAGAAGGAAATGATTTTTACGCTAGTATAATTTTCTCATTAAACTTCTCATCTTTTGAATGCTACTTATTCAGAAAGACTAGAACTACTTTCGCTGTAAAATTACAGCCAAGCAAGCAATCAAATTTGAGAAAACTTTATTTTTTCTTTTGGAGATATGGAAAGGGTAACAACTTCACAAAGATTTCGGGTGAAAATACTATCTCGATATGTGATGCAAAATTTAAAGAGGTTAATCAACAATTTTTTAAGTGAAATCGTAATGCATGACTGATAGAGCGTGTTAATTATTACATACAGATACTGAAATCATTTAATCAGAAGGCTGTTTGTTGTTTAGAAAGGCTTTTCAGATTTTCACGCTTTGTAATTCGAAATTCTGTGAGCTTGACCGTAATGAGAAGCGTCATATTTTATGTTAGTTCAAAGTCATCAAAGCGCATTTGTTTCTTACTTATGGCTACAATGCTTTCTCATTGAATTTATATTTCCTATGTTATTAAAAATTCGGTATAACAGTGTAATTAATTTGAAAAAAGACAGTGCCATTGTTTTGTCCGAATTCCAAACCAATAATATTCCTAATGTTTTCTTATACTTCTACTGTTGCTTATTATTATTTACTCAAAAATTCAGGTAATTATTCTGGAGAAAACTTAAATTATCCTAATGACCCTGTCCATAATTTAAATGTTTTTTCAAAAGTAAGAAGTTCTCATCTTTATCAGCTTTTGAGAGAATACTGCATTGGAAACATAAAATTAGCCGAGTTGTCTGGTAGTCTTTACATTTGTCACCAGATGGCCTTACGGGATAAGAAATTCAGTCTTTCAAAGAATGAATATCGATTGAGCTTTCTTTTCTACAGGTGTTCCTAGAATAGCTTTGAAAAGTAGCAGTTTTCTTTTTCAAATGTATTGCCTCAGATATGGCGATGATTTGAGGGCTTATTAAGGCATATTCTTAAAGTAGAAGAAAAAGGAAAAAAAAAAAAAAAGACTTTAAAAGTCGCGCAGATGCAATTCTAAACGTTATTTCGTGCAACACAGCACTAAAACACGTATTAGAAACTGAAATATTTTTACAAAAATTTGAGAAAAATCCAGCATGAATCTTCGGTGAAATTTTTTGAAATTTTTGTACGATTTTTGGTTTAAAACATTAAAAAATGGAGATTTGTTACACTTTTATGTAAGGACATAATTAAGATTTAAAAAGTTTTTATTTCTGCATAATAAGTACGAACTGTAAATTAAGATAAATCAAAAATACTGTATTGTCATTGCGAGTAAATTGAAGAGCATCTAATTTTTGCCTAAGAATTGTTTGATTTCAAACTGGGGAAACGTACTTTGCTGTAAAGACACTATGATAATTTTCAAAGATATGTTGCTTGCGACATGTATTTATTACACCAATCCACGGAGCCAAAGAGAGCTTATATTTCAATAATAAAGTCCTTTCCATCAAAAGTACAAAAATGATTCTAGTTTTAATTATAAATAAATGGATTGCCCTGATAAGCATTGCTTTACTATGAAAGATAAAAATATTATGCCTCATAGACTAGAATTAACGCTGATATTAATATATGGATATTCTTTGTAGCATGTGCCAAAAAGAATCAGAAACAACATTCTGAAGATTTGTGTAGTCTCAGAAATTCCAAATATTATAGGATATATTCTTCTGCATACCCCAATCTAAAAATTACTGTGACCGTAAACTGTTGTGTACTTATTAACAAAATCAATGTATAATTACTTAGTATAGTTAAACTATGAATTAAATACGCAACATTTTGTTATGATTAATTCTAGTTACTGAAAGACTTTAATCTTGGTTATAGGATATTTGAATGCATATGCGAATAAAGAGTTTATTTACATGTCTTGATACTACTTTTATACCGCAACTGCAACGATTTCCTTTCAGCGCTTTTGGATTTCTTTTAATAGTTCCCTGTCAAAAATGAATACATTTGTGATCAGTGATAAGAGGAGTTGAAATGCTTATATTTTCTTGATAGTTTGAACTGGGCCTTCAGTATGCTATCGTTTTTGCCGAAAGATAAATTATTCTGAAAATTCTAAATTAGGAGACATCCTTAATTTAACTTTGAGAATTAAAAGCATAGCAATCAGTAGTTACAAATGACAATTAGTTGTTGCATTTCCTAATTTACAGAGTCATTTCTGCATACGTTCTTCAGTGAAGTAACTTGTCAAACTGCATTATATGTTATTAATATTTCTGCGTCGTAATGTTTCATAACTAATGAATTGTGCAAAATAAAATGTTATTATTTATTACTGTCGTAACTGCAAGCATTTGATCTAGAGTTTAACTGCACTTGATTAGTTACTAGTGTTATTTAACCCTAGATAACTCAGAATAATTTCGTTTCGAAAAAAAAATTAATGGTACTTATTTTTTATGTATTATTAATTTTCAAAATAACTCATTTTTCCTGAACCAAATAAATCACAAAAGTATTACAAAACTGCAGTGCAACACTTATGCAATATTAACTATATTCCATAATAAACTCAAACAAATCTAAAATGTTAAACGCACATTCAGCACTTCCTCCCCCCCCGTCTTAAAACTTCGCTGAAAGTTAGTTCGTCTTAGAATTCAGATTTCTTTAAGTTACTAATTGTTCCGAAGTAAATAATTTTCTAATTTTCACAAATTACTAAGTAGTTATAATGTTATTGTTAACAAATCGAAGTCATTAACCAAAAAAAAAAACACTTTTAGATTTGATATTACGTCTAAAGGGGTTTTTTTTAACGTTTTGTGTGTTACATTCGTATATTAAATATCATGTTCATTGCACTTAAACCATAAAATTCAATTCAACAGCAATATCACAAAAATCAAAAACTCATAAATGCTTTGCAAAATATGAAATAGATAATAAAACAAATTCTAAATTCCAAAATTCCAAATTTGGGCTTCCAGATGCCAATATGCGGGTGAAGACGTACGCTATTCAAAATTTGATGGTTCTAGGTACCGTTGTTTTATCTCAATGCGAGACGCATATTCTTCATTTTAATTTCTTTAAATATAATACAGGGCTCTAATATTTGGTGGAAACAATTAAAAAAGTAATTCGCCGTTTATAGTAAATCAACGCGAAATGCCAAAACGAAATTAATAGCCCTTCTGGGCTAACACCCTTTGGGCTAGAAAAAAAGAGATTATTTGCTAAATACATATGAGAGCATCATTTATTTCATCTGCTTTGAATCAAAATCTTTACTTTGTTTGTGATGCTGAAATTATGGGGTAAAATTTTACAACCGATGACATCTTGCAATCGAAGACATCGGTAATTCAAAGTTACAGGTATTTACTAACTTCAGCATAGAGACCTCTAAAACACACGAAAAAAAGTGTTAACTCGAGTTTAGTATTTTTAGGATCGCAGTTTTATATCTATACTCATTTCTCAATTTCATTATAGTATTATGCAGTAAGTCTTTAACTTTAAAACATTTAGTTTGGTTTCTTTTTTAAATTTCTTTGATCAGTTTATACAGAATTAATCTTCTGCTTCAAAATTACGCTAATTTTTTCTTTTAATGCTTGAGCATTTTCATTTCTAAACAATATTTTTCTAAATTACTCTGCTAAATCTTATTTCTTGTTTTTTGTCCAGCAAAGGCCTGCATTAATTTCTAAGAGGCCAGTCTGCTTCTCGCTGTTTATTACAGATTTCTATAGAAACATACCTTAATAACACTCTTTAGCTAATTAAAGATAGCTCCTAACTTCATATCATTTCGAGTTTCAGAAAGCTCTTTCCTGCTAAGGCTATAGATGATAAGCATGTATAAAAAGATTTACTGTGCAGTTGATACATAGGGTTTCTTCCAAATTCTTTTCATAGCTGAATTATAGGACAGTTATACAACAAGCATTTCGCACTTCCAGGTTTTCCCAATTTTTCCATATTTTCATTTCCTAAGGTTTCTTTTGAGCCTGTAAGAGATCTGCAAGTTTCCTACAACTGCATTTCAGTTATTATCATTGTTTAGTTGATTAAAGCAAAGCATGAGGGGGCTATTGTTTCAGGACATCTTCGTAGAGGACTTCTTATGGCATTGGTTCATATTTACATAACAGACAGGAAAGCATAAAAACCTCAAGCGTCCAGCTCCACTTATTGACAATCGAATTCGTATCGGACGACCGCTGTTAGATGGCCAGATTCAGTTAACCATTAATGGTCCCAACCGCTGTTTTAATCCAAGGTCCGTAGAAGAAAACGTTAGCTCACTAGGGTAAACAAACGGAAGTGCGTTCTGCCTTTCTATTGGTTCTGACGTCACTGAAGTACTTCCTCCTTAAATTAATATAGACTTTAGCATTGATTTAAGCTGAGTGTACATTTGTACGCGACTGTGAAAATAAATTTGTTTTTTTTTCTATCACAGATATTATTACATTTATGTAGCATAATCGCTAGCAAGCAGTGCTCGATTGCATTAGGCGCCAATAAGGTACTCAAAATAAAAAATAATCAGCAAAGCCAATCATTTCATAGGAATTGAAATTTATAGTGTGTATTGATTAATGTTTAAATTAATAAGATGATGTGTTAAATTAAGATAATTATGTTAAATTAATTTTTTATTAAGTGATTTAATGTTTAAATACCAGTGGCGCAAGTTACTTTGAAATGCCATATTACTTAAATTAATTGATTCTTTACTATATGTAAAAATTTCTATGCATTCTATTATGCGTATTTAAATACAAACGGTGAAGTGACATAAGTGAAAGTTATGAAAAGGAATATGTCATAAAGTCAAATTATATTCGTATTTTCGGTGGATGAATTTATGTTTCTTCTCAGCAAGGATATTTGAATTACCCTATAGCATATAAAGATGTCTGCTATATTTATTATTTGAATATTATTTGAAACTTTATTTGAATATTTTATCGATTTTTCAAAATACAGAACTGTTCAAATTATTGTACTGTCTCAGTTACTGTACTGATTAAGTTATTGTATGTTACTGTTTGCTAATGTAAGAGAATTTAACGGATTTGGATCGGATTCTTATCGTCATTGCATCCGGATTAACAATATTCAGCCAGGATTACAGGTGAGCATTTTATTTTTACAACTTTCGCTTTAAATGTATAATTCTTTAAAACATAAAACATAGATTCTGAAGAAAATTTTGAAGAAAATTGCGGAAGCGATTTGAACGAAATAAGGGTCTGGGAACATATATAAATTTAAATCTCAGCCAAATTCGATTCCAAACATTAGGAACAAGTTAGTACCGCTTTAAATATCAGACAGAGAATTAGGTGCAGAATAAATGGCCTTAATTTGAATTTCCTCTATTTTCAACATTTTTGCTACTAGTATTTCATCGGTTTTTCTTCACATCCACCTGCGCACTTAATAAAATTTTCGCTCCTACAACTCGTGTTATGTTTACAAGAAGAAGGAGATTTGTGCCTTTCTCCACAATTATAAAGGGTGCTGAGAGGGTGGGAGTAACATGCATGATTCAGGAGAACTTGCAGTGATGTTAAGCGTATCATCGAATAGCGACTTACGTGCCGTTTCAGAATAGGTGATAGCTTAGTAAGAACACCGCGCTTTCGTTATAGAGCAGTTTATTCACAAAAGCAAGTTGCCGACAGCATTCCGATGCTATAGTATCGAGTATTATTTACTCTGCCGCGGCTTACACAGTCAGGACGTGCGAAAACAAAGTGCCACATTTTTTTCAGATAAATAACGCTTTTGCGTGTACTTCAATATTTATTCTCGTTGCTGTTTCTGCAGGCGTGCAGTTGTATCTGATCCTTAGGATATTCATCATGACCCCTCAGAAAGAATAATGGGTATATTTTCAGAATCTTAGGTCCTTCATTTTGACATGCCAGTCTGAAAGTATAGCTTCTCTACTTTTATTCGATTATCTTGGAATCGTTTAAGTGATAGGCCTGTCATTTGGAAACCAATGTAAGTTTTTTTAGGAAATGAGCTCTATAATGAACCCTTCACATAGCAGCGGACTGTGTTCGGTTCGGAATAAAGAAAGCATTAACGACTTAAAGGAAAACATCAAGAAGGCATTCTAGGAGACTGGAGTTGTCCTGAACGTACTTAAAACGGATTTAAAAAAAAGATTTAAAGACGTTTTATAGATGATGCAGGAACTAAACCCCAAGTACTGTTCTCACTTTCATATCTGAGCTGATCATACCATGTTAATCATAAAATCGTCATCTCACGCACCAAAACCAGTACACTGCGTGTAGAAAATTTTCACAGCTTTTGTCTGCATATAACATGTAGTAAAAGTAGAAGTTGAGAGTATAAATAATTCTAAAAAGAAACTTCTTTACCTAATTGTTTATTATAACCTTACGCTTTTAAAATTTGTTAAATAAGTTTTCTTTTAGATACGTAGATACCGGAAGAATAGTCTTAAAGCAGGAGTTTTCTTTCAGATACGTAGATACCGGAAGAATAGTCTTAAAGCAGGAGTTTATAAATTCTGTTGGTATGTGTGTAGAGACATTAGGTTACTTCAAAGCAGGAGATATGAAAAATGAGCCATGCCCTCGCCGAGACTCGGACCTCTCGAAAACGCTCCGAGTGTGCTGTCCAATACACCACGAAGGCATGCTAAGAAGGCGGAAGAAATACATTATATGTGGTTAATTCATTATCAGTGCAAGTTTATAATGCTTGAAAAGAACTTCCTTTCTTTTAGAAATTAATCCAATTAATGTGTCGATGAGTACATAAATTAAAGATTGAATTTTAATCAGGTGAATTCTAAACATTGCATGCTAAAGTACCTTAAAGTTGTTCTCATTGTGGACATTTTATCGACAGTCCACCAGTATACTTTCTCGATGTAAGTAAGACCAGGTTGATCTCTTCTGCGTAGTGCTTCTCTAAGCCTTGTTGTACCACGTGGAAGACAATTGGTGATGCCATCTCCTTGCCATATGTGGTCGGTAAGTTTTATAGCTTCCAGAGCATTGCGAATGTCATCCAAATCTTCGTTTCCAGAAAAATCATAGCCTGCATTTCAATAATAAAACATATTTACATAAAATACTACAACACGTAACTAGTTAAAAATATAACATAATTTATTTAAATTGTTGAGTCATTAGGTTTTTCTGAAGCGGGAGTAGTGAAAACTTCGCCGGAACTCAAACCCTGGATCTGTCGAATACGCGTCGAGTGTGCTTCCAATTACACTACGAAAGCATGCGAAACGAAAGGAGAAAATACCTTGTATGCTCCTGTTTTTAAAGGGCGACTGGAGATTAGGGGAACTAATTGCCAAAACCACCAAAAAAAATTATAGTCCACCACCTTTAGTTCGGGGGCAACTTGTACAGTCAACTAGAAAATTTTTATGTCAAGAAACTGAAGAAATCAGCAGTTGCTCTCGCCGGGACTCGAACCCTGGACCTCTTCCTGTTAATCCACTAAGACATGCCGAAAGGAAGGAAAAGATGCCTTATAAAATATACCAATTAACTGCAGTTTTTTCCCTGCTTCCAAACGAAGCTGATAAACTTAACAATCGATGTACTTCTGTAAATATTACTTCTGACTGAACAACTTATTTCCAGATTCATTTAATCTTATAATTAAATACATATATTGCCGAGGTTCTTCATTATTTGTAAGAACATGTTTAAATGTATTTTATAGTTTATATTATTAAAAATTATCTGTTTTCACTGCTATGTTAAAAGATATTTAAATCTAATACTTGCAATTATTTTTGGAATATGAAACTTATGCAAATATTATTCTAAATTAAATCGTAAAATCTAATTAATTCACCAGTTAAACGCAATTATCATCAGTTAAAAGGATCTGGCTTTAAGTACAAATCTATTTTAATTCATTAAAGAATCACGTAACAAAATAGTAACAATTATTTTGGTATTTTAATGAGTCTTTTTCTCTACCTTCAGGTATATTTTTAGTTCTACTGAAATTATTGTAACTGACCGAATTTTATAAATGCGGATAAAAATCAGATTTAATCTATTTTAAATATTTAACGAAATACAAAAAAAGAAATTAATCAAACAGAAAATTAATACTTCGTGGCGAAGGAGAGAATAAGATCAAAAGTTAAGTTATTTTTATCGTTTTTATGACTGGAAATAAATTTTCGCAAAGAAATGTTGAGAAAATACGATACATTTTGAAGTGCTGTTTGATAACAGGAAGACAAAATGTCTACGTTTCATTTGCAGTTACAATTTATTTCAGACCAATAATGGGCTAATGAAATGATAATGACATTTCTGAATTATCCACATAATGAAGAGGAATTGAAATCAGGTTTGGCAACACTTTTATTATATCTTATGATGAGATAAAATGAGAGTGACTTGATGACGATATGCATTAGGTGGTATACTTTATGCACGAAAATACTGCAGGTGAAATTGAATTCCTAATTCAATTTCACCTGCAGTATATGATAAAATAATCTGATAAAAGTTTTAAAGATAATTTAAAGCGAAAGATATCTGCAGAGGGAGTGTCTTGTGGATTGCGGGAAAAAGCTTACTACAACACAGGGCCTTTTATTTTGACGATATTTATATGATGCAGAATGTTTTGGCAAAGTAAAGAATACAAAAGAAGAAAAGAAATAACAATAGCCTTTGTATGGAGAATTCGAGTAAGGGAAAAAAAAGTGGTGATAGGGTACAGAGTCTATAGGAAAGCTGCAGATCCTCTGCCTTTCACTTGCTAAAATGACCACAAGAAAACACTTCAGATACTACCAAAAGCATCTTGGGTCAGCTTTTAATGGAATAGCAAAAACATTTATCAATCACATCATAAGGTATTTTCTCACTTCTTCCCGCATGTCTTCGCGATGCAAATGGATAGCATGTTTGGCTGGCAATCGGAACGTCCGAAGTTCGAATCCTGGCGACGGCATCGATTTCCTCAGTTCTCTGACATCGAAAATTCTGGAAAAAAAAAAAAAAAAACTACTGATTTCCTCAGTTCTCTGACATCGAAAATTTTGAAAAAAAAAAAAAAAAAAACTCTACAAGTAGCGCATGAACTAAAAGGTGGTGGATGATAATTCATCACAACCAGGATTTGGTGATTGGGTCTCCTCACCCTCATTCGCCCTTAAAAAGGGGGAGTATATAAGGTATTTTCTTTCTTCTTTCTGCTTGCTTTCGTGATATAACTCGATAACACGTCCGGCTAGCAGTTGGGAGGTTCGTTGTTCAAAACTCAGTGAGGACACTGCACACTTTTCCCTTCTCCAGCATCGATAAACGCTAATGACGCTACAATACTAATATAAAGATCCTTAGAATTCAAGAAATACATGTAAAAACGTGATTTAAAAAGAATAATCTTTTGGTCTGGTTGTAATTTCTATGCATACATTGTATCACAAAAGCCAAAAATTAAATTTTATATAATGAAATGTGTCTTTCGTTTATATAATACTTTGTTACTTGTACAAAAACAGAAACTGTCGTTTTGTACTCATAGTTTTTTTTGACTTAAGTGGAAATACTACTCCGATTGCGGCAATTTTTACCAGAGGGCGCACCGAGCAAAAGTTTAATTGCGCTATAAAACACCAAGGGAGCGTACGTCCCAAGATCTCGGACGTTTTACCGCTAATGATATAATGCATTGTATCTTGAGGTGGCAGAAAACCAGTAAACTGTAATATGCATCTGCCATGCGGCAGAAGGCTTGTATATAAAATGCAAATAAATGTGCAGTAGAAGAAATCTGGTGATATAAATTTTAAGGAACACGCAACGACAATGCTCAATCGGTTAGTATACATAGTTTTGTTTGACTCTGGCGAAAACACGTATTAAATTCAAATTTTGTTCCCGTTAATTTAAATTTGTCGCTAAGTTAGCAAGCATAGATTTGGGAAAAATTTGCTGAAAAATTCCTGTGTGCATCTTCATAATAACTTCGATTTTAAAGAATAACTAAAATGTGAATGGTGATGACATTATCTGTATCACAAGTTCTTTTTTTCTTTTTCATAGGCAATAGTTATAGATTTTTTATATTTATTGGGTCTAAGTTTTTGTTGGAATCATAGGTAAATACCTGTATTCGATAATAGAATACTCATACCTAAAAACATTATAAGAAGGAATAAAAAGGTATAGAGCTGCTCATATTTAATTTATTAGACAAATCAAAGCGCTTTCATACCTATTTTGGAATCATAATATGAGAAGTTTCTGGATTCAGACAATGTTCTTCTGAAACTTTCAATGAATTCTAGATGATTCACTGAAGGAAGTGAGATTAAAATATAAGCCCTCGCTTTCGAAGTTCCTGAAAAAAGTAATTTTCTATCCATTTATAATGCAAATAAACAAGTTAAGCTAATACACATATACATTCTTAAACTTTGAAAAATGATAAAAGTTACAACAGAAACTGCATCACAATAATCACGCTTATCATGGTGCATATAGAAGTATAAATTATAGGGGAATTCGCACGAATTCTGAATAACAATAATATGAGTTTTGTAACAATCTAAAAGAAAAATTTGCTGTTATTATCTTGTATTTTATTTTTGCGGATTTAGTGATAGTTTATAAGACTTTTTTCTGAAGTTTATTCTTCCATTTTAACCATTAAAATTTGCCTAAATATGACAACTTCTGAACATTAAAGTATAAATTTTTATTCATTTTTATACCTTGATACCCCATCTCTAGAAATATATGCATAGTTATCAAAATTTGCTTATTTTACGTACCTTGTTTTCAATTTGCTAAATAGTCATGGAATTTTATACTCAGAGAACTGAATCATAATTCTTGGACTCATTGTATTTACATAAGCAAGACAATTTTATTCCTTTAGAGATTTGTGGAGTTGAAAATTAATACTTACAGGGTATCAAGCATATAGAAATATCGAAACATTAGGATATTTTTCGTACCCTATGCAGTATTAAATCGTTCAACTGAAATACGAAGAAAAAATTTAAATGACAAAATGGCATTACCACAGAATTCATAAACAAACAGAGAAAGTACGCGTGTCACAGAATTTAAAATCGTAACATTATCGGATATCAAAAATAAATTCGCGTACTACTTAAAATGTACTTTCAGAATAGAATAGAAATTTAAATAGAAGCTGATATTTTGAGGGTAGACACAATTTAATGGATAATATGGAAATAGAAAATGTTTATCAGAAAAAAAACAATAACATTCTAAATGAAAAGAAGTAGAATATTTAATTGAAAGCTTTTACATCCAAAATGACAAAATTAGCCTTGAATAACAATTTACATCATTTCTAGTGAATAGTGAAAGCGTGGATGGAAAAAGTATTCAGATAGTTTTAAATTTCTAATACTTTCATGCAGACAGTTCAAACTATGCAAAACATTCGGCGTACTTGAAATTACTAGATTTTATGAATCTTGATTTACTTTAATATTATAAATAATAGGAGTGAGAACTAAGGTAACATAATATCTTCTTTGAACATTAAAATGAGTTTCATGACTATTTTCAAAATGCACGTACAGGGTAAAAATGTTAGAGAAAGTTACAAAACTTAAAATAAAGTAAAATGTAATAAGTAAATGTACTAAATAAAGTACTAAAATAAATAAATAAATAAATAAATAATAATAATAATAATAAATAAATAATGTACTAAAATAAAGTAAATTAAGTAAAATGTAACAGAAGTATTTGATGGACTGTAGTTTCGAAAGCTAAATACACCTTTGTCTTGCATATAGACTTATGTTTTAGAGAAACCAAACATTTACAAAGTAAATTTTAGATCCGCGTGAGACCGTCAGGTGACTTATCAGTCCGTCTTAGTAAAGAAACTAAGAAGAAAGTAAAAAGAAATATTTTTATTAAAAGTTTAAGCTTAACAAATGCCCAGCTCGTGCTCATAGAATGAACCTCCACTACTCGCGGAACTTAAACTAGCAGAAAATGTAAAGTAAAATTTAAAATGATTAATTCTTGAATTCACAAAGTCATCGTCGCCACCAAAAGCTCCCTACGGAACTTCAAAAATTCTGTTCTTATATGCTCGTTAACTAATTGGAATTCCAGTGAGAACCGACGAAAGTAGAAATAACAGTACAGATAAAATATTAAGGTAATGGAATAATTAACCTAAAACCTTACAATGTTACAACGATTCCTCTTGATTATTATTAATTTTCTTTAACATATGTGAAATACTTGAACATGAGTGAGATTCGCAAAAGAGTCAGTACCTAATCAGTTAGAAGTTCAATCTCTGATAAAATATGGAAACAGAAAAGTAGTAAGATCTGGCTCTGTTATTCCACATAAACTAACTTAGATCCTACAGTGAATCTGGCGGATTCTCGCGCAGGCGTGAATAAATTACCAGCACAGAAGAAGGGTGAAAAATAACCCTTTATTAAATTGAAATGATTAACAGAAAGGCACAAGCTTTGTGCTTTACACAAACACCGTCAACTAGCGGTGAAACTTAAACGTAGAATATAAATCAATTCAAATCTAAAATCGAATAGTACATGATTAGTACGTTAAATTACGCCTAACCGGTTGACTCACAGAAACCTAACAGGCGTGAGGATAATTCGAAATGGCCAAGAAGCTTACTAGCGTAAAAGCGAGATAGCAACGAAACGTGCGTTGGCTAGCGAAAACACGAGTCAGAGATTCACCCGTTTAAATATTCACTTAACTTAACTTTAAGTTTTCCCCCTGGCGAGAAAATACTAGGGGAAGTTGAGGAGTTCAGGAAAGGTATCAAACTTAAAATAAATTTGTTATGCAATATAGGGAAAACCCTACAAAGTTGTCAGAAAAGGACCTTAGCAAAGATTATAATAGCTTCTTTGAGATAGAAGTACTGTTTTGCTGCCATTCACGGCATTTAATGTTCCGAGAATTTTTTATGCTAACCGATTATATCGAGGCTATACATTTAAGGAAAGTTATTTTTCTAAGACTCAAGCGAACGGTCAAATATCAATCTTCGTTTACAAATTTTACATAGATGGTTGCCTTAGTATTAAAACTCTTTCAGAAATTATGTGCTTTCTGTATTACGTGATTACAAATAAACTGATCCATGACAATTTGAAAATTGACCCTATAGTAAGCTACATTACTAAACTTAACAAGCGTTTCTTCAAAACTGGACTTAGCTGTGACGCTGTAAAAAGTTTCAGAAATTCCTATTTACCAAATCATTCCAGAAGATAATTTGATCGCACAATTTGCTACTCACATACTTAGAGATACAACTTCGTAAGCTAGCTTTGATTGCCAACGTTTACTTGCTCGGCGTGTCTTTTGTCTGTCGTCGATTTTCTGTTATATTGGCACACAAGCAGTACAGGAGATAATGGTCTCCACACTTTTACATCACTTTCTTGACCGTTCCTGGAGTTTTACCTGCTAGATCGTCAAAGTCATGTGTTCTCAGAAACTTAATTTTCTTATCTAGCTTATTAGGGCCCCTTCTGAGATCGCATAAGCAACTTCATAATCCGTTCCACATGTCTGCTTTCTGTGAAATTATATTTGTCAGAAAATATGATCTACTATAATATACTTAGGTTTATTATTTTATTATAGCTAATGCGCTTATCATTAAAACATGGGAGACGTAGCCCAAATTTAAGAAAATATTTGGCTACATCATTTTGACGTTCTTTTATTTTAGTGTTTGTTTTTTTACTATGCAGATTACTAAATTATGAGTATGTCAGTTATAAACTGACAAAATTTCTCACAAGGAAGGTCTTTTAAATTGTTTTGCCATGCTTTGCATGGCGAAGATATTTATAATCAAATTCCTTACGTTTTGTTTACACTACCTTATACATATTCTCTTAAATGCAAACTGCTTTCACATTTTTGTAAATATATCTTTTTTACAAACTGCAAATAACCAGTTTTAATTTGAGGTAATGATGACTACCGAAATTTAAATATTAATGAGGGATTGATTTAAAATGTTACCTTGAGCTTTAAATTTTCATCAAAAGATACATATGAATCTACTTATCTAAAACTACCTTGTAAGGTTTATCCTAAGTTTATTAACAGTTATTTTAAGTTTTGTATCTTTCCTATCTTAGTCTAATTTCAGCTTACATTTTCCTGCCAGAATGTAAATTCAGAAACGCAGGTAATGCAAATGAGAAAGAGTACTATTTAAGTCGTGACTTAACCGATTTCAGAAGAGAGAGAGTCTGATTCCCTGACTAGCGCGCGTTTGCCTTCTGGCTACGTCTCTCTTAGCTGTTATTACGCTCGGCCATACCTTAGGCCCTTGCTTGGCTTCGCCGATTTAATTAATACTTAGGGGCTAACTAGCTAGATTCTGATAGCTTCGGCTACACCCTTCAATAGCTTAATTAAGCTAGTTTTAGTTTAAATTATTATTACTTTAAGTTCAAGCCCGAGTGGCGGCTTTGTGTAAGTTCCAAGTAGGAACTGATTGTAAATATACTGAGAAATAAAGGGTTATAAACCCTCTTTAAGTCTTACGTGTTCTGTTCACACACTTAAGCGATTATTCGCTTGTTCGTGGGGTTCTGAGTTAGAACTTTAGATTTAAATAGGAAAACCCCACAACCTAGTAAGAAGCAAATATTTGTAATATTCATTAGATGATGTGAAAAAAATCATTAAATTTTAAGTTTTTGATCACCACCAGCGAACTATCTGACAAAATTTGGTATTTTTTTTTAATTTTGTAAAATCTCTAGAACAGTACTGAGTCCGTTAGATATAGGTAGATCTGCAGAGTTGAATTTCCAGGTAGATCTGTATATTTCAATTTCCTGTTTGCATTGACTTAATTTTTTTGTCACATTTAACTTCCAAAATCTAAATATCATTTGGGATTGGATTCAAACTGTTATCTTTATTTGGAGAGGTAAATAATGCAATATCTGGATGCTGTTCCAAGGTTACACAGTCAGGCATTTAAAATTAGCGGGCATTACTCAAGAAAATATTAAACTAAAAAATCTGATTTCTAAGATTTTAAAGAAAAAAAATATCTACAAATTGTTCTCACGTTTCTGCAAAACCCTACATTCGTTAATTTTTGAAACAAAAATGGAGAGGTGAAATTACGACGCGTATCTCAACCAAGATTTGGAGGAACATCCTAGAAAGAAAATTACCAGACAAACTACGCCGAATATTTCTGGCCAGTTTTAGGCTTGAAACTGGTCACGACTGTTTGACGAGCCATCTCGACCGTGTTGATATTCTTAGTAGCCCATACTGCTCAATTTGCGGCTTAAATGAAGAAAGGGACAGAACCTGTATCGGAAGGTGCCCGGCGCTGCGTGGAGCCTCTTAATTAAAAGGGTATTGGAAAGCTAGAGGCCAAATGATGAGATACTGACTTTTCAGTTATATGTTGTATATCTGTTTGTACAATGTTTGTCTTATTCTCTACCACTGGAAATTTAAAAAAAAGATTTTAAAAGAATATGGAACAATGTCTTCAAATAATCTGCAATTATGCTCTGTCAATTAATACCGCATCGTCAAATAAACAGATGGAAATACTCTGACATGTTCATATACAAAGGACACCCGAGTCAGTTTTGCAAATTCTGATGAATTTGTGGTTCCCAAACCAACTAGAGTTATTTACGGACTGTAAATATTAGAATTTGATTCAGTTCGCTAAATGCGCTTGTGTAAAGCAGAATACTGAAATTCATCTGTGCTCTGCATTTAATCTATAGGCAGCGTAATTATTGTCATCTAAAATGTGTATTCTTTATGCCACCTTTAAGTGACTACAGTATGAGATATCTTAATACTGCAAACTGTTTTCCAGAATTTCCCATTTCTTTAATTTTTCAAATTTGAAATATCTGTCACTTTTATTTCATAAATTAATTCTTATTTAGCTTTTAAAGTTTCGAAGGTTCGTGGGGATTTATTTATTTATTTTTACTAACAGTTAACGTTACTTTGACATGATTTGATACAGTGGCGTTGAGTGCTTCTAGATATTAGGTTGGTTTCTTCCGGCTTGTAAGAGTCAGAGTCTTCCTGCGCGTTTAAATTATCCTGGGAGCCATTAGCTAGTTAATTACATTTTATTTTAAGTTCAACATTAGTATCTTATATTAAGCCAGAAGTGTTTGTTGGCTTATGAAAACCCAAGTGGGATCATCTGTGAAACTCTTTATGATCGAATATACGGTCATTTACACACTTCTGACTTTATATCCTAAGATCAAAGGATAATCCTTCTACAGTCTTTCTAGAGCTCGTCAGTTTATGTTGCCCAAGAATACTAGACTCTATAGAGTAAAAAAGCCAAGGAAGATCATTTTTAGGAGATGAAGCATTAGAAATAATAAAACTCCGTGATAACCCGAGAGATATACTTTTTACGACGGGTAAAGGTTTAAAAATATATAATCCATATTTTATTTCAAAATAAATGGGAAAGATTTATAATCTGGGTAATATAAATTATTATTATAAACGAGATATAAAGAGTTAATATTAAAAAAAAATAAAAAATGTCGATCTAAAGGATGAAAGGACAAAAATAGAATTTTATGACAAGAGTTCGGATGATTTTTCTTAATGAAAGACTTATAATTGTAAAATCTGATGACTCTTCCATTAGGAATGACAATGTGAAATTTGCTAATAGATTGGGTTTGATTAACAACCAGTGTTAAAAAATAGGAAGCTCTACCATTGAGAACAATAATTAAATACAACACTCATGTTACGGACACTGACCTTTAAAGACTTTACTACTGATTATTCAACTTCCGAGCTTATCAATGCGTTTATCTATAAAGAGATATCCGATTATGCAGAAACTTAAGTTATTCTGCAACTGAGGAAGATGTAAATAAGGTACCAGATGTTATTAAAATAATAAAAAAGAGCCAAGCTTTGGAAAAAAGTCGGGTTTACTAAAGACTGTCAAACTGTAAATATTTATAATCCTTGAAATACATATTTAACTTCTTTAACGAATACACAAGAGTTATTTCACGTTTTAACTGGAAATGGAATTTGTAGGGAGTAAAGATGTAAATATGTTATACACAACTGATAATAATGGCTAAAACGTTGCTGTAGGTTAGGTTAGGTTATTCAATTATGGCAAAGCACACGAGGGCTATCTGCCTAAAGGGAGGGATGCCTTCGTGGAGGACTTTCTAAGGGAAACTGGCTCGTATACACGTTACACATCGGGAAAAACACGAAAACGCCCATGCAGCCAACCCGTTCGCGGGATTCGAACCTCGGACCGAACTACCAGTGTTCAGCGTCTTTACCGCTCGGCCGCTGGTGGGTCACGTTGCTGTAGAACAAGTGAGTTTGATTGTTCAACTTATTGCTGTTGTAAGCTATAAGATGTGTTAAGTTGCATAGTTCAATGAATGCCCTTTTCTGGTCCATCACATCGATGGGCGTGTGCTAATACGCCGATTTCCAAACGAAACCCTGGTTTCCGGATGCACAGTTGGACGGAGACAAGGAGTGGCGGCGCTATTGTGGTGTCGGCAATGTTTTCATGGAGCACATTAGAACCCACAATTCCCATAGAACAATACCTGACATCTGTGCGTTACGTGAACATCGTTGCAGATCAGGTTCGCCCATTCATGACAATAGTATTTGGCGGGGGATGGTGTTTACCATCAGGATAATGCACCATGTCATAAGGGTGGAATCGTCAGAGAGTGGTTTGAGAATCATTCCAGTGACTTTCAAGTCATGTGTTGGCCTCCAAATTCACCTGACATTAATCAAATAGAGCATTTATGGTCCACTTGGAAAACCAAATTCGTACTGCCACGCTACCATCTCGCAATGTGGGGTAATTGCTGGACCAGTTCGTAAACGCTTGGTATAAGATACCTTAGACTACGTATTAGCACCTTGTGGAGTCAATGCTATATCGAGTGCTGGCAGTTTTGAGGGCTAAAGGTAGTTCTACACGTTATTAACAGGGTTGTCATAATGTAATGGCTCTTCAATGTATATATTTTTCCAGACATTGGGAACATTAATTGTTGAGAGAAAATTTTTCCACGAGTCAAGCTTGATTGTAACTAATTTAGCCCTATAATTATATAGCAACTTAGAATACTTAATTTTATACAGATCTTTAAGAATACTGTTACTTTCTCTCTGAAATCCCCGTCTAGCAGAATTTACATGCTTCCTATAATAATCAATTTTCCTTAGACCACTAAGGAACACAATTTTTCATACTCTTCTTCATCGGAATTGATAATGAAGCACAAGTAAAAATAACGGTGAAAATTGTATTTACAACATTTTCTGATGCAATACAATCGGATCAACTATCAAGAAGGATATGCAAGTCATGTAATTCTCTCTTATGAAGTTCTGTAAATAAAAACTAGTTATCTCTTTTTAAATTAAAAGTACTCAAAGTAGAGGGTATAATAGGAAGACCTAAAGCAAGTTAAAAAATAATCATTTTATGGCCAGAAACAGAATCTTCCTCAGGAATATCCCAACATTGAATGTAAGGCAGTAATCTCAAGCTACAAAGTATAAGGTTAATATAACTCGAGATATGCTTGGAACTGACAGTAGGTCCGCAGTTTCCATTAATTAGAAACAAATGATTCGCACTAATGAAATCGTCAAACTTTGTTCTTCTAGCACCAGTAATAGGACTGTGTCAAATCGTCGATTTGTTATTTGAATCCATACCACATAAAAAATTGCATGGTTTCTTAATCATTAAAGTCCGTGAAATTTTTAATAATTCTAGGTCAGTGTTACCTTGGGGCTCAAAATATGCAGAACAAATAGTCAAGTCAGATGCATTAATTTTTGCATTCAAAACAACAGTATTACAAACTATATGATTTAAATAAAACGGGCAAATCGACAACCTTGTATTCGGCGTAGATTTTGTAAAATCTCAATCGATTTAGAGGGCAAAACTGGTCCTCCTTCATGAGCAGCAAAAAACTCTGCAAAAGCGAGAAAGCTAAGTCGATCATATTTTTACCCTACAGGCGACCAGCAAAAGAAGCGAAAGTGCCATCTGTCGGCAGAAATAGTAAAGAAAAATGAAGGGTTAAGTTTGTAGAATTTTGAAGGCATTAGGCAAGACTGGATTGAAATTGAAGTCATTGACTAAGCAGGATAAATTTTTGTGAATGTGAAAAGCTTTAAGAAAATCCAATTTCCTAATAGAATCAGCTTTCTGGATAATTTTAGTAGAATCCAAATCAATATTGTGATTGAACTTCCAACTATGATTAGCTATTGAAGATTCGTTAATTTCGCCTTTTGGGACGTAAGATTCATGTTCTTTTATGCGAAACGTTAATGCTCTTTTTATTTGGCCAATATAACTTAAGCCACACTGACACGATATGCAATAAATTCCCCAAGAATTAGAATCAAAAATCGAATCTTTAAGAATCGAGCTTCGGATTTTATTTATATTCGAGAAAACAACTTGAAAATTAAACTTGTGTAAAATCCGTGCAATTTTGTAGCTGATAGAAGGATGAAATGGAAGAACAGTTCGGAATAGTTCGGGAATTGAAGAAATATTTAAAAAATATTTCTTCAATTCCCGAACTGCGGGTTGAGAATCGGTATTTGTTAAGTCCTGTAAATTTTTTAAAGTTTGCTTTGTTACAATATAATTTATTGCATTTTGGGTATTATTAAGTTTATTATATTATTATATTGAGGTTTCATTTATATTCTGACAGATACAGGTAACGTTCAAAGTACTGTAAAAAGATGGTCGACACAGTATATATATATTATTATTTCTTCACTACATTATATTCTAGGGTTCAAATTCCATGCAAAACATCTATGTATATGTGTGCCATAATAAGCTGCAGGGTGTTGCTATCAGTGGTAAGCGAGTTTTGAGGTGATAGCAAGTATGCTAAATTTAAACTCTTTGCTAAATTTCTAATAATAAAGTCCCTTATTCTTTTTGCTTGCCTGTTTATTTAATATTCTTACTTGTAATACTGTTTCTCTTCCTGAAAATTAGGATTCTGTCTAGTTTTGTTTAAATCTGGTTTAGTGCATTGTAGGTAACTTAAAATTTAAGCAGATGCTAGAAAGTACCATCTTTTGGCAATACATTTCTCGTTAGGTATCAAATTGTTAAACAAGCTGATGTGATTAAATTCCATCTTTTAATTTCCCGATTAAAGAATTGAAATACAGTGTAATACATACATATGCAATGAGATACAGTATTATGGGTATATATTTATAATAAAATCAATAAAATACGTACAATCAAAGTCATGATTCGCAACCATCAAATGATATGTATATATATATATATATATACATGTATAATTCGATGGTTGTGAATCATGACTTTGATTATTATTATTATTTTTCTATTATTTTCAAAATTATATAAAGAAAGTTTAAAATTTTGTAAATAGAATTTATATAAATATTTTGTAATATGTTTATAGATACTGACATGCATAGAGAAGGACAGGGGCTTGTAGGCTTCTAGATATTTATAAAATTTTATTAAGTTTCTTCGCATTGAATTTTTTAAAATTACTCTGTATGCTTCTCCCTATTTTAGGTTTGTACATATCACTGCTATATTTCATCACTGCTAATTGTATACTTCTGCTGGTTTATGCTTATAATTATTAGTTTTTATGGAAATTTGATCTACAGTTCTATTTTTGTGTATTGTTTTTTATAGAAATTCTGTATATGGATACCCGTT
This sequence comes from Stegodyphus mimosarum, assembly GCA_000611955.2. NCBI lineage: Eukaryota > Metazoa > Arthropoda > Arachnida > Araneae > Eresidae > Stegodyphus > Stegodyphus mimosarum. The sequence goes on along the minus strand of KK120661.1, from coordinate 653,054 downwards.
CTATGTATGGATACTCCATTATAGTATAATTCTATTGGTTTTGTTTATGGGTTTTTGTCTACTGTTTTGTGCAGTGATTTCTCAATGGGTAGCTGCATTAGTCTGTAGATTTTAGTGTACTGTCTTTTACAGAGATTTGGCCTATAGGTATCTGCATAGGTCTAATTTTTTGTCTACTGGTTTTTATGAGGAATAGACCTACAGAATATCCATTTTTAATGGAGATTTGGCCTATGAATACGCATAAAATTCTGGTTTCTGGCTATGGGTTTTTACAGGGATTTTGTTTATAGTCCCCATATGCTCTGCACGTTTCTGTTTATGGGTTTTTATAGGGATTTGGCTACTGTTCCCCTTGCAGTTGTATGTGTTTTTACGGGGATTTGGCCTACGGGTTTCTTTCTACGGGTTTTTACGAGGATTTGGCCTACGGGTACCGGTACAGTTGTACGGGTTTCAGTCTGTGAGTTTTCACGCGGATTTGGCCTACGGGTACCCGCAGAACTGTACGGGTACCCGTAGGCCAATTCCCCGTAAAAAATTTTATGGGTTTCTACTGGGCATTTTCAGCAGGGATCACTTCCTAGCCTGGGTTCAAATTTCGTTGAAACCAGCATACTTCTATCTAATACTGCAACTTCACATGTTCTTTGCACTATTACCATATTACTTTACACAACTATCTATGCCACCAAATTACTTTACACAAAACTAAAAAAATTTGCAATAATCTTTTTTCAACTTTTCATGTAGGCGCCAAAAGTAGCACCTGGAGTGGGTTCTAACTTTGTGATGTCAATTACCATAAAACTGAGGGGTTACGTTCGTTCTGTGAGGTGAATTATCACCACCAGAATATCTAGCTATCGGAGAAGCAGACAAAGAATTAAAACACTTTTACTTTACATCACCACTTGTGAGTGATTAAATTAAAACATACAACATAAAATTACCAGCCATCCTAGTCCCGGTTTCAACACAAAGCTTCCTTTTACGAAGGATACAATTTCACTAATTTAAATATAATCTTGCAGAAACTATACGATTAGCGGAAGTACAAATAAGTCTCTGCTTTTTTTATCGCAAAATTGGGTATTTATTATGAAAGAACGGTACGTTATGTTTCATTCAAATTATTGTCCATCGCTGGCCACTACTTTTTACCATCTTTCTGCCAGCATATCGATACCATGTTGGAAGAACGCTTCATCTTTCGAAACTATCATCAAATCAACCTATTTTTTTAGTATCTTGATATGACGTGAAGCGCTGCTCAGACAGGCCATGCGTCATCATTCGAATCAAGTAATAATCAGAAGGAGCAATGTCTGGTGAATACAGCGGGAGGGGAAAAACGTCTTATTTGAATGATTAAGAATAAGTTTTGACTAGTGCTGTAACATGTGGATGAACGTTATCATGCAGAAGAATAATTTTGTTATGTTTGGAGTAGTAGTAGGCAGATTTTGATTTGAGTGCTTGGGTCAGTCTAGTCAACTGTGTTCGGTAGAGAGCTCCAGTAATGGGTTTTTTCGATTTGAGCAACTCATAATACATGAGAACACCAAGTTAATCTCACCTTATACACAACATGACATTTTTTCATGAATATTCGGCTTGGTTTTCGATGTTGAAGCATGTTCGACTGATTTCCATAATTTCTTCTTCTTTGGGGTATCGTAGTGAATCCATTTTTCATCATCCGTGACTATACGATGAAAAACACCCTTTCGTTTATGCCTGGTAAAAAACATTTCACGTGTAAGTAATTGGCGTTCAAAGTTTCTCGCTTCATTTCATATGGAATCCAATTTCCTTGCTTTTCAATCATTCTCAATGATTTTAAGTGTGATATGAAATTGCTTGCTGAGACACTCCTAATGTAAATGCACGTTCTACTTGCCGTTGGTACTAATCTTCATCCAATAGTTCTTCCAGTTCCGCGTCGTCGTACGCTTTCCTCCTTCCGCTTCGTTCTTTGTGTTTGACGTAAAATTCACCATTCTTAAACTTTTGAAACCGCTCACGACAACTTCTGTCACTTACGGCCTTGTAGGCTACAGGCTTCAACAAGCAATCAATGCGCATCAGTTGCAGATTTCTTCAAATTAAAGAAGTAAATCAAAAGTTCCTGCAATGAAGCTCATTCAGCTCAAAACACGACATTTTAGCACGTAAAAAAGTATGAAATGTTGATACAATATCGCTAATATTTCAAGGTTATGTTGTTAGCAGATTTCAACCTTGCAATGCGACGTTTTACAGCAGAAATTTTAAGCATAATTTACTTACTACATTTTTTTCAAACGGCGGAGACTTATTTGTACTCCCAATAGTAAAACTGCTTACTATTCAAAATCTACATAAATTCTGAAATGAGAGTGTCTTCTGAGGAAAAGAGGCAGAAAGAAAAGAACTAAATTTAATTAACATTTTGTTAGTAAAACCTAAACATAAATGGCACAACGTATATAAACAGAAATCTTTCTGATGAATTCTGAAAACATTTTACCTGCATCATTGATTACATTCCTTCAAAACCGTTAGATAACTATTTCTGATACGTAATGTGTATTAATAAATTCAATCAGAAGGCGTTATCGTGCACAGCAGAACTTCCAATTATCTCTTCTTTCGATTTAACATTGAGAAAAGAGAAAAATGTTTTGGCTAAAATTAGGCTTGCTGTTACGTTTTCTGGTTTCATATTTCTCATTCATTGAAATAGCATAAAAGGATAAAACTGAGTAAAACATGATTTTGATTAGCTAATAAATATGTTTAGATGAATACATTAATGTAATTTAATTTAATAATGTATCATCACATATAATATGTCGTATCATTTAGTAAATGCGCTTGTTTTCAATATCATGTTATCACATATCATTTGGAAAATACAGTCTACAAATTTTAACAGAAATACAACTACATACTTCATACAGACCTAGTATTCTTTCTTACGGCATTAGTCAAAGCTCAGCTATAAGAAATACACTTTAAAAATTTACGGATTATGTTATAAATTTTATCATTTTATTCTTACGCATAAGTAACAAAATAGCGACATGGTTTCATTTTGGTTGAATAAAAATGGGCTATATTTTATGCAAATAAAAAACGTTTCTATAGTAAAAATGGCAAATTGTTTCTGTTTTATGCAAATAAAAATAATTTTGCTTTAGTACACTAAAGGTGAAAACAAGATTATGTATTTGGCTTTAGATCCTATGAAAAGAAAAATTAAATTGATCATTTCATTTTAATTGTGACATAAATGGACTGTGAACTGGGCAATTAAAACTAATTTCCTCTTTCAATTTATTTCCTCGAAGTAAGTGTGTGCATTTTATATTTCAAGGAAATAAAAGCATTTTTTTAACTATATAATTTTTGAGAAGATAAAGAAATTATTCTTGATTTTCCGATTATCCGGATGGGTTATAGTCTCAGTTTCAACATTATTTTGAAATGTAATTTAATTTGTAATTAAAATAAATTTGCTCGCCGTGTCTAAATAAGCTTTGAAATTTGCATGAATATGAATATTTAATTTAGCTCAAAATTTGAAGATCAACATAACTCTGCAGTCAATGGAAAACTGATACTAAATTCAAAGGACATTTTAGTATGTTCTTCAGCTCATTGATACATATTAAAAATATTGATAGATTCCTAATAAATGAAGATGCAAGTTCAATACAGAATGCAAAAAATTACCTCTTTCCCAGTAATAATTGAGTAGTTTCGTAGCCACATCCACACCAGCTCGTAATTTAGCTGCAGGTGTCAAGCCGTGAATTTTGAGATCCATAAATAACAGCACTAAGTTTTCTCGAAAGTTTGGGTGCCCTAAAATGGACAAGGACATTTAAACGTAAAGATTCATCATTTCTCAACGCTATTAGCACTTTCATTACACCATATCTTTCGAAGAAAGCAAGGCGATGTATTGTTTTGTATTATTGTTTCACAGGGAAGTTAAAAAATGTTTTCAAAATTGTAATATATATATATACATACATCACTTATATTTTATATTTTTAGGGTAATTTTATTTTTAAAATAATGTACTAAAGATTTGTTTGTGAGAGGTCTTTATAATGTCGCAGTAATCGCATGATTTATTTGAGGATGGAGTGCAACTATACATATATTTTTAATTTTTCTATTTCAATTTTCATTTTATTTTATGGTGTGTTTTATCTTTAAATGCTAAAAAAATCATGCGGAATGAAACGTGATATAGTTTTCTTTGATTATTCCGGTTTTGATGCTTCAGATTATTACCTCTTTAGAAATCGGACTGGAACGCAAAAATATGAATAATCAATAATGTATTGTAAATTTTAATATGATTGGTATATCCACTTGATAATTTTTTTTTCTAAAATAGTAAGGGATCGTCTTTAAATTTGATTCATAATTTTTAAATGCAGTAGGTTTCTTTATAAAATTTTAGTGTCTTCCTGGGATGGTTTAAGCTACTTCCAATAAATAATTAATTTAAGATTTTTATTGCATATTTATATATGTAAGAAAAAAATATGTAAAAGGCAAATTATAATTTAAATTAGCAACGTAAATTAATTTCCTCTGCATTCTAAAAAACAGTAATCTCTATTTGCACTGCGTCATTTCGAGACTAATCCAAATCATAGGACTCTTACATAATTATGATGACGTAAATGGAACTAAAACTGTAACAGCCAATAATAATTTTATAGCTGTATTAATTGTCCACTCGAAATGTATTGAGAACCAAAACAAACTCAGTCTGAATTAAGATTTCACCTGAACACAACGCACTCGCTTGCTACTCTTCGATCTAAATAGACTGCGGTCTCCTGATTCCTTATTACTGGAAAGTTATCAAAAATGTATACCTCTTGAAGTAGGTGCACATAATGTGCCAAGTGTTTTGTAGCCGCAACATGTTTGCTGAAATGAAATAAAAAATTTTATCTGTCTTGGCTGCCCGTTTTCTATTCATTGTGGATCGGCATTTCAGTATTCTGTGACATGAAAATTCTCGCTGTTCATTACAGATGTATATATATATATACATTTCTTTTATCTCAGAGTGAACTGTCTCAGACTATACATTCGTCAGTTCTGTTTCTAAACTATAAATTGGATATGCCGAGTGCAATGAAAAAGACTGAAGGACTTCCCAGAGGAAAATTAGGGATATTATCAAGTCAAAGTTTGAAGTGAAGCAATGAAGAAAGCCATGTTCAACTAAAAATGTTGCGCAATTTTCGTATAACTACCATGAATCAATATCCAAATATGCATTAAAAGTTGAAAATTTTTCAGTTTTATGTCACTATTATGCACAGTCGTGCCACAGTGTCCACAAGTATTACGTTTCAAGGCTAGCCGTATATACGTGAAACCGAACAACGAAAGCAAGAGAAACAAAATATTCGTATAATGTGCATAATTGTGGTTACTTTTAATGATTAAACATGCAAGTAAGACATTACCCGCGTTAAGTAAATGACTAACAAAATATTTTATTTCCTACAATTTATTAAATACTATGTTATTAATTAACTATTAATATGAATTAAGGTAAAAGACACTGCCCTCCAAAAGTTAAGAAACAGCATGCTTTTGTGTCTAATCTGAGAATGCACCAACATAGAAACAAGAAATTTAAAGGACATGTTCACTAGACAGTTCTTTAATGAATGCTTCAACATAAACATGAATTACAACAAAAATTTGTACTCTTGGCAGAGAAACCCAGTCTTGAAAAAACAGTATATTACAGTTTTTTTGAAGTAAAATGGGATGATAATATTACAAAAATGGGTTTTAATAAGGAATTTGTTCACCCGTAGCTACAATACATTGGCGGCAGAGACGTACTATGCTGTCAATTAAGTTAGTTGTCAGTCACTGGAATAGGAAGCAACGACCAGAAACGGAGTAATCCTTGTTTAAGCTCCCCTAATGACCTTGGAGGAATACTTAAAGCAGCAACCAGTATCCCAAGGTAGTCCCAAAGGTGCTCTATCATACTGAAGTCTGGCGATTGAGCTGGCCTTTCTATCCGCTCCATACCGTGTAACCCTCAAGATATTCTTCAGCAGCCCGAGCTCGGTGCGGTTGCACATTGTCGTCCATCAGAAAAAAGTCCAGGACCAATAGCAGCGGCATATGAGCAGATATATTGATCAAGGATCTCATCTCGATATCCACACCGGTCAAAGTTCCTCCATGGAAAGCATGCAGGTCAGCGTGACCACCGAGAGAGATCCCAGCCCAAACCATTATTCCACCACCTCTGTAACTGTGTCTTTCCCCAATGTGAAATTGGTTTTATCTGATGCATTTTTCCTTCTTGATCCTGATCAGTTGACGACCTGAATCACTCTTCAGTTGGAACCTGGACTCGTCTGTTAAGAGAATAGACGCCCATTGTTGACTGGTCCAGGAGACGTGTTCTCTTGCCCAACATAAATGAGCACCTCTGTGTCTTCGAGCCAAAGGGACACAAACAACTGATCGTCTTGCAGACCTGTATTGTGCAGGCGTCTGAGCATTGTAGTAGCTGAGATTCTTGTTCCTGTTGCCACTGAATGATCTGCCATGAGATGAGGCACAGTAACGTTACTCCTCTTTCTAGGCAAACGCGCGCTAGTCAGGAAATCAGATTCTCTCTCTCGAAGTCGGTGAAGTATCGACTTAAATATACTGCAGACCACCGTAAATGCAACACCCTGAAGGAAGCATGCAAATAACATGAAATTTACAACATGCATTGGCGGAGGTGAGATATGCAAATGACTAGAATTTCAGAGCAGACGCACATCACGTGCGCCCGTGGAGCCACTTCAAAGGGCTGTTTAAGGTTTGGAGTTTTCGACGATTTCAAGTTCGGCAATTGTGTTTTTCTTGTGGTTTTTCCAAAAAAAAAGATCAATTATGCCTCGTATTAAACACCGATCATTGTTTGATCAAGTATCCGAGTTCGACAGAGGGAGGATAGTGGCCTACCGAGGGTGTGGAATATCTTTCACGGAAATCGGTAGTCGTGTTGGACGAAACTAAACAACTGTAATGAGGCTATGTGATCGTTGGATGCAGGACGGTACGACGGACTGACGTGTTCGATCGCATCCACCTCAGTGCACCACTTCACGTGATGACAGGAACATTGTGCGCATGGCAGTGACGGATCGCTCAGTCACATCACGAACCATAGCACAGCACATTCAGTCTGTAACGCATCAACCAGTGTCTACGCGTACCATTCAAAGACATTCGACAGCAGAGTGGTCTGTCTGCAAGACGTCCATTGCTTCGTCTGCCCTTGACGGAGAACCACAGACATCTCCGCCGCCAATGGTGCGATGGAAAAAGGATGTGGACGGCAGAATGGAATAAAATTTTCTTTACTGACGAGTTACGCTTCTGTCTGCAATACCACAATGGTCGGATTGAATCTGGGGACACCGTGGAGAGAGGATTCCGAACAGCTGCGTTATGCACTGCCACACTGGTCCTGCACCGGATATTATGGTATAGGGAGGTATTGGATATCACTGTCGCACTTCTCTAGTACGCATTGCCGGTACTTTAAACAGCCAGCGCTACATCTCCGAGTGTTGGAGACAGTTGTCCTTCCTTACCTTCAAGGCTTGCCCACAGCCATATTTCAACAGGATAATGCGCGACCACACGTGGCACGCATTGTCCAAGGATTCTTCGTCAATCGCCAGATTGAACTGCTTCCCTGGCCGGCTTGCTTTCCGGATCTTTCGCCGATAGAAAACATGTGGTCCATGGTTGCTGAACGATTGACCCAGATTACATCCCAAGCTGCCACACCAGATCAACTTTGGCAACATTTGGAAGCTGCTTGGTCTGCTGTACCCCAAGAACACATCCAAAGTCTCTTTGAAACAATGCCAAGGCGTGTGGCAGCGGTGATCTCCAACAATGGCGGCTACTCTGGCTGCTGATTCTAGAAGGAACCACACTTCACAGAAGTCTATAAATTTAATCATTTGATATTTTGTCAACATGTTAACTACTAAATAAATTTTTTTGTGATATCTCTTGTCTTTCTTTGTGTTGCAATTTGGGTGGCCAGCAGTGTAGTACTCTTTCTCATTTGCTTTAACTGCGTTTCTGAATTTACATTCTGGCAGGAAATTGTAAGTTGAAATTAGAATAAAATAGGAAAGATACAAAACTTAAAATAACTGTTAGTAAACTTAGGATAAACCTTACAAGTTTAACGCATTCTTTGTGCTCTCCCGCGAAATATATCCTCTCCTCTACAGTGCATTTATAACTGTTCCTTTTTAAACTCCTTAATTGTTGTTTAAACTCTAATAAGAGATTTTCCAACAAGTGTTTCAATACATGTGTGCAATGCTTCGATCAAGTTACCAAGACTTCGAATGCGGATCAGATGATCTACGATCGAATGCGGATCAGAAATCTGAAGGAAATAAAAAAGAACTTGGAATAAACTTTCCATTTCTCGTATTCCGCCTCATTTTACCATGAATATAATTATCTAGAACCACTGTACTACTGCATTTACTTCATCGGGAGTAAGGAACTTTAACTCATGAAACGCAAATGGAATAACACTGGACAGAAAAAAAAAGGTCCAAGAATGTGTTGAAGCTTCAAACTAAAGTTTTCATCATCATTTTATCTTCTAGCAAGAATGAATGCCAGAATACGGCGCCATGAACTTTGTCCTAAATGATAGAAACATCCTTTACTAACGGCATCTGGGAATCGTGACTAGAAGAATTAATTGCTGCATTTTCAAAATGATTGATAATGAAATGATGATTTAATTTGTGGTAATGTTCAGTAGCAGTCATTCAGGTATTGTAATACATGAGTACAGGTGGCCCTCCCCTTTCACGTTCGCTGTTTTGCCCATATTTTAAAATTCAAATAGATTTTTATCAGTATTGCAAAAATTGTTCCCTTCCATACAGTCGCTCACACGGAGTGCGATCGCTCGCCTCACTGTGCGTTTTACCAATTTGTTTGCTTATGTTTCAATACTTCGCCGTTGTAAATTTGTAAATTTGAGTGAGAAACGGAAAAATTGCAGTGTTGACATAAACAAAAGAAATTAAGAACTCATAAACTTCGTATGATCGAGAGAAAGATGCAAATAATTAGACATTCCGAAAGCGGTGAATCTTTTGCTTTAATCGGGCATACGATATAATCAGGTGTAACATATGTTCAGGTTTGAAAAACAAGAATAAAATTAAATTTAAAATTGTGTAAATATATCTTCAAATATACCTTGGGATGTGATCACCACTCCATGCTAGAGCGATACATTTCAATCCATGGAAGCGTGTGGATTAGCATCACCACGTGTATGGCATAGTTTAAACAAACGTAGTATCCATTATAGATGAGAAAGAATTATTATTAAATTTTACAGAATTTTGCCTAAAAAAGTTTTTGCTTTAAAGCAAAGCATTCTGTAATCGATTTATATTCGATATCATAGGATTGGTAGTTATAGTCAATTCATTTCTGGATGTGCATTTATAATAATTAGATGAAGGTGAATAATTTTGGAACTGACAATATTTTCGTTGCATCGTTAGGAACAGTAACTTTCAGAATTTCCACTTGGGGATGTAGCAATAACTTTTAATTGATTAGGTATATTAACTGGAGATAAAGATAGAGACTACAATCTGAACCCTTCATTTCGAAATAAAAGGTGTGTCTACAGATTTGCTTTCGCATTGCGTATGTTAGAAGTGCTTTTAAAAATATTCGATATGCGGTACAAATCAAAAATAAGATGGTAAAATAAAGAAGAAATGCAAAATGTAGAGGAGTCCTGTTTTATTTGGAATTGCTACCTCGAATTTTTGTAGCGCTGCAACTTTCTACCTAAATATACATTCTTTTTAATTAAAATATGTATAGTATAATAGATCCAAACATTCTATTGAATTAGCATCACAGATTCCCGCAAAGTCAAATAAAGCAAAATTACTCTTGTTAGATATATCGCATGGTCTGTTAAAGTGGAATTTATACACGTTAACAGGGGAAAAAGGAAATAAATTTCATATAGAACTTTGGATATCACAATCAAAATTTCAGTTTTGACTTAGCCTCTAAAATGAGTTGTAATATTCAGAAATAAATAATTTACAAGGATTTTTGGATTACGTGAGACTATTGTAATTACATTTCCCGCAAAATTCGGTGTTATAATAAATGTTTTTTTTTAAAATTCATCATTTATAAAAATTACTCATTGCTTCTCTAATTTAAGAAAAATTTCTTATTAGGTTTTCTTCAAACAATTTTTTAAAACCCATCCTTAAGTTTCATAAACATAATTCTTAAAATTATTTTTATAAAGAGTTTTACAAATGTTTTTTTAAATTCATAATAAGGTAATAAAATTTCTATTTTTGACCTACTATCTTTTAAGTTTTGAAAATTCCAGACTTAATAAATTAAATTATTAATCTCTCTAATTTAAAGCTCAGATTTTGGCGTAAAGTTTTCTTTAGCACATTTTCCAAGTTGTAAGCATGTCATACTTGTATTTATATGGAGAAATCCAGGAGTTAACAATTTAAACTTAAAATAAGAATTTAAAATCGTATCAGTTGTTGCAATGGGGAGAAAAATGAAAAAGTTTTGTTTAAAATATTATTGCTGCAATAAAATTATTTGAAAAATTAGATCGAAAGTAGAAGAGAAAAAATTAAGATTCCGGAGGAATTAATTTATCATTTACAAACAAAAACTATCTGGATACTTAGGGATACAGGAAAAATAACAAAAATGACTTCGCAGTATAACAAAGAATTAATTTTGATATTTATTATTAGTAATACTTCAGAATATACCACATAACAAGCTATTATGAAATGTATTTATGATTTAAACACACGCTAGAGTTTTCTTGTAGAACTAATCTTATGTTCAATAATGTTTCAAAATATTTCAAAAAATCGGTGAGGCACCAGTAAGCGAAAGCTAACCAAAACTATATTAAACTCCAATTATGAAAATATAGAAAAATAAGTACCTTAGAAACAGCATTATTTTTGTACTTATTTTTCTTAAAAAATGCGAGAAATTTTAATGTAGTAGAGTTCTTAATCGCTCTTCTGAGATTAGCTGAAAGGTAGAAACAAAAGAGAACACAATGTTCTATATTTATGTTGTCTCGATTCTTCTGATAGCAATAATATTTTCTGCAATATTTTTTTTAATATCACTACGTTAATTTTCATATCACTGCAAATATATGTATCTACTTTTTTTGGCTACTTTTTGTTATACTTATTAAAAAGGGATAGTTTTCAAGCAAGTGTAAAAGGAATGGTCTAAGTTCTGAATCAAATCTGAAAAGTTTAGACTATCTTGATAATGAGGAGTATAGGACACATATGTATCTAACTAACTGTCGATAAAATTTTATCGAAGAAAGCTGTTGACTTAGTAGAATACCAGGAAATACGAAAGTAAACTCATTATTGACGTACAATATCTATGGTTCACGCATCAAAGAGTACATCTTTTAGCGAACCAGTTCTGAGGAAATAAGTAAACTTCCACAAGAAAATCAACAAGAGGATTCTTTTCAGCTACTAAAAATAATTTTCTAGGCAGAAACATGAGGACACAGATCTGGTGAGAGAAAATTTCAGTAGGCTAAAATATAATAAACAAAATATATAAACCGAAACGTTTTTCTTCATTCGTGTACTCAAGAAAAAATATTATTTTTGATCAAAAATATATCATGCGACTCAAAGGAGCATACGTTTTAAATCTGATCATGGAAACGCTGAGGCGCGGCAGAAGAAAGGTACGCTATTTGGCTCAAAATGAGTTATATTTTACAGCATGATTTCAATATGTGGACAAACGCTGCTGGAAATCAGAAAATATCCCTCTGCGTTGTAAGAATGTTAACTAAAATGTTAGCACATGATGCGTAAATTTAAATTTTTTGTCTCCTTCCTGAAAAATCCAGAAATGAACTTGTATAGTCATTAGGTTTATTTCGAAGCAAGAAACATGAAAGATTAGCAGTGCCCTCTCTGGGATTCGAACTCCGGACCTCCCGATTGCTAGACGGACCTGCTTTTAATCACACTACAAAGGCACGCGATAAGGAAAGTGAAAATTCCTTACATTCTCTCCCTTTCAAAGAGCGCCTAGAGAGGAGAGGACACAGTAAAGTGGAAGTGGCATAAAAGTAATGCCTACTATATTTTACATTACATGAAGAATCAGCCATGCCGTCGCCAGGATTTTAACTCTGAACTTTCCGATTGCTAGCTGAACGTATTTCCAATTACACCTCGAAAGCACACGATGAGGAAGGAAAAATTTCCTTACAATCTTCTAAAGAATTTGTTTACGGAAAAATGATTTTCAACTCAGTTCATAGGAAAAGATAAACCGTATTCAGTATATCTGAAAGAACTATTGCTCATGTTTTTGGCTACTATAGAATCCTCCATTTCAAACCGTCAGTCACGATCTAACCATCTTATGCCTCCATCTAAGGTGACATAAGATGATATTTTTACCATTCAGTATAAAATAATGTATAATAAGACTTGTATTCTGCTTGACAAGATATTACCAAAGAAAGTTTCACAAACTTATTATGAAGAATGCCAAAAATACAGTTTAACTCACAACGCTACAACTCTAAAGTTGTGATTTACATATTAACATCTGCTCTTGAGATGTAGACGGACGAACTAAATTGACGGTAAACTAATATATAAAGAGCCGTGTTCTAAACGTATGGTTAATCGAGATAAAATTGCTTAATGGATGTGGGCATGATATAAGATAAAGAAGTAAAAGGCAATAAATTTCCGTAAAGGATGAAATATTGAAATAGGCTATCTGAAAGTTAGTCAAGTTAGTCAGAAAGAAATGGCAGAAAGTAAATACGCAAACAAATTGAAACTATAACAATTAAGGAAAATGAAAACAAAATTCCTTTTCAAAGATAAAAATGATTTGTAGTTGTTACAAGCTACATTGAATACTGAGGTAATTCAACCGTGCGTAAGGTAATTCTTATTAAAAATATCATAAAATTTACCCTTATTGAAAAGTACATTTGCTTTTAAAATGTACTTAAGAAGAAGGAAAAAATATAATGATATATTACGTAAGTTAATGCTTTTATAAAATATTTATATGCAACATGTCAATTTTATTTCATCCATTTTGTAATTCTCTAAATATCTTTCTCATTAAGTGGTTGTTCATTTACCCGATCTGAGATCCGGTTACAGAATGGCCGATTAATAAGGATTCTACTATAATTTTTTTTGAAAGTGCATTTATTCTTCTGGTTATATACTTCATAAATCAAGAAGTTTGTGCTTTTTATTGGCATTGGTTCAAAAATTGCGTTTTCAATATGCTGTATTAAAAGGTTAGATTTTATATGCATCTTACAACTCAAAATAAACGCGGTTATTCTCCGTTTGGTTTTAAAAAAAAAAAGGTTAAATATAACGAAATCCATAACATATTAAGTATAATTCCATTTATATGGAAAACCTAAAACATTAATCTCCTTTTTTTTACAATGACTCAAATTTAATTCTGTCTTTTTTAAATTTACACATTTTTTCCTGAAAACAACAGCAAGATTAGTGTAGTAAAAATATTACTGAAAAGAAAAGACTCGTGTATTCATTGCAGCAGAAAATGTGTATCTTCTTATTAAATATTCTTGGCACGATATATGTACGATATTTTATTCCTGTTATTTCTCTCCGTTAAGAAATATTTTGAATCATAATGCTATTGCTGAATAATTTTATCGATAACTGTTCATTAAGCTCGGAAACAAAACTACCATTTAACTCTAAATAAATATAAAATCTAATGAAAATATCAGTTGGATAGGTAAGTATTAGATTTTTGATAACAAAATGGTTTCCGTTATTAACGGAAAATTTAGAACCAAATGTACGTGCAATGTACAACTAGTACGGCAAATTTACTGTTTTAATAAAGCGTAGCTTCGACATGAAATCTTTAATAGATAATTAACGGATTTTATAATATTTTCATCAATAAAATTAAAGAAAAAACGGTGTAGTGGAATTTTTTCCACTGATAATCTCTCTTAGCACTGATTTTCTAGAGAAATTAAAGAGTTTTCTAAAAGTTGACTTGTTTTTTTAATTTTCTAGGAAAATTAAACTTTAAACTTTGAGTTTCTAATTACTTTAGGAATAAAATGTCGAAAACTAAGACTTCCTTTCTGTTCCCATGTTTAAAATTGAAAAAAGATCTCTTGTGAAGTATATTTTTCAGTTACATTTGTTGCCACATCTTTCATCATGAATCTACAACTCCCATGACAGGTCAAGTACAACAGATACAAAGGAAGACAAAGGAAAGAATCAACACTACTTGCAAAAGTGAGAAGCTTTCCAATAATGAAAGCATGGAAGATCCCTTTTTTCATTAGGCTTGGGCGGGAATTCGTGGAGAATCCGCGGAAGATTCTGAACGCTTCGGAAAACATTGCGATTAATTTATCTCCAGAAATCATGGAGACCAGTCATCCGCAGTTGTCCCCATCGTGTTCGACGGGGAAAAAAGATTTCCGTCTCTCATTGCATTAGTATCCAACAGCACAGCATTATATTACTTAATCACGAAAGCCAGGATACATTCGAAATGTGTTTCTGGGAAACGGAATCCGAGATAAATATTTCCTTCATTATATTCTCTGATTACTGCATTATACGAAACCGCAACAAGGGGAGTGTCTGCAAAGGGAACTTTGGACCTGATATTCATTAACTTTAGGGAACACCAAATAACTCTCACTGATTTCAGGGATCTATGGCAATGGCTATTATTCTAAACCTTTCTGACAAATCTACCTCAAAATTAGTTTGAAAGTTTTGATTCTAAAGTATGGGAAAGTAAAGAGAATGTCTGCTGTTAATCAATGTTAGAGAAATTAGATAAAGACACTTGAAGACAAGGGGCAAGAAAGAAGATAAATTTAATTTAAGTTTTTTATCTTAATGAAGCTTGTTTAGATTTTACTTTTAAATGTCAGTTCAACAAGATATTAAAACATAGTTGATTATAGTTGAAACATGATTTTTAGTATATCTAAATTTGTTAAGAACTTTTGAAGGTATGGTTCTAATTAATCAGCAGTCCTAATACAGACAATTCTAATTTATTACCTGTAAATTACCCTCATTTTGAAATCTGGGAGTGTATGGTAAGAAAAAATGTGTCAATAGTATGCCTAAGTTTTTATTTATTTTACTTTATAGACAAGTTAAAATCGCATGTATTGATAAAGCTTCACCTTTTCTTTTAACTGAAATAAAGTTAGAAGCTTTGAAGAGCTCACCAGGTCAGATTATGGAGCTAAAGTGCTAACATGATTCTAGTCTTTTCATTGAGATCGAATCTTCCAAGTCTCAGCGATAAGTGAAGCAGAATTAGAAAATACCCGCCACCTGTTGAGTGGGTAAAAGTATTTTCATCGAGCGGAGCAGAAGGCATACTGGTCCGAGCTCATTCAGATCTCATTCCGAACATTCCAGTCAAATCTCATTCCGAACAAAGGTCTTCAGTTGAAACAAAAACTTTATAGAATCTTACTTATAATTAGAACATGAAGAAGGCTTTATTTTTTGTGATGTTTGCATTACTATACGGATATAATCATTCCAGTCATAGCTATAATCGTCGAACCTTTTTACCAATTTATAAATTGCAGGAAATGCAATGGACATTAACTCTGGACATAAATCAACATGATAATGTTATTCAACATATGGTAATATTATTTGAAAATTCGACTGTCTTTTTCATTGACTGATGAACTGAAATGAATTTATGGGGGTAATGAGAGTCCGTATTTCAGACGCGTTTCGATATGAATGTGAATACGCCATTAATCTTAACAGACTATATTTTTGAAGAACGTTTCTTAATTTCACGAGTGCTTTAGAAGATTTAGTAACCTATTATGAATTCGAAACTCAATATGAAAAATCGCTGAAATGCATGCCATGTATGTTGCTTTTAACACTTGATCGGTTCTAATTAAAAATATCAAGCACAATATTATATTATAATTTCGAAGTAAACCCCACGTCTTTTATTTATTCAATTATTATTATGCGTTTTTGTGTATGATGATAAACTTTATATCGTAGAACATGTTAAAATAAATTATTGGCAATAAAATCTACCGAACCATTTTAAACCTTTGACAGAGAGACTGATAGAACGCTAGAGGATTATACGCATTTCATAACTTGTGCTCTGTTCAGAGTTACATGAGGAATTAGATATCACTGTTTCAAGAAGAATTTTTCTACTGCTAGGAATCTCATTTGCATACTGTTGCTTTGTAGAGAATTTTATGTTAATTAACCAGTTATTTACAATTTCAACCTTTATTATAACTTCTCCTCCCGTATTCCTCACCAGGATTCGAGTGAATAGCCAGAATTTAAACTGAGGTTTTTGGATTTTAAGACAGAGTGTGTTTCTGCATCGTATTCGTTTCCTGACAGATCTGATAGTTTCAATTATTCAGCTTCGCATTTTCTCGCTGCCGACATTTTAATTCTGACCCTCCGGTAGCGTAGTGAGCCAGCTTCTAAAATAGTATTTAATTGTGTAGTCTTTGACTACTGTTCAACATTTGATTTAAATTTGAGTGTTCTATTTAGTTGCATCACCACCATAAGTTTACCTTCTCACTACGTTTTCGTTGTTTCAGACGTAACTATAATTCGCTTCACATTTATTAGGGTTACTGGACAAAATAACATTTTAAGAAATTGCTCATTTAATTTTGAAATTTTTCGTATATGACTATATTTTTTATGTATATTAATTGTCACTGTTCTGATTCTTTTTAAAAACTTTCGTTGGAACCGGATTAAAATCTTGGCAAGGAAATTTTATATTTATTTTATCTTCCCATCTTTTATGTATTCAAATGCGTACTTATAAGAGTTGTCCAATTCCTGTTTATTTTTCATTTAAAAATGTTGATCATGATAAATTTATTCAAGACCTTCAGAAAAAGGGGCCCACAAGCGCGCGCAGAGCGGTAAAGTCGCTGAACACTGGTACTTCGGTCCAAGGTTCGAATGCCGACGAACAGCATGGCTGCATGGGCGTTTTCCCGGTTTTCCCATGCATAATGTGTACACGAGCCAGTTTCCCTTAAAAAGATTTCCACTAAACCCTCCTTCCCTTTAAGCAGAGAGCCTCGGATTGCTTTGCCGTAATTAAATAAACCAAACCAAACCAAACTAAACCAAACCGAGGTTCGAAACTCTGTGAACGGGCTGGCTGGACGGGCGCTTTCGTGGCTTTCCCCATCTGTAACGAGTACACAAGCCAGGTTCCCTTTGAAAGTCCTCTAAGATGGCATCCCTCCCCTTAGGCAGAAAGCCTCCGAGAGCTTTGCCATAGTTAATAAACCAAACCATTCAGAAGGAAGAAAATAAAATGTAGCACTTTTTAATGCCATTAATTTAGTTTTACAGCAACGGCATTCGAACTGATTTTGCCTTATTACTCATATATTTGAAAAGCGTTCGTTTTCTTAGAACATGTGCGATGTCTGTTTTAAAAGTCTATCAAATAGTTTTAATTTTCCTTCAGAAAACAATTTGAAATACTGCACTTTATGATAGAGCTGTTCTTATAAAATGATTATAAATAAACATGGCTTCAACTCGATATAAGAAAGCACTTCATACGGAAAAATCTGTCGAAAACATTTTTATATATAAAATACTACATACGTACTAGTATCCGAAGCTATTTTACTTTAATATTTAAAAAGTGAAATATAATCACTCATGGTAAATGATCCTCATTTAAGAAGAAATCATTGCTGCTAAATTTAGTGATAATGTGGCAATTAATATCTTCCAAACTGAATTTCATCTAATTTGCATTGGTTATAGCAGTGAACAGCAAAAATAAGCTTTTATGAAATCTCTGAAATTAATTTCTGTTGAACTTTCTTCAGTACTCCTCAGTGAAATAGCAGAAACACAGAACGCTTGGGTTAAGTAAGTTAGATATGCATCTGAAATTTAATTAATTATTATAGTTTTAGCTTATGAAAAAGTCTGAGAAACAGCAGAAAATAGGACATGAAAGGCTAATTTTGATTTTAATATCTGAACCATCTCTTGGCTCCATTAGAAATAGAAGCAATTTGTGTAAAAATTGTAGAAAAGCATCCGCACTCAGCCTAAATTATTTTTACGTCACAAATGTTGAAATATTTACAGTACGTATGTTGAAAAATATAACGCTGTCTACTGAAAATAAATATTCTCAGTAATTAAAATGAGTAATGAAAAATACTTAGTGTTTACTAATAGGCCTTAATTTCAACATTTTTAGAAAGAAGGCTAGATATGTATACTTTTCAAATTCAATCAGCGGATCTTTTTCTAATGCGGAAAAAAGTATTTGCGCTATGAAAACAATCAGTACATTTAAAGATCTGTGACAGAATGATAGAAGAATTGTATTTCTTAATATCGCAGAAATTCGTTTCCTACTGCTACTAAGAAAATATCTTTCTTTAAAAATGTACACTGCTCGACATTGAAAATGCAACATCCAAAAGGAGTGTTCAGAAATTTATACAAATTTTAGAGTAGACGCACGTCACTGAGTTATGCGAATGATGTGAAATGCGCAGCTCTCCGACGCACGTGAAGTAAGATATAAGGGAAGGAACGTGCAGAATGGGTAATATTCGTGTCGTTATTTCTGCCAGACGAATTATCGAAGACAGCTGGTTTTTGTTCCGGAGATTACGTGTAATAGGAGAGAATGCCAGGCCGCCGTCAACGAAGGCTATTCCAGAAGATAGACGATTTTACGAGGGGTATGGTGATCGGACTGAGAAGGGCGGGTTGGTCCTTACGTCAAATCGCAGCTGATGCCTACATGGATGCAAGCACGGTGCATCGGCTATGGCGAACATGGTTGGAACAAGGAAATGTGGGAAGAAGGAGGGGTGCAGGTGCAGCCAGAGTGACGTCAGCACGCGTGGATCGACGCATCCGCCGACAAGCTGTGGCGGTCCCACAAGTCACTTGTACCGCGATTCTGCAGCATCTGCAAGATACCCTGGATGTTCCCGTGTTGACGAGAACCA
Organism: Stegodyphus mimosarum; assembly: GCA_000611955.2. Lineage (NCBI taxonomy): Eukaryota > Metazoa > Arthropoda > Arachnida > Araneae > Eresidae > Stegodyphus > Stegodyphus mimosarum. The sequence continues at coordinate 633,841 of KK120661.1, read as the reverse complement.
TTTCCAGTCGATTGGGTGAACGTGGCCTGCACTCACGACGTCCGTTAAGAAGACTGCCATTGATCCCAGAGCATAGACACCAATGTTTAGAATGCTGCCCGACTGGAGCGATGTGGATGACAGAATGGCGAAACGTCGTATTCTCAGATGAGTCACGCTTCTGTTTATCCAGTGACAGTCGCCGCATACGTGTGTGGCGTCGACATGGGAACAGATCTAATCCGGCAGTAAGTGTGGAAAGCCCCACCGCGCGACAACGTGGCATAATGGTTTGGGGTGCTATTGCCTAAGATTCCACGCCACCTCTAGTTCATATTCAGGGCACTATGACCGCCCAACGATACTTGGATAATGTACTCTACCCTACCTTCAGAGGCTAC